>OX393555.1:59752064-59956261 GCA_947650365.1 Chamaelirium japonicum | reverse complement strand
ACACTAGATCGCGTGTTGGTTCGGGTCGTAAATGGGTCGACACGATAGACCTGTTTTAATAAACGGGGTCGGGTCCAGGTTTAGGGTCTGGACATGGTAGACCCGGGGAAGACCCGTTTAGTATTCAACGTGTCGTGTGTCGGGTCGGGTCTACCAGCAATCCAATACTATAATATATAATACCAGTGGGTCTTCCGGGGCAGGTTGGGTCAAGTCGGATTGGGTCGGAATCGGGCCAACTGAATAGATCCGGGGTGGGTAAACGGGGTCTTACCGGGTCTTATCGTGTCTACCTATTTATTAGTGAGTCGGGTACGGGTTTAGGATCTAGACACGATTAGTTAAACGGGCGGGGGTCCGGGTCTACAGATTTTGGACACGACACGAAACTAGACACGACACGAACCCGACACCGACCGACTCATTGCCACCCCCTAGCTGCAACTTGGGCGGGCCAACCCGAACACAACCTAACTTTGGACAGGTTAACCTGGGCCCACCCCGCACAACCCGGCCAACCCGACGGGGTTGGGCTTGGGGCTATGTTTAAAACAAACATTGGGTTGGGTTGGGGGGTACAAAAGACGCTGAGCAGGGGCGTTGGGGTACAAAAAAAAAAGGGCATTGTTGGTATTAAAGGATTGTTGAGTAATTTATTGAGAAACGCTAGGGATACGGGGGCTAATTACAGATTTTTGGGGTATGAATAAAATTTCCCTTCTTTTAAGCATCAAAGCTTAAAGTTTGAAAAACAGGACCTGAGGATTTGAGCTTATACAATCTCCAAATTGATGGGGGGTGTTTCTTGCTTATGGGGTTGTGGCACATAGCAAGCCCCATTGTTTTCAACTCGTTTCAGCCCGAGCCCAGTCCGACTAGCCCAATGAGCCCATCCAAAACTTCAATTACCCCGGCCTAATCTGATCCAGATCGCAAATTTCGGCCTGACCCAACCAGGCCGACCTGATTTACACCCCGATCACCTAGGATCCTAACCTAGTGCTGGCAATTTAGGATCCGACACGGCAGACCCGACATGAAGTTAGCGGGTCTAGGTTAAACGGGTTCGGGTCGTAAACGGATCGACACAGTAGACCTGTTTAATAAACGGGGTCGTGCCAGGGTTTAGGGTCTGGACACGGTAGAACCCGGGAAGACCCGTTTAGAAATTAAATCAACGGGTCGGGTCGTGGTCTACGCACAATCCGATACTGTAGTATGTAGTACCAACGGGTCATATCGGGGTCAGGTCGGGTCGAGTCGGATTGGGTTTGGATCGGGTCAACTGAAATAGACCCCGTGTGGTAAACGGTCTACCCGTTTTATAAACGGGTTGGGTAATGGATTTTAGGGTCTAAAACACGATTAGTTAAACGGGTCGGCTCCGGATCTAGGGGTTTTGGACACGACCCGAAACTAGACTCGACCCGACCCATTGCCACCCCCTATCCTAACCACACTCAATCATGCACCTAGCCCCTTGGCAACAGTACTTACGTCACAAAGTCATCTCTCTCTCTCTCTCTCTCTTCACAAAGCCATCTCTCTCGTCAGACTCTCTCTCTCTCTCTTTCTCTCTCTACCATCCTCGTTTCTTACGTCTCGGCCTGTCTGCATGCCTCGATCCCCACCCAACATACACACGCGCACTCGTACTGGCTGGCTGCGCTGGAGCACGTACCCAATGGCGAGCCTCGCCATTAACTCCCCTTCTCTCAACCCTAGATCATCGCGCGTACCTCTCACTCCCACTTGGAGCCCCTCTCCGGCCGACTTTCACTGCCGCGCTGTACCCGCCTCCCTCAACCCCTGTGGAAGCCTCGCCTCTACCCTCTAGCCTCAGCTTTCCTCGATAAAAGCTTCAGCTCCCTAATGGCCGGACAGCGACGGCCGGGGCACCATCTCCACCGTCCCTTCATTCCTCCACGTCATTCACCCGACCAGCTTCCCCTATATCATAGTGGGTGAGGGGTACTGTTTCGTGCCACTGCTCCGGCTCTGGCCTAGCTTGGGGGATGGAGGTGAGCTCCGGTGGGTCCGTTGGCAATGGTGGCCGGGTGGGGCTCACATAAGAGATGGACTTGCGATGAGGAGGTGAGGGCTGTGGAGTGAGAGACGGGGCTTCTCATCATCATCTCAGATGGTGGTTCTTTTCCTCTCTCTCTCTCTCTCTCTCTCTCTCTCTCTCTCTCTCTCTCTCTCTCTCTCTCTCTCTCTCTCTCTCTCTCTCTCTCTCTCTCTCTAGGGCTCCCTTCCTGTGTTTCCAAAGTTGTGTGATGCTTGTGTTATATTTTCTACTGATGTTTGGTGATGCATATTAGACTATTAAAGGACTTGCATAACAATTTGTTGTGTTTTAGGTTCTCATATATGAGTTGCTTGATGCCTCTCTCTCTCTCTCTCTCTCTCTCTCTCTCTCTCTCTCTCTCTCTCTCTCTCTCTCTCTCTCTCTCTCTCTCTCTCTCTCTCTCTCTCTCTGTTCCAGTGCTCTTGATCACATATTTGTTTTGGGTACTTGATCTCTTTGATGTTATGGTACCATTGAAATGGGCTGGAATGGCTAGTTCGGAAATTCTATAGTAGCTTGGGTTTGGCTAGCTAGAGAGATAAGAGCAATTGCTACATCACTGCGTGGACCCCACGTCCTAGTCTTGTTGGGTTGGGGCCCACATTCATATGGGAGCCACTTGGGAGGTCCGAGTTAGGTCCACCAACATTCCATTAATTCTAAATCTTGATGGAAGTGCCACAGAATGGGGACTATGGATTCATTCAGCTTGAACCTGCTGGGTTCGACCCAGAAGCACTGAACCATCAGTGGGCCCTTATGGGCCATAATGGCTACTGTTGGCAAGCCCATATCTCTTCCGATTTTTTTTTTTTAACAATACTTGGCTCCGATAGGCGTTGGAGCAACGGGCTCCAACAGCTGATGTGGCCATCAATGATTGGGCAATACCCACTTGATAACTTTTAGAGTCTAATGCTCCATAGTCTATCCTGTGGGGCCCATACTAATTACCACTTTAAACTCGGGTTTTTTTTTAATAAATTTATGTCGAACGTAGCGGAGTGCGGTCCAATCATTTATTGCCACATCAGCTTGTTGGAGACTGTTCCTCAACCGATACGGTATTGCACCTGATTCGACGAGAGCAGGTCTGCCGATCAGTGCACCAAGTTCGTTCGTTCGTTCGGCCACATATAATGTATCTGGTAATGACTATGGTGGAGACAACACCTTTGGACCACCCCCTGGTTGGGGTCCATCCCTATAACCCGGATGGCAGCCCCGGTGGATACGTCCTCACCCAATTGCTCAAGGATCTTGGATCTTCTTTCTCCTTCTTCTAAATGGTGGATGGACCGCATCTGATCACTCTTTCCTTTGCCTTGGCACCCCATGATCCTCTCCACACCCATTCTATCTCACTCCCTTAAACAACCTCTCTTTTCGGGGGCCCGGCGGTCGGTGACCTTTTCGGTGAGCGAGAATTACTTTTTGCTCCACACTACTGATACCAGTGACCGGTGATTGCCTCGGCCCGTATCTATGCCCCTTGAGGTATGGAAGGTCATGTGGGCTACTTCGACTATGCCCCGGGTGAGGTATCATGTGGAAGGCTTTGCTTGGTTGTTTACTGGTCCGAGCCTTTTTGTCCCACATTGGCATCTCTACATCACCAATCTGTCCACGATACGATGTTGTTTTTGAATCGGTTGATCAAATGTTGTTCTCCTGCTATCTTTCTTCTGCATTTGGGTTTTTTTTTCTTCCTTTCTCTTCCTTCCATTTATTCCATTGACAACTCTCGATTTTGGCCAGCTTCTCTGTCAAATTCCGGATGATCAATGTAGACATGACAATCCAACCCCTGGATCACTATATGTCATGGTGGCCTGGCACATTTGAAAGTTTCGCAACCGTTTAGTTTTTGACTTACGGGTTGAACACCCAGATGTCACTTGGAGGCGTGCTCTCGAAGAGGTCGAAGTGTTCTGTCAAGAACAACGGGCTTGTCGCTCAGAATCCGATATGCCCCCAGTTTTGTCGTCCCTGTGGTATGTCAAATAGGAGCCTCCGGACATGGGATTGTTGAAGCTCAATTTTGATGGCACCTTTGCTCGCCCTGACTATAGAGGCGCTGGTTTTGCTATACGGAATCACTATAGCCACCTATGAATGGTTGGTTGCTCGATCTTTCTATGTTCGTTAGCCGTAGAAGCTAAGGTTCGAGGGTTGTGGCTTGGTCTTTGCAGGTCACTCACTGTTGGCCTCATCACTCGATTCATGTGGGAGACTCCTTTATTGTTCTCCAACGACTTTCTAACTCAGCTGATGCGGATTTTGTTCCCAAAGAGTGTTTGGCAGTTGCTTCATCAAATCTCCCGCCATTGAATTTCTCATATCTATCGCGAAGGGAATGGAGTGGCATATTGGCTCACTGGGGAGGCTAAGCACATCGGACATAATGGAACTTGGATTGATGATTACCCTGGTTCACTGCAGGGATTAGTTTTACGAGATCAAGAGCTATGTGTGATGTTACGGAGATGAGTGTACCTCCGATGATGTATTACTGACCCATCTAGTTTATTTTTCCAACCCAAAAAAAAAAAACTATTTGGAGCCAAGTATTGTCATTTTTTTTCTTTCTGGGTTTTTTAAAAAACCTAATGCTAGTCTTGTAATTTTGGACCCATCGCGACAGATCCGACACAAAAATAGCGGGTCTGGGTTTGGGTTAAATAGGTTCGGGTTGAAAATGGGTTGACCAGACTAACCCGATTAGTAAATGGGTCGGGTCTGGGTTTTATCTCCAACCCATTTGACCCGTTTAAGACCCATTTAAAATACTTGTCGGGTCTACCCAGCAATCTCATAGCCGGCTCTGAACAGTACTAAGTCTAGAGTTAGCTCCTTAGTCCTCACTTCTGGGGACACATCTGTTAGTAAGCTGAAAGTTTTAGAACTCGGTGTCAAGCGGATCTAGCAGGTTCTATTGGGTTTACCTGTTTTATAACCGGTTCGGGTTCGAGTTTAGGGTCTAGACACGATCAGTTAAACAGGTCGTGTTTGGATCTAGGGTTCTGGAACCGACCCAAAGCCAAACATGACACGACCCATTGCCAGCCCTAAGTAATGCTATCCCAACATGGCGTGGGAACTTCGATCAGGATCTTCGAGGCCACATAAGCCGTCTGATGCCTGACGATAGAGGTGAGTGTGATTTTTTTTTTTTTTTTTACAATTCAAAACCAACCTCCCATTACTCTTTGTCATTTTTTATCTTGACACAGGGTAACAATCCCAACGGGCAACGGGTTGCCCAGAGCCAATAGGCCGGGGTAGAGAATGAAGAGAGTAATGGATCGGTGGATAATTATCATTGATAATCTTCAATAATATTCTTACTGTGTGTCTCTTCAAAAAGAGATGAGATACAACTAGGATGAGAGGATAAAGAGAAGTTTGAGTTATAAAAAGTACATAAGAAGCTAAAACATGTGTCGCTTGGTTGCCATCTCTGTAAACATGATTTAGCTCGCAAATAGCAAACAACTGGATGAGTCTCTTGCCTACGGGTAGTTCGATTCACTGATGGGGCATGCTGCAATGGACGGTTTGGATCATGTATGAGCCAAAAAAGTTTGTGGTAGTCTACGTGTGTGTATATCGTAGGCTATCCATGGGTACTCAGTGTATTGGACTCATTCCTTACACACATTTTTGTTTATATTATGTTGGCAAAGGCCTAATGAGAATTAGGGATTCATTATCCTAAATCCTAGCCGTCTCTCTCTCTCTCTCTCTCTCGCTCGCTCTCTCTCTCTCTCTCTCTCTCTCTCTCTCTCTCTCTCTCTCTCTCTCTCTCTCTCTCTCTCTCTCTCTCTCTTGCTCGCTCGCTCGCTCACTTTCTCCCTTCTAGGGTTTGTGGTAACATTGTATCAGAGCATGATTGATTTCATGCCTCCCCTGTCGATCGAGTTGCTCTTCCCCCTTTCGATCGAGCTTTTCTCCACTATCCGATGAGATCTGACCATGCCTTCTGATCTCGTTGAATCTATAGAGATCTCTACAGATCCGATGGAGAGGAATTGGCTTCGCCAGATAGCATGTAGTAAGAAAAGAATGATCAGGGGCCATGTGGTGAGAGACCACATAATTCATGATCCAAGGTGAAGAGTGTTGGAATTGATAAGGTCCACAACTCGTAAAAGCCTATAGTTTAGCTATATATGGCTGATAGTTTAGAATTGCATCTTGGTACGTACTTTAATATGTGTTTTGATTATGGAACAGAGAGCCATGGCTATATGGTAATCCACTTAAGTGGGATACTCAATGGATTGGTCCTATGTAATCTAAATTTATTCGTAGCTCTGATTAGGGTTGTTCAACCTATCAGGATAAGTTGTTGGAATGATAGAACATGGTTGTCTCCACTATAGTCATTACCAGATACATTATATGTGGCCGAACGAACGAACTCGGTGCACTGATCGGTGAGTAGACACCGGCGCACAAAACCAAGTTTTTGTTGAGGGTAAAATGGTCTTAAACCCTGAGGAACCATGACTAGTGGGCTCACCAGTTGTATGGTGCTTTGACACACTAATGTGTGAGGGTTCAGTTGCATACCCAAAACAATAGTGTACTAGCTTATCCGGCTGGCGTCGCATCAACGTACCCACTCCTGTATGCCAACCAAACCTCTAATAGAAGGTGCATTCCTTGGTCTGACCTACGTCATATTAAACTCAGGCCTGGTGGTCATCAGTTGGACTGTTGATCGGATCCGGTTACTCAGAAGGGTAATTGGAGGTACGACATGCATGGTCAACCTAAAAGGAACCGAGTTGTATGAGCACTCGAGTCTGACGATATTCTCCACCGCTCGAGTCACATCATGGCGCTAAGTGGAGGGACATTGACTTTATCACTACCAAGCGGAGAGTAGGGGGTGTATGGGAGAACATAATAAGTCTAGGGGAATTGAAGTGCAGCCTGCATTGCACTCTGGGTGGCTACACAGGTTAACTCGGACTCAGAGGATCAATGGTACACTCGGATAGTGTGTCGATCGAGTCTAAGTTGGAAGCCATGAACTCCAATATCTGAAGGTTTCACTTTATTCACATTATGTACGGTCCTTGAACCATCTTCTCAAAACACAGGACGTAGTTAGGGGAAGCAAGAAGTCCAACCCTACGCTCCGTATGTGCGTCGCACTAGTGCACGATAGATGCGTAACTTCCTGTGTGTGCTAAGGAAAAACTCTAGAGTTGTATAGAGACACACGTAGTCATCCTTTACCATAAGTGAACTCCATCGTATGGGTGCAATGCACTAGGACATGTTACGAGTTGACTAGTTGACTTTACTAGGGACACCCTATGTGTTTACTAAGGGCACTCTAGTTAATAGTGAAATCACTAGTGCATCGCACTTGTGTTTGTCATGCGCGCTTCTCGTATATGTGGGACGACCAACTAGTGCCTTGAGGGCATTTTGGTAAAACCAAATATCACCATGGACTAGGGGGGCGGCCATAGGGATAGGGTTTAGGGTTTGACTTGGTCTTTCCCACTCCTAGAACCTAGGGAGAGAGAGAGACTAAGAGGGAAATAGGAGAGGGGGGGGGGGGGGGGGGGCTTATCCATTAGGAGGCTTATCCTGAGGAGGCTGGCCTTATAAAAGAGCAAGGGGAGAAAGGGCCAGCTACTAGTGCAAGCTTGCCCAACCCCTCCTCTCCATCTTTCGCTCTCTCCTTCACTTGCGAATTCGGTCCTCGACGTGTTTTTCTCGCGTAGTGTTTCATAGACGGAGAAGGCTCGTCGCATGGAGGTACTTAGAGATCCATCGACAAGATTTCGTACGTCATGCGAGATCGGATGAACAAGAAGGCATTCTTCGTAATTTTATGCGGTCCAAATTTTGAATAGAATATCTATGATGTTTATGTTTCTGTAGGAGCTATAGGAGTTCAAACGATCTCAAACTGGATGCAAAAGTTGCATCTCGAAGTTCTCTACCTCCAGTCCAAATTTTAGCACAATCAGAATTCGGGATCAAAAGTTATGGCTGTTGCATGTAAACCTTTCTGAGCAGATCTGAGCTCGTCACGTAGTTGCCATGCTAGATTCATACACACATATGTATGGCATTTCAATAAAATTCTTGATATATAACGTACACCACCCATGGTCTTCGGACCTAACATTTGCTTCCACTGCATGCCTCTACCATAGGATTATTTGCAACAAATAGGTACCCGTAGTAGTAGAGAAGGCATAAGGGACTGTGGGGCTGGCGATCAACTGCTAGAAGAGCTGCTAACGTCACATCTTGATATGCTAAAGTCGATCGGAGGCAGTATCATCTGGGAAGGTAGTGGCTCCAGCAACACTAGGAAGTGCAGGGTGACCAAAGCCCGTTGATCCTCTATGTTTCTTCGGACAAAGCAACTAGTAGGAGTCGACAGTGCGCTTCACCTTGCCACAATGAGTGCACCTCCGAGTGCCTAAGGAGCCAGGGGGACGAATAGGGGCCATAGAAACGGCGTCCTGAGAAGAGACTGCACCGGAGATAGGCTCCAACTTGACATTTTCTATCCATCTAGAAGTTTCAATAATACTATTTTGCTTAATTTTCAAGGGAGCACTACATGCATGAATATTATGATAAGAAGTTGACGATACTACAAAAATTATATTTTCTGAATAGAAATTCTAATAAGAATCAAGCATGAAAGTAAACAATAACAGCATTTAAACTTTATGTCCTTCTGACGCACATCACTAGCAGTAGGATTCACAAGCGGATTTGAAACACTACCAATGAGTGTTTCTTCCAGATACAATTTCTTATTAGCAAACAATGCATTTATTACATTATAACAATCTTCATTATAGGAAGGCACGACATTAAGATCTATAACAATAGCTTTTTATCTTGTTGAAAAATCTTTCTGATCATTTGCACCCACATTCATTAAGCTACCTATATGAAAAAAATTATATGCATTGTAATTAGCACAGTAGTCAAAACAACTTCATCAAATTTATCAATATTCTACAGTTAATCGTATCTTCTATCATCCTTAATTAACATTATCAAAAATAGCATGTTTGTGAATTCTTTAGCATTACTCTTTAACTCATCATCATGAGTGTATGGTACAAAGGATAAGTCCTAAAAGGCTGACGATGTGGGATCTTCGATGCTAGCAATAAAAGAGAGTCACCAATCGTTTTTCGTGAGTCATATTGGAGGGAAGTTGTTTCTTTGAGTCTAACTTCCTTTTCAAAATAAGCAATGATGGAATATGAAGTGAACCAGATCATTTAACTTCATCGTCAAAGACTGATGATGTTGAATCCCTGGTATTGGCAACAAGCGAACTCATCAATTCTTTTTCCCAACTAGTATTGGGGGGAAGAATTATATTTGGGTCTAATATCTTATTTAAGCTGGCGGTGGTATGAAGAGGGGTATACCCTTTTGCTTTAGGTACTCTACTTATTAGTAAGAGAATATTAATATTGATATTCCAAATGTTTTGAGCAATGAACAAGACTAAATCCTCACCATTTACAATATCAACAGGAGGAAACAGTATCGTTATTGGATATATAACCTTGATATTAACGTCATACTTTTCTTGATTGTAATTTGTTAACCGATAGATCTTTTGAATTAGTTGGTATTCATATAAATCACTTCTCCATCATATACATATAATACGGATACTATTGAATCCATGGGTTTAACCTGCATGAAATTTAATGAACCTATAAAACAAAGATCAAAAGCAATGAACTTAGATAAATAAACTAGGTAAGAATCAAACTTCTGGTTTTAAAACAACAATGTAATCCATTTGTACAATAATTAGCATATGGTTTAATATACCAATAAGAAACATTTCAGTAAATTAAGCCTACAAGAAATGACCAATTGGACAAATGAATTAAGCGAACCACATAATTTCATAAAATTGAAGAGGGTTTATTGAGTTCATTTCAATTGAACAAATGAATTTCTATAAACCACTGAAATTGCAGCACCACAATAGAATAAATAGGGTTTCATTCTTTATTATTTAGGGTTTATTGTCTACCTTGATGTACTTCCTGTAAGGAAGGAATGCTGAAGGTGCGTTAAGGGACCCACGACCAAGTTCGACGGTCACGGGAGGACCGGCAGTGAGAGATGGTTCACTGTCTCGAACGTCAAGGAGTTGTTGGCTATCCTTAGAAATAAGTAAAAAATTGAGAATGTCGAGATTCGACGTGGGACCGACGACCAGGACCTATGACCAAAGAGGATCAACCTCCGGAGAAGGGAGGAGCGTCGATATGGGTTGGTTTGCCATACTAAGTCGTGGAGCTGTTTGCTATGACGGCAAATTAGAAACCAAGGGGAATGAGTATTTCGGATTTTGTGGGAATTTTTGCCCGATCAAATTACGTTGGTCATAAAAGTACTATAAAAGCCCGGATTAACATTTAAGGAATAGATGGTCTTTTTGGCAAAACCTATACGCTAAACTGATCTGTTACCCGTCCTTTTCACCGCGTGATATGTTTTGTTTTCAGGACCTTAGGCACATTACCCCCCAAAAAAAAAGATATTTTGGCATTGCACCACTGGTTCTCCGTTTTTTTAACCAATAATTGTTCATAAAGGGTGCAAACTGCAAATTCTATAGGTCTTCCCTGATCTTTGAGGGTGAAAAATAAAGAAAAATCAGCAATAATGATATGTACACATCAGGACAAGTGTTGAATCAAGAATCTCGCCATCCTCGCCGCCGCACAACGCCACCCATCTCCTCGGCCACCAGCCTCCGGCTCCTGTTGATGGTCAGCATGCAGAGGTAGACGTGCTCCTCCAGCTCCGCCAGCTGCTCCCCGAACCCCACCTCGCCGCCCTCCGCCTCCCTCACCACCTCCCTCGCCAGCCCCCGTTCACGGCTCCGCAGGACCATCCGGACCACCTCCCGCCCGTGCTCCACCTCGCCCTGCAGCCGGCTCACCATCCGGCTCACCGTGTCCAGCTCCCTCCCCACGATGAACGCCCCCTTCGCCGCCGCGTCCACCTGCGCCCCCGCCCTCTCCGCCGGCAGCCCGCACCCGGCGAACCCGGAGGCCTTCCTCGCCAGCCTTAGGAGCCGCACCCGCCACGCGATCCGCCGGCGGGCGTCGGCGAGGCGGCGGATAAGCGGGCCGCAGCGGGCGTGGGCCCGGTGGAACCGGGCCAGGTTCCGGGCGGAGAGGGGGTTGTCGAGCTCCGCGTGGGAGGCGAGGTCCGAGTAGGCGGAGGGGCCGTGGGTGTCTCGTAGCCGGAGGAGGAGGAGGCGGAGGGAGCGGTGGTGGGAGCGGGAGCGGTCGATGCAGGCGAGGAGGGAGGCGCAGGCGTAGCAGGCCTCGAGGGTGGTGTCGAAGTAGTCGAGGAGGAGGGGGTGGAGGTGGAGGGGGGCGGTGCACTGCTCGTCCGCCGCCGCCGCGAGGATGGTCTCCTGGCTGGGCTCCAGCAGCAAATTGGCGAGGTGGGCATAGTAGCGTAATGATAGCTGGGAGAACCCGGTGTGGCGGTTCTCCTCCTCCTCCTCCGCCGCCGCCGCCGCCGCCGCAGCCGCGTCCGCCTCTTGGGGTGAGCTTGTTCTCTTGAGCAGTAGGTGGGCTTTGGCCCACATGTCGATGAAGGATTTGGTGCGGATGGCTTTGTTGTATTCTTCTTCCACGTTTAACGGCCTTCCGGCCTTCGTGAGGCTCTTCACCATTTCTCTCTCTTCCTCTCTCTCTCTCTCTCTCTCTCCTCTTTCTCTCTCTTCCTCTCTCTTTCTCTCTCTCTCTCTCTCTCTCTTACCCCCACACACAATTTTATAGCTGGGTGGCTCTGTGTTTCAAAACTTCAACGTAAGGGAGGAGAGGGGGGAATTAATGCATTGGCTTAGAAGGGAAGGGAGGTAAGGGGGGGGGAGGGAGGAGAGAGAAAGGGGGGCGGCGGACTCCCACCGCCCCTGGGGAAAAGGCTGAGTTCAGGCTCTACTCCAGTAATTTAAACGGTCAGTAATATGCGGTGAGTGTCACAGCCACGCGATTCTGGAGCAACGGCCATGATGTACTCGATACACACTTATGACGAAAATACTCTTGGCATTGTGGCCGCTGCTTCTGTATCCCACGGCTGTGAACGTTGCCGGCCTTTACTGGACATTTTTATTACTGGAGCAGAGTGGAACGCCGGGAGAAGAGTCTAGGTACACGTCAGACCAGGGGATCCTCCCTTCCACTCGCAACCTCCATCCTACTGCTTTGTTTTTGCCGCGTAACTACAAGGGAGGACTCGGGTCACTTCCTATTATAGGGAGTCAATTTGGGCTAGGGACTCCCTACTATAAAGGGAGATGCTACTCAGGTTAGGGATCTCTTTGTTTGTGGAGAAGGTTACGGTGAAATGGGCTCCAAGGTCGACTAACACTGCAGCTTACTGGCTCGTGAATGATGTAGAGGGTTATTGGGAGGGGGTGTTTCCCCCTTTTCTTTCTGCCCATACTTGAGGACATGTAAGCCATAATGTAATGGCCCATCTGATGTATCAATTTCTTTTTAAAAGTAATATATTTTTTAATAATTTTTTCAAAATTTTTTGAAAAACGAAACATAAATTATTAATAATTTAATAAATGGAATAAAAGTTGGATAATTAGAAAAAAAATGAATAGTACGCCATCTCAAATGGCGTAAAGTATTTACGCCATTTGAGATGACGTAAAACTGAAGGGGTAAATTAAAATATCGAAACTGTCCTTTATTTACGCCATTTCAAATGGCGTAAATTCCCTATATTAGTTTTAGGATTTAGGGTTAGGGTTTAGGGTTTTAGGGTTAGGGTTTAGGGTTTTAGCTTTTAGCTTTTAGGATTTAGGGCTTAGGTTTTAGGGGTTTAGGGTTTAGGGTTAGGGTTTACAGTTTAGGGTTTACGGTTTAGGTTTAGGGTTTAGGGTTTAGGGGTTAGGTTTAGGGTTTAGGGTTTTAGGGTTTAGGTTTTAGGGTTTCAGTTTGACGGTTTAGGTTTAGGGGTTTAGGGTTAGGGTTTAGGTTAAAAAAAATATTTTTTAACTTCGCCAATGTAACATCCTAAACCCTAAATCCTAACCCCTAAACTCTAAATCCTAAAACCTAAAACCCTAACCCCTAACCCTAAAACCCTAAACCCTAAACCCTAACCCTAACCCCTAAACCTAAACCCTAACCCTAAACCCTAAACCCCTAAAACCTAAACCCTAACCCTAAACCCTAAAACCCTAAACCCTAAATCCTAAAACCCTAAACCCTAACCCTAAATCCTAAAACCTAAAACCCTAAACCCTAATCCTAAATCCTAAAACTTATTAGGACTTTTATGCCATTTGAAATGGCATAAACTATTTATAGGGAATTTACGCCATTTGAAATGGCATAAAGAAAAGGCAGTTTCAACATTTTAATTTACCCCTTCAGTTTTACACCATCTCAAATGGCGCAATATTCCTTTTTTTCCAATTATACAACTTTTGTTTCGTTTATTAAATTATTAATAATTTTTGTTCCGTTTCTCAAAAATTTCTGTAATTTTTTGGATGTTATGAGAGAACGGGAGAAGGGATGCACAAACTCTCGATGATGGCTGCCTCTCTCATGAACGTGAGGGCATCATGTATATTAACCTTCTATATAACATGCTACGGCTATTCACAAACTGACTAGGACAAAAAGTCACATGATAGATCTAGTCATCGATCAAGATGTGAAGAAAGAGAAAAAGGAAGAAAGATCAAACAGAGTCCTATCTTCTGTGTGTGAATACGACTCTCTCATAAATCCTATTAAAAACTTACTATAAAGATGATAAATACATATTTAATGATATTTAATGGTCATTTGATGTTAATTTGCACTTGAAAGGTTAATAAGTACTCTCTCTAACAAGTAAATCACACTCCGAAGGCAGACACGGTCGAAGACGACCACCCGAGTACCGACAGGCACATCGCCGCCAAAGGCGGTCGTCCGAGTGCCAATGAGCACAATAATTTACTAGTATATTTATAGGCTTAGGGTTAGGGTTGGTGTCCCTACAAAGTGGGCAATCACCAGACGCGGTCGCCACTTTATAACTTGGATGCTCACTTTCAAAACATTGCCTCATTAAAACCATGCTAAGGAAAACCCAATTGTGACAAAACCTTCATCAAAGGAAAAAGAGTACAACGTGATCTTCAGGAACAGATTCTTCAGGAATAGGTTTTTCAGGAACAAGTTTGTTAGGAACCGATTCTTCTGGAATCTTTGTGGGTGTGACGTATGATGCCTCGTTAAAACCTTTCGATGTGAAAACTCTGTGAAAAAATGTCATCGCAGGAAAAAGAGTACAATGCGCAAAGATATTCTCTTAGATGTTTTCGTCCATATTTGGAGGATGCTCCCCCTCACCTTTACTCCTACCTTCTATTACATACCTCGTTTACATCAACTTCAAAAGAAAAAAAATACCCTCTTTTCCTAACACATCGAGATACTACTTCTCATACCATTATTGCATCATTTTCAATTTGTGTTCATATACCTTAATTGCTGATGAAGCCTTCTCATGCCAATCTAGTGCATCAACTTTTGGAATATAGAAGATCTGTCAAATTCTCAGCTAACTTCACTTACTTTATAATAATCACTTTTTTCTTTTGGAACTCATGGGTATAGAAGAATTTCGGAAAGATGTGCTTGATTCTGTCAACTTTGATAAATCCATATTAAAATTGTACTGTGCACGCTGTATTATCTTTATAGATTTTCATAGGCTCATCTGTAACTACTGAGAGTTGACAACTTCCTCTGATATGCTGAATTACTGATTGTATTCATACACATTCTCTGCTTGTTTCATGTAGTACCAATATATCTGAGTGATTGGATGAGGTTACCTCAAGTATTTGCTTTGTGGATCTCTATGAAATAGTTACATTACTGTTACGAAATACATAACCTATTTGTGATCTCTCCTTATGGGGATCAGATAATTAGTAACTAGAGTCTGCATATCCAACCATGTAGTTTTAATTAGTAAAAAGACAGATCGAGCCGACCAAAGATAACTTATGCCATCAAAGATAATAATTACTCTCGATGAGACTCGTTACGATCTTTAATCATAGCGAGTTGAAGCACTCCATTGGAATTGAAAACCCTAATTAGTATAATTAGGTTAAACCTTGGCTAACGGTGGATTCTTCGCCCTAGACTCTTTCCCTTGAATTCTCTCCCATTAATTTACTTGCTCATTAGTTTTAATTTTAATTATAACCTTCAACAATTTTCCTCTCACCTAATTGCTTTAAATCTTGAAATTAGACCATAGTTACCAATTCACAATCGCTGAGTACGATACCGGTATTTAGCCCTTAATGCAAACGATTCGGACATAAGATGCCAGTGTGATCGGAATTGATCAAGGTATCATTCCCCATAAAAACTTTGCCATAATTCTTCTCCTTATATGTGTCGAACCAAATATTGTTTGCACACATATGGGATGTACAACCACTATCAAGGATCCACTAAGATGAAGAGTTATATGAGGATATGAAACCCGCTGTGTTGGAGTTCTCCGTCTTCTTCCCCTTCTCCTTTATCTCGTCTTGCAACTAGAAGCAATGTCTCTTGATTTGTCCTTTCTTCCCTCAATGAAAGTACTTTAAATCCTTTGATCATCTCCTGGACATTGATCTACTCTTATCCCGGCTCTGGCTTTTGGCGCGCCTGTCCTTCGATCAACTCCGGTGCTCATAAGAACTCTTCACCACGAGCCCTGCACCATTCGCATCTTCTCCCGTATTCTTGCACATCTTTGTATGGGAGATTATTGCCTTGTTAACCTCCTCGAGCTTGAGAGTTTCCTTGCTAAACATCAGGGTGGTCCTGAAGTGCTTGTAGAACGATGGAAGAGACTGTAGCAAGAGTAGTGCCTTATCATCTTCCTCATACTTCACCTTCACCCGCAAAAGGTTTGAAATACACCGATTGAACCTGTTCAGATGTTTCATCGGATCCCCGTCTTCATCCATACATAAATCGTATAGTTCATCCTTCAAGAACAATCTATTCAAGAGAGATTTTTTCATGTACAGTGACTGCAACTTATCCCAAGTGCCTTTAGCCGATGTTTCCTCTATGAAACTGTACATGACTTCATCTGATAGATAAAGCTCGATGGAACTCATCGCCTTATGATATGCTTTTGCCCAGGCTTCAGCTGTCGCCTCCTTCGGTGCATGCTCTCTTTCCATAATACACATGAGGAGATCTTGACGTTTCAAGATATTCCTCATCTTCCTCTGCCATAGAATGAAATTGGTCTTTCCGTCGAACGGCTTGAGATCAATCGTCATGCTACCCATATTGATCTTCTTTTCGGTTTTCTCTAATAGATCTGACACAAAACCTTCCAAAACCTCGACTCTAATACCAGTTGTTGGCACGAAATATCTCAAACGAGGCCTCGATCCGCTGCCTCACGCTTGTGGAAGCGATCTAGGGTTTTTGGATCTATGACGATCCAAAGAGAATGATTGAATCGACCGACAATGATCCACAATCACAAAGAAAACAAGCCACACGACACAAAGAGATCTGTTCATGCAGTTCGAAAATCGCTACCTCTGCGGGTTTCGATCACTGCCCTAGAGCAATGGAATTAGAATGTAGGAATTTACAACCCTCTTCTTTTTCCTCGCCTCCACCGGATCTCAAGGAGATCAATCTTCTCTCTTGATCCACGATCTTCTCCTTCTCTCGAACGTAAAAGAGAAGCTCAAAGAAAGACCCTAAAACGAGCCGTCAAATACAATAACCACTCCTTTCAAAACCTAGGGTGAAAACCTTATTTAAAGACCTCCACAAATCGTGCAAACGTGGATCCAACTCGTGCACGTTTCATGCCTGGCGCCATCAACCTGGAGCCCCGAATATACCCGTAGTGCGATCGGCACCCAGGGCGCCAACCCAAACCGGTGGCGCTCATCAGTGACCGGGCGCCACACAGTTGACGCCCAAGGCGTCGGTCTACTGATGGGCACACTGAGAGCCTCCTTTCGTGCACCATCCTTGTCGAAACTGAACCAAACTCCGACAGGTGCGTCTCCGACGAGACGAACACAAATAGCTGATCGCCAGAGCAGCTCCTATATACAAAGGGCTAAGAAGGGGGGCAGATCCCCACTCGAGTGCATTTCAATCCGCAGGCCTGGCATCCTAGGCGACACTGGCGGCAATTGAGGAGGCCAAGCGAAGGGGACGAAACCCTTGCCTGTGGTGAAAAGGGGAAAGGGGCTAAGGCGCTCCGAGCCGAAAGGAGTTAACTTGGGACTATTGTTCAGAATCTAAGTTGGGCTACTAAGAGAAAAGATTGGAATTCTGAAAATATACAAAAAAAACTTAGAAAATGGAGGGACGATTCAAAATATTTATAGAAGTACGAAAAAAAAAATGCTTGGGTGCACGATTTTTTATAACAAAAATTTAGAGAAGTCTATCTATGTAGAGTCATCATGTGAGATCATATAGGTACACAATATTTGGTTGCAATCCAGTGTGTAGCCCTCGGCTCCACACAGTGATCTGTCTAAGTATTAATAGGCCATAAAGGTGTGAGGTCCATATTTCGAATAAGTGCAATCATATTCAACCCATGGCTAGGGCTGGCAATTTTGGACCCGACTCGGCAGACCCGACACTACCCAACACGAAGTTAGCAGGTCTGGATCAGGGTTCAACGGGTTCGGGTCATAAATCGGTCGACACGATAGACCCGTTTAATAAACAGGTCGGGTCTGGGTTTAGGGTTTGGACACGGTAGACCCGGGAAGACCCGTTTAAAATTCAACAGGTCGTGTCGGCCCGCAATCCGATACTGTAATATATAGTACCAGCGGGTCTATCGGGTCAGGTCGGATTGGATTGGATCGGGTCAACTGATTAGATCCGTGTGGTAAACGGGTCTCATCGGGTCTACCTGTTTATAAACAGGTCGGGTACAGGTTTAGGATCTGGGCACGATTAGTTAAACGTGTCAGGTCCGGGTCTAGGGGTTTTGGACACAACTCGAAACTAGACACGACACGAATCCGACCCGACACAACCCATTGCCACCCCTACCCATGGCCATGGTCAAGGATTCGAATAACTGCTACGACATTTTTTCTCCCGCTCTGTAGTGGCGGGGTCTCTCTTTCGTCTTGGTGATGAGCTTTCCTACCTGTGAGGTGATTAGAAATCAAGGCATTTCTCTCGCTCTTATGACGAGTTGTGATTCAGGCTAGGCGCACTAATAGGTTATGTACTGACCACTTGATGGTACGTTCCAGAAAAAAAAAAAAAGAGAAATTATATTCAGCAATTTTTTTTTCCCATACTTTTTTTTGACATCCTGACATGGGTCCGATCACAATCATTGGATGCACCCAGCCGTACCGGGGGATGCCTCACCTACTCCTCATTCTTTCTTCCCACCCTTAGGTCCTAGAAGTATAGCGCCCGTGGCTATACATCAACATGGTGTGAAATTTTTCGGTGGCTATCCACGGATTATTTTCACAACATGTGGGTGGCTATTTGCCGACATTACCATATCGGTGCGGAGGGTGATGGAATTGTACGGGTGGCAATCTGCAGATCATTTTCACACCATGTCAGTGGCTATCGACCGACATCACCATGTCGGTGGGGGTGTGGAATTGTTTCGTGGCTATCCACTGACACATCTCCAAGGAAGCTAGGGTTTTTAGCGTGGAAGATGGAGCAAGCGGATGAAGGGAGTGGAAGGATGGAGGAGGAAGAGAAAAAAAAGTGTTTGCAGTGGCTTTCTGATAATGTGGTCAATGACTTAAAAGGGTATTTGGCGAAAATAAGAGATGAATGTCTCCGACGGATAGTGGCTTTATCCTAGCCCTTCCAGAGAAGCACTAAGCTAAGGTGGCAAAAAAAAAAAAAGAAAATTTTTTTTGTTATCTTCGTATACCCTCTGTGAACCTTCCCTTACGACCCAAGTTTTGAGATGTGAGGGTATCAAACATGGTATCAGAGCCATGTTTGACCTATGCCTGTTAAATCGAGTGGGAACCGACTCACGTGACAAGGGTCAGACAAAACCGGTCTGCATGTGAGGGGGAGTGTTAGAGTTTAGTCGCTTAGGTCTGTAAGTAGGCTCAGACTAGCCTGAGGCCCATCGGGCTGGCCCAATTTGGTCTGAATTAAATTGGGCTTCGAGCTAGGCTGGGCTCGATCACTCAAGCCCAAATGCATTGTGGGCTGGGTATGGGCAACCGCTAACCCGGCCCAAGACCCAAATTATTTTATTTTTTATTTTTCATTAGCAATGCATATAGAGTTTTATTCACATCTACTGTGTAAGAGTAATGATATTCGGACAATCGACAAATCTAAAAAACAAACCAGACCCAAGAAGTCATGATGCACTGAGCCCTGAAACAAACCAGACCCAAGAAGTCATGATGCACTGAGCCCTGGGCCCCATCACCACTTCTTGGGTCTGGTTTGTTTTTTAGATTTGTCGCATAAATTTCAATGCCTTAGACTTTGGGATCATTACTTCACATATATTGTGTGAGCAAGAAAAATAAAGAAGATTTATGCATAGACATGTTAGAAATGTGAGCTTAATCTGGCTCGAGTTTGGGCTTGGACTTCATGAGACACCTTTGGGCTAGGTTCGGACCAAGCCCAAAATATTTTATTCGGGCCTGGTATGGTTTTCGGTACAAACTCACGAGTTTGTGCTGGCCTGACGGCCTGGCCAGTGTTGTCTTCATATACCCTCTATGGACCTCCCCTTATGACCTGAGTTTTGAGATGTGAGGGCATCTAACAAGCTCCGAAATAGGTTTCAAGATAATACTATTTACAGACATTTTAAGAAAAAAAAAAACTGAGAAAACTTGCATTGCACAAACATCCATAGCAGGAATTTTTTTTTTTTTTTTTCAGTTTGCCGAAATAGAAATTTATCATATCAAGGATCAGCCGAATCAGGGTAAAGCTAAACAAAAACCAGATACATTAGACTCATCAGGGAACCGGGACGAGCTTCGAGCATGGCTAGAGCGGGAGGAGCAACACTGGGCAGGGGATGAACTCTGCCAATAGATTCCCGTCGACATGCTTCGAGTGGATTGCTTCCATGCTCAAGACCACCAGATCCAGATTCAAGTCATCCGCAACCTCGCTTATGATTGTAGTCGGCTTCTTTTCTTCCCCGAGCCGCTCCATCAACCCGAATTCCTTAAACCCACCTGGCCCATAAAAAGAAAAAAAAAAATCTCAATTTTAAATGTTTAACTAGTACTAATTGCACAGACGGATGTGATACCGCTAGATGCATTGATTCCTGCTCCCCACTGTGGAGAGAGAGAGAGAGAGAGAGAGAGAGAGAGAGAGAGAGAGAGAGAGAGAGGAGCACATATGATTAAAATTATGTAAACGAGGAGAGAGGAAAGAGGTGAACACATTCGATTCAAAAAAACATGAGAGAGAGAGAGAGTGAGGGGGAGGGGGGGGGGAGAGAGAGAGAGAGATGGGAAGGCTGACGCATGACTACATAGGCCTCAGATTTATAAGTATTTATAGGTAGATAACAAATCATAGAAGAGAAAACAGAACTGAACTAACCTTCCGAAAGGTGCCATCGTATGTTAGATATTTGAGTATCATGATCAGGGATCGACTCTTTTGGCTTGTCGCCGATAACTGCAAGGAAGATCAAGTTCTATATCCCTTGAAATCCGTCCGAAACTATTCTCTAAAGCATATGTCTATGAAGCTGGTAAAGAACACGGTTGGGATAGGAGATTCGATGAGCGTACCAATGACTGTGATGTCCGCTCCGTATTTCTTTGCGAGGGCAGTGGTTGTTGCTGCAGCCTATTGGTTAATAAAGAAAAGGTAAGCCGCTTGAAGTGTACTACACGAATCAAAACAATAGGGAACAACTGCAGCACACACACGATTAGCATCTATGTTATCGTTAAGAAGGATCGAAGCAAAAACCCTAAATATCTTAAAAAGTATTTATCATGTCAAATAATTCATCTACCCTTAATAGTGTGCTAAGTAGAAAATATGACAATGAGCATAATCAAAGAGAAAACACATTGCGGTTTCCATAATTGATTGTTCAATCATGATGTACGCAGCAGACTACCAATTACCAATCAAAATAAAATCGACCTCTATTGTCGTAGGAATCAGTGTTCAAAAACCCGAAACTCGGACTCGAAAGTCCACTGAATCGAGTAACTTGAAGACTCGACTCGAAACTCGACTCGGGAGACTCAGTAATTTTATATATATATATATATATATATATATATATATATATATATATATATATATATGTGTGTGTGTGTGTGTGTGTGTGTGTGTGTGTGTGTGTGTGTGTTTTAAAAACTCAAAATAGTAAATAGCCAAAGTCGGACTGAGTCACAACTGGTCCGAGTTTCGGTCCGAGTCAACCGATTTTCGGCCGAGTCGAGTTGACTCGGGCGAGTTGAGTCGAGTCGAGTTGGACCGAGTTTTGGTATAATTGAAAGAATTATCCTCAGATAGCCTATCAGAATCAAAGCCATAATAGCAGGCGGATGGGTGTGCTGTGTCTATTAGCAAGCAATCATATGAAAAGACTCAGGAAAAATTACAAGGCGACAGCTATAAACAGCCCAGTTTTTGCAGAGGCAGACCATTAAGTCTTATTTTAATATATACCCAATATGCTCCTGTAGCGAACCAGTCCTATTGCTAAGGGCAACCCATGCCCACCGCCATCATTGTCGGTCTCGTGCATGTCGCAACCCGCCTCGGCCATCCTCCTCCTTCCTCCCTCTTTCTTCTTCTCCTTCCTCCATCTGAAACAATGACGGCCATTGGAGGCCTAGTCCCTCTCTATCTCATTCGACCATTGCAAGTCAAGTGCTCCAACGGTCAATTTGGTCATTGGAGTCCAAATGGTCAACGATCGTTCAGTGCACTCTATTCGGCCATTGGAGGCCAATTCGCATTTGGCCATTAGAGGTCGAGTGCTCCTACAGTCTATTTAGCCATTGGAGGTCGAGTGATCGACAGTGGCTGATTGCACTTCAGTGCACTCGGTCACCCTCAACCGAAAGGGTTGTAGAAGCAATCATCATGAAATGGCCGAGTGTCGGAGGAAGAAGGGGAGGAAGGGAGAAGAGGAGGAAGGAAAAGAACGACGAGGGAGGAGGTGGCACTGGTGGGTTCGATGGGATCGAAGGTGCTAGATGGGCGGTTGCTTGCGCAAGATTAGCAGCGGGCGATTGCCTGCACGGGTCTGGGGATGGCGGCAATGGATATCGATCTGCAAGGGCTATGGGGGACGAAGGAAGAGAAGGGGTGTGGGTTGCTCTTAGGAAAATCCTTATTGTGTTTCATCGGGGACTGCCTCTATAAAAAAGTGGGCAATATATAGTCGTGCCATAACCATAACCATAACCATCAATCCATGCCCCATCTACTTGAGGTCGGCCATTCATTTCTATTTAGGGTTATATATGTTGTCAATGAAAGTTTTTCCATGTCTTTTCTAACAGCTCCATTAATGTTATCCTTGGACCTTTCACACTAATCTGGGAACCACTTCTTATCGGTGCCGTCTCTACTCTACATTGTACATGGCCAAACCATCTTAATCTATTCTTCATTCTCTTGTCCTTAATTGGTGTCATTCCAACAATTTCTCTTATACGCTCATTCCTCACCTATCCCTCCTAGTTTTTTCACACATCCAACTCAGCATCCTCATCTCTTCCACGCCCAACTTATAAGCTTGAGCTCTCTTTATGGGCCAATATTCTGAACCATATAACATTACAGGTCTTATTGATATCTTGTAAAATTTACCCTTGAGCCTTAAAGGTATGCCTCGATCACCTAGCACTCCCGAGGCCACTCTCCACTTCATCCAACCCGCTCTAATCCTATTGTATATATCATCTATATGTCAATTCTTTTGTATGACAAACCCAAGATACCGAAAGCAATCACATTGATGTACTTCTCGACCATCAATTGTGAAATAAACTTCATTGTCATTATTTTCATTAAAATTACGCTCCATATATTCCGTTTTAGCTCAACATATTTTTTAAGTCCTTATCTTCCAAAGTCTTCGTTCACAATTCTAATTTAGTATTTAATTCCATCATTGTCTCATCGACTAATGTTATATCATCTGCAAATAACATACACCGCGGTACTACTCGAATATTAACTATGGGACTCCACAAAATTGCAAATATTATGTAATTTTATGATAACAAATAGATATTGTGCCAATAATAATTCACCCACCCCTTCATAAGCACTGAATAGTAATAGTGTCCTACGCAAAGAAATGAACCATGAGCCTCTAGTATGAAGAGAGGATAATTCTTCTGATCATCAACGGTGGACAATTGATTGATAGCTCAATAATTATTTATCGAGTTCTGAAAACCCAAAACATAAGCCTTTGTTAAAGCTTAAATCCCTGAAGATGTCTAGTGTAGGAGGGAAGTGCCTTGTGTTTGTTTGTTTGGACATGATATGGGGAAGAAATCAAGAACTTTGAAAGTGTACTCAGTTCTGAGTTTGATCTGAAATTGCATTGTGAAAATTATTTTGAGCTCCTAAAAAGATATCTATAAAGATAAACATGGGTACTTTTGTGAAATATCAAAGATAAGTGAAATGAAATTTTCTAACATATAGTGTGACGACCGAGATCTAAGAGCTAAGAGCCAAGACTCTCGAGGTGGGAAAAGCTAAGATGGATGGGTGAGGTGAGGTGTCAAAGTTCATGAATTAGTCCCACATCATTTGGGGAGAACAAGATTCCGGGCTATATATATAACTTCCCATCTCTAACACTCAACACACACTTTAAAACCGTGAGCCTTTAGGCAAAACAGACAATATCTTGCGTGTGGGATTGGGATGCTACATAATGGTATTAGAGCTGGACCTCCTCGCGGTGGGGGGCTAATCCCACTCGAGGACATGTGACCCTTGGATGGATTGTGACGACCAAGAGCCAATAGCCAAGACTTCTGAGATGGGGAAATCCAAGATGGATGACATGAAGTGAGGTGAGGTAAGGTGTCCAAGTATATTATTTAGTCTCACATCACCTGAGGACAAAAAGATTACGATATATATATATATATATATATATATATATATATATATATATATATATATATATATATATATATATATATATATATATATATATATATATATATATATATATAGAGAGAGAGAGAGAGAGAGAGAGAGGGCAGGGACTCTGCACCTGAAGTGTAGCATCGTTGCTGCACCTCTCGCTTGTTTACCACCCTAGAAGTTTTAGAATTTGATGGTTTTTGGTGGGTGTGTTGTCTAGGGTAAGGTGATCCTCACCAAAAATCAGCAAATTCTAGAACTTCTAGGGTCATCAAATGTGCTAGGCAAAATTAATGATTACATTGAACGGTCGATGAAGGTTCAAACATTTGATGGCCCTAAAAGTTTTACAATTTACTGATTTTTTGTGAGGATGATCATCTTACCCTAGAGAACACATCCACCACACAAAATTCTATAACTTCTATGATGGTAAACTACGCCTGAGGTACAATAACGATGTTGCAACTCAGGTCCAGGCTCCATTTTCCATATATATATATATATATATATATATATATATATATATATATATATATATATATATATATATATATATAGAGAGAGAGAGAGAGAGAGAGAGAGAGAGAGAGAGAGGATACAAGGTATAGGCTGGCGGCCTATTTCGATGAAATGGGCAGAGACACCTCTGGGAATCTTAGAATGTGTTGATTTTTTGTGAGCATATGCACCTTACTTTAGATAGCACACCCACAAAAAATCAGCACATTCTAAAACTTTTAGGGGCATCAAATGTTATATTTCAGATTAACGGTTACAACGGACGTTCAATAAAACTTCTAACATTTGATGGCCCTAGGAGTTTTAGAATGCGTTGATTTTTTGTGGGTGTTCTATATAAGATAAGGTGTTTATGCTCACAAAAAATCAGCACATTCTAAAACTCCAAAGGGCTTAAAATGGATGGTTATCCATTTCGCCAAAATAGGCTGGTAGCGCATCTCCCGTTTCCTCGCTCTTTCTCTTCTCTCTCCCCCCTCTCTCCTCTCTCTCTCTCTCTCTCTCTCTCTCTATATATATATATATATATATATATATATATATATATATATATATATATATATATATATATATATATATATATATATGGGAATAGGAAACACGGTCCTCCCGACTGGCCAACATGCTAGTCCTCCCTTCAATTTGGGTGCCACATGACACTTTTTAACCGGGGTTAGGGGTTGGTCAAGGTGGGTACACCCCTCCTAACAATGATTATGGAAAACAATTTGGAAAAAAAATATGTCAAGTGGTATTTTTAAATTAACCATAGTAAAGACTATTTGTCCGCTACAGTTTACCGTTAAATTTGTCGACCGTTGATCGGGTTGTTTTAAGTTTTTTTTTATAATTTTTTTTTTAAATCTTGATCTAAATAGAGTGGATTGACCATCCATAAAAAAATGGTTAAAAAGTGTCATGTGGCACTCAAATTGATGGGAGGACTAGTGTGTTGGTTAGTCGGGAGGACCGTGTTCTTATATATAGGGTCGGGACCGGCTGACCCAGCAATAACCCAGCACCCTTTGATGCACATAGAGGTTTTAGAATGAGCTGATTTTTTGTAGACATGCTGTCTATGGTATGTTGATCATCCTCACAAAAAATCAGCTCATTCTAAAACCTCTAGGTGCATCAAATGCGCTCTTTAAATCAACGGTTTTCGACTATCAATTTTAACCATTGATTTGAAGAGCGCATTTGATGCACCTAGAGGTTTTAGAATGGGTTGATTTTTTGTGAGGATGATCAACATACCATAGACAACATGCCTAAAAAAAATAAGCCCATTCTAAAACATCTAGGTGCATGAAAGGGAGCTGGGTTATTTGATAGGTCAAAATTTGCTGGGTCATTCGATCCTGACCCATATACATGAAATTTTGACCCATCATCCTAATCGTTGGATTCGGGTTTCAGAATGTGCTGATTTTTTGTGAGAATGATCAATATGCCATATATAACATACCCTCAAAATTTTAATAGATTCTAAAACCTCTAAGGCCATCAAATGTAATAAACTTTTTCGACTATCAATTTCAACCGTTAATTTGAAGAGCACATTTGAGACATCTAGAGGTTTTAGAATGTGCTGATTTTTTTGTGAGGATGATCAACATACCATAGATAGCACCTCTACAAAAAATCAGCACATTCTAAAACCTCTACAAAAAATCCGAATCCAACGATTAGGATGATGGTTCAAATATAGGTCAAAAAAATATTGGTCAGCCAATCGTGTCGGGATCTCTCGACCTAAGAAAAAAAAACAAAAATAAAAGAGAATAGATTAGATGGATTACCTAAGGGAAAACGAGAAGGGTTTATGGCCCCCAAAATTTTGGATGATCGGATCTGAACCTCCCGAAGCTTGGATGTGTGGATCCGTGAGAGACTTTCGGGAGCTAGAGTTGGGATCTCTCGATCTAAGAAAAAAAAACAAAAAAAAAAGAAAATAAATTAAATAAATCACCTAGGGGAAACAAAAAGGAAATCAAAACTGCAGATGAGAGGGATTTCAGACCACCGAAGCTCTTGAAGAGCGGATCTGAACCTCCCGAAGCTCGGCTTGTAGAGAGAGATCGTACTGATTTGGTTTCATTTGTTCGGAGGGAGAGAGAGGATCTGACCAGTTTGCTCGGAGAGAGTGAGAGAGAGAGGATCTGACCGATTTGCTCGGGGAGATAGAGAGAGAGAGAGAGATTAATAATTGAAAGATGGCACGAGCGACTGAATTCTAACTAACTCGGGCGGCTCACAATTGAGCTTTCCTCTCACGTGATAGGCTCAACCGAAACCAATCGCGAATTGATGATGATTCTCCACCGCACGATTGCATTGGATTGAAGGGTTTGAATCAGTCGTGCACAGAGTGGTTGCGGGACATCCCGAAGGTGAGAGCGACTGTATATATATATATATATATATATATATATATATATATATATATATATATATATATATATATATATATATATATATATATATATATATATATATATATATATATATATATATATATATATATATATATATATGAGGAATGGGATGCTGCCTATCAAAGCAGCGTTTTTGCTGCTTTGAGACATTGTTTGACCATCCTAGAAGTTTTGGAATTTGATGAAATTTGGTGAGGGTGTTGTCTAGGGTAAGATGATCATCCTCACAAATTTTCATCAAATTCCAAAACTTCTAAGAGGGTCAAATGGTCGAAGCAAAATGCTGCAGATTTTAACGGCGACTGTAGACGACTGATTTTGCTTCGACCATTTGAACCCCCTAGAAGTTTTGGAATTTGATGAAAATTTGTGAGGATGATCATCTTACCCTAGACAACACCCTCACCAAATTTCATCAAATTCCAAAACTTCTAGGATGGTCAAACAATGTCTCAAAGCAGCAAAAAATGCTGCTTTGATAGGCAGCATCCCATTCCTCTATATATATATATATATATATATATATATATATATATATATATATATATATATATAGAGAGAGAGAGAGAGAGAGAGAGAGGGAGAGAGAGAATACGGGGTATGAGCTGACAGCCTATTTATCCATTTGAGCTGTAAGCTCCTACCCATCCGATTCAAATGATTCCAACCGTCCGTTTCATTTTAGCATTAAAACCATTTAAAAAAAACAAAAAGGGAGCTGTATTACCCCCGTCCCCCATGCTCTCTCTCTGTCTCTCTCGCTGAAACCCGATCGGATCACCCTCTTCCGACAGCCCCCCTCCAACGATGAATCGCACTCACCCGACCGGAGCGCCTCGTCCGATAGTCCCGTCCGACTGGATCGCCCCCTCCGGCAGTCCCCCCGACCGGATCGCCCTCTCCGGCAGCCCCCCCAGACCGGCAGCCCCTCTCTGACGATGAACCGCACTCACCCCGACTGGATCGCCTTGTCCGACAGCCCCGTCTGACTGGATCGCCCCCTCCGGCAGTCCCCCCAACCGGATCGCCCCCTCCGGTAGCCCCCCCCTCCGGCAGCCCCTCTCTGACGATGAATCGCACTCACCCCGACTGGATCGCCTCGTCCGGCAGCCCCCCTCCGACCGGATCGCCCCCTCCGGCAGTCCCCCCCCAACCGAATCGCTCCCTTCGGGGATGGCCTGCCGGAGTGGAAGGGGACCGGAGTCAGGGGGGGTGACTGCCGGAAGGGGGCTGAGTGTGTACGTGGCCCGGAGGGAGCACCACTGCAACTGCCTCCTTCGGCTCCGATGAGAGAGGATGAGGGCGCGGGGTTTCAGCTCCGATGAGGGAGAGAGGATGAGGACGGGGGTAATACAGCTGCCTTTTTATTTTTTTAAATGGTTTTAATGCTAAAATAAAACGGACGGTTAGAATCATTTGAATCGGATGGGTAGGAGCTGACAGCTCAAATGGATAAAAAGGCTGTCAACTCATATCCCGTATTCTCTCTCTCTCTCTCTCTCTCTCTCTCTCTCTCTCTCTATATATATATATATATATATATATATATATATATATATATATATATATATATATATATATATATATATATATATATATATATATATATATATATATATATATATATATATATATATATATATATATATATATATATATATATATATATATATATATATACACACACTTCCATCCTTAACACTCAAGACATGTTTTAAAGCCAAGAGCCTTAAAGAAAAGCGGATAATATCTTGTGTGTGTGGTTGGGACTTGGGATGCAACAGATAAAGTTGTGGAATTAAATCCGGATGCAAAAAACTTGGGATACAGAAAGTGTTTGGTCAGGCGTATAGTTGATCTAGGATTATGGATGGGATTAGTTGATACTATAAGCTATGAACTAGAAGATTCGGGTCCAGCTAGTCTAGATGAGAAATTAAACAAATCATGTGGTAATTCAAAAATCACTTACTAGGATGAGAAGAAAGGGATAACTATTAAAAGCACTGGACTTGTAGAGAGGACCAAGGAATCACACATTAGTGTTTCCTAGGTAGCACATGAAGGTATTCCAAGGCCCACCAATACAACGAAAACAACATTAGTACAAATTTGCCCTCCCCGTCCATGGTTTTTTAGAACATCGGTGTCCCTATTCAATCTGAAATTGGGCCCATAAATCAGATTTTACATGAACTAGGGGTGCAAAAGAGAAAGGGCCTCAATTAAAGTGAAAGAAAAGGAATCAGACCCCCTTGGAAGCCTCTTGATGGCCACCCGCCAATCTCGATCAGGTAAGCTCCACCAAGTCATCAGCTGTTAACTCTGTTCTATTCTTCTAATATATCCGTTTGTATAATTCATCAATACCAGGCCATTTTGCATTTTAGTGGCCAGGTTGTTGATGATTGATCAAACCTCTAGTTTAATAAACAATCCAAAAAGTATCCGTTATAAGGAATCACAAACGAGACTAATATGCATACTACTATGGACCAAGCAACAAAAATATATCTTTCAAATGTACAACAGTCTAATACTATCCGCTAACATCAAACAATGAATATGTTCTGCATGATAAAGTTCATTGTAGAATAACAAACGTCCAGGTTCAAAAATTTAAATGGCCGAATTAACAATTATAATAAACAGAAAAATGTGATCTGGAGATAAACAAATGTCTTTCTACTTGAGAAAATAAATTGTAATTGTAGTCAATGTTCACAGCTGTAAAGGTTCATTGTCTTAGCGTATGTTCTGAATTATTTTCTCTATAAGGACATTAAAATTTTAGAAATATAGAGGGAGAGGGCGAAGGGGGGGGGGGGGGGGGAGAGAGAGAGAGAGAGAGAGAGGAGTACATAAAGTACACACAAGCGTTTACAAAATAAAATCTTGGTTATCCCTCTCCCAACTGGTTATATCTTTTCAAAATCAGGGCAAACGATACCAGTAACAGTGTATAAAATAGTATATTGATGAGATAGCATGAACCTGTCTTGTACCCTCTGAGAGATAAGGATTCCGGTCGGTGATTGGAAGAAGCACGTGTTTGACATTAGCAAAAGCATCTGCAGCTACACTGCCAGCAGAATCCTGCAGCTCTGCCCTTACTGAAATCATTTATAGACAAAGATTTTAATTATAGATCATATCAAGAAACCATGTCCTGGAGCATTTGGGTACAGCACTATGAATCCTGCTATGCATTTGTAGGAAGACCACTACATAACCAAAGTAATATAAAGGAAGAGAAAGTGAATTTGATGATTTAGTGACTTGTATAATTACAGGAATTGAAGGACGGATATGATTAGCAAAACTAAACTATCAAGGTGATATAAAATATGGAAAAATATAATAAACCTATTGGTGTGATGTAGAGATTAAGGATCTAGAGATAAATTATGGTTTGATGGGTCTATAAGTAAGAGAATCAAATTTGAATTTTATGAGAATATTCGGTAAGTCTAGTTTTTGGGTTAAGAAAACTGCAAAGATGAAACAATTTGAAAAGCATGTATGAGATGATAGGATTAGTGTTTAGAAATATAAGACTTTTTTGGGAGGGTCCATAATATGTCCACTGCTATGATTTTTGGTGATGTTTTTGGGGGCCTTTGTACAGGCTGTAGTAGGTTTTTGGGTTATCAGTCACATTGTATAGGCTGCTATAGGTTTTTTTGGGGGCCTTTGTACATCCTTTCCTGTACCCACAGGATTCACTCTTAGAATCCATAGCGAATTGTTACCATATGTAACCTTTAGTTTATTTCCTAATACACAGGGTGAGGTCTGCCAAACCTCCTTCCGAGACACGGGATGCGATCTTCCTCCTCAAAAAAAATACAGAAGAAAAGAAATATAAGGCTTGATAAGGATTTTGATGGATATGGATAAGAGATTTGAGGGGGAGAATCTAACACAATATATATAGAATATAACCACGACGGAGTTAACGCAACCATATAAGACCTAGGAATCATCAACTAGTGTTTCATGGGGCTATTGCCATAAAAAGAAGAAAGCTTTCAATATCTCATTATTGAAAATCTCTGACGTATTATTCATAAATCACGTAAATTCGTCACCCAGATGACATGTGTATATATAAACCTTCATACTAAGCCTATACTCAGTTGTAATAGACCAAGACTTCTCTAAGCTAATGTATTGTCGAACTAGGAGTCTAGGACTACTTTAAAACACTTCCAAACTCAAAGGGCACTTCTAAACTCAATCCAAGATCAACTAAAAAATTACTCCAAAATATATTAGAAATAAGAAATCTAAACTAATCTAGACTAAAGAACTTCATCAATGAATCATATATTATAGAGAAATTCTCAGAAATATTTTTCTTTTAAAAATCCTAATTCAAGCTATAAATATATTTCTTTAAAAAATCTAGACTAAATATATTTCTTTTAAAAATCTAGACTAAAAATCCTCTTTGGTTTATGGATCCTATTCAAGCTATAAATCTTGTTTGAATTAAGAATTATATAGTTAGGAATCATAAAGGACGTAGGAACCTCGTAACATATGTAACCTCTTCTTTGTTGGCTTGTCTTCCATAAGACATTGCAAACTATCTACCCATAGAATAAATCAAATGTACTTGAAACCATTGTTTAGAGAATCTTTTATTTCTCAATGGTAAGTACAACCCTGATCCCCATATTACTACAAGAGATGCACACATAATCTATTAATCCTATATGTCATATATCATCATTGATGCCTCCCACTATCCATAAATGGAAGTAAAAACTTTACTAAATAGTAGTAAAACCTCTAAGAGAATAGCCTTCAAGAAAAAAGAGTTTATCTGATGTGAGTCTAGGCCACAATATGAAGAAGACAAGGTTTCCTAAGTTACAGATGATTCCTATTTTAATTAGCATTTTTAATTTGTACAGAATCCCTACTTCAAGTTTTCATTTGGGATTCCTAGTAAGAATATTCCTACTTAAACTAGAATTTCTACTTAAAATGAGATTCTTTGATGAGTTCAGATTCTCACTTAACAGAGGATTTCTTATCAAATTAATACCCATGCTCAAATTAGGTGTCTAAATGAAATCTGAGTTCTTTTAAATGTAGAATGCATTGATGAAGTCCTTGATTTTCTAGAGTCTAGATTAGTTTAGGTTTCTTACTTTATTGTAATTTTCAAGTTAATATTGAATTAGGAGTTCTAAAAAGCGGTTCGGGCGTCCTAATCATTTCGGCTTTAGCCCGCACCGCATAAGTTGGGGCCACTTTCCTCATCATCTACAGGAGAAAGGTTGGTAATGTGATCGCTAGACTAGCCACTGTAAATTTCCCTTCTCCCTTCATCACCTTGTTCTTCGTTTAGTCTTCTCTTTTTTTCTTCAACTAATCTATTACTGCATTGCAAGTGTATAGTGGGCCTTGTGGCTCTCTTCTTCAACTATGACCACATGAAAGAATGATAATAGTGGATCTTGTGGTCTATTGTGAACACCTAAAAGAAGGATGAGAATGACAACATAGTTGAATAAATTTTAGAAAATATTTTTTGAATTTTTAGCGCCTCAATCTCTAGGCACCCGTCTAGGCCCAGCCTTCTGCCTTGCTGCCTTAGAATTCCTTCACCGCCTTAGGTAGGGCTATCAATTCTGGACCCGACACGAAGTTAGTGGGTCTAGGTTTGGGTTAAACGAGACCCACAAAGAGCATAAGAATTTATTCCAAAAAGAAGCTAATGTGTTGTAAATAGCATACCATGAAGGAATTGAATAGATAAAATTGAGAAATTTTTGAGTTCATTACGCGAAGCACAAATCCTTCAACCTTTACTAGCTCCTAAAGCAAGAAAATGTATTCCAAACTATAAATGCGAAACAAATTAATGCAACTAGAAGCTGGAAAGGCCCTGTTCATGATACAACTCCTGAAAGAACAATCTGAACTATACGGAAAATTCCAGGTGCTGCGATTTCCCCGCTCCAATTCATAGCATTTGATATGTTTCCAATCAACAAATCTTGGCAGAAGAGAATTCCCACTGCGACATCGCACCTCATCGGCAAAAGGGGAGTTTTGCATGAGGTACGAGACTACAATACGATGATGGGTTTCATGGGATCAGGTGGTAGGGTGCGGTACGACTGGAGTAAAGGCGGAGGGGGTACCTCTGAGTTGGGTCCTCCGAGCGGCGACGGAGAGGCCGGTCGGCGCGGTCCGCCGGAAGGGATGAGACAGTGAGAGGGAGCGGCGATGGGTACCCATCGGCGACGGTGAGGGTTCGGTAGCAGCGGCACAAGGGTTTGGGCGAGCCATGGGCGCGGGCAGCAGAGAGTGAGCGAATGCCATTGAAGAATCAAAGCCTCCACCTTGCTTCAACAACCAAAGGATAGAGAGAGAGAGGGAGAGAGAGTGATAGGGGGGAGTGGGGGTTTATTATTAGCAAACGCCGCCAGCAGCTTCCAGAACAGTAGAAGAGCATTGGACAAACATATAATAGTCTTGGCTTAATATAAATGCAAAATAATTTTTTTTGTTTAATATAACTGGTCGGGAGTTGCCTAACCCTCCCTCCTTGAGAAGAAATTCTTAAAAACAAAAAACAAAAAACAAAAAACAAAAATGTCTATATAAACCCGGCAATTCCAGTTCTGGATTCTACGAGGTTGCAGCCTAAGTTTAAAAGATAGTTAACTGAATCACAACCGTTCCAAAACTGATTCACATTGAACCTCTGGCGTTCTCAATTTGCAACGTTGATGGCTCCATGCAATGTCAATGTTGGTAGCTATTAGGGCTGCAACTCGGGCGATTTGGAAGCTCAATCCCAGCTCAACCCATGGTGTTGTATCCTTAACTCGAGGTTGGGTTGAAGTTGGTTTGCCCAAGCTCAACATAAATAACTCGGGTTAAGCTCGGGTTGCACGGGATTGTATATAAGTCGGGTTAGGTCGGGTTGTTTGATGGTCAGCCAAACTACATGCAACTAGTCACAAATCTTGTGCCCCCTCAAAACCGATTATGATGGGGACGAATAACAACCACGGGTATATGAAGACACGGATCTCGCTCCCCTAGCCAATGTGGGACTAACCGTTCAACACTCGCCCGCACACAGATCACATTTTAACGGGTACCTACTTGTACGCGGAGATCCGTTTCAGCGGAGAGAAAGAGGGGTATGACAGGTCCACTCGGGAGAGTGGAGTGGAGCCTAACTCTTATACCAAGTCACGAATTCCGTGCCACCACAAAACCGGTGAACATTCTAATTAAGTTTGTGCGAAACTAGCAATTCCGAATAATTTCTTAAGAATGTAGCCCTTGAATATCCACTTTCATATGAATCAGAATGGCTACAGTCGTACGAAATTGATATGAATTGCTAGTTTCGCACAAACTGAATCAGAATGTCACTTTCATACAAAACTAGTTAGTATAGAAAGTTTCATACGGAATTAATTAGAATGACTAGTTTCAGACGAAATTAATCATAATTGATACTTTCGTACGAATTAGCAAGGCTATATTCATACGAAATTGATCTGAATTGGATATTTTGATTAAGTTCGTGCAAAACTAGTCATCCAGATTAATTTTGCACAAATATAGCTATTCTAATTCGTTCGAAAGTATCTATTCTAATCAATTTTGTCTGAAACTAGCCATTCTAATTAATTCTATATGAAACTTTCAATAAATATTAGCTTTAAATGAAAGTAGACATTCTAATTAAGTTCAAACAAAACTAATAATTTAGATCAATTTTGTAAAAATATAGCCATTTTGATTCATACGAAAGTATCCATTATAATCAATTTCGTTCAAAACTAGCCAACTATATGAAACTTTCAATACTGATTAGTTTTGTATGAAATTGGATATTCTGATTAAGTTCGTACGAAAGTAGCAATTCAGATAAGTTTTATAAGAATATAGCCCTTGAAAGTCCATTTTCGTATGAATCAGAATGACAATATTCATACGAATTTGATTTGAATTGCTAGTTTTGTATGAACTTAATCAGAATCTTTACTTTCGTACAAAACTAATCAGTATTGAAATTTTTGTATGGAATTGATTAGAATGACTAGTTTCGGACGAAATTGATCGGAATGGATACTATTGTATAAATTAAAATACTATATTCGTACGAAGATTATCTGAATTAGTCATTTTGATTAAGTTCGTACGAAACTAGTAATTCAGATCAATTTTGTATGAATGTAGCCGTTCTGATTTATGCAAAAGTGGACATTCAAATGCTACATTTTTACGAAAATGATTTAAATAGCTAATTTCGCACGAACTAAATCAAAATGTCCACTTTCATACAAAACAAATCAGTATTGAAAGTTTCATATGGAATTGATTCGAATGGATAGTTTCAGACAAAATTGATCAGAATGGATACTTTCATATGAATTAAAAGGACTACATTCGTATGAAATTAATCTGAATTTGATATTTTGAATAAGTTCGTGCAAAATTAACAATTCAAATTAATTTTATACGAATATAGTTATCCTGATTTATACGAAAGTAAATATTTAAGGGCTACATTCTTACGAATCAGAATATCAAATTCAGGTCAATTGCATATGAATGTAGCATTTTTAATTTATACGAAAGTATATATTCAGTACGAACTTAATCAGAATGCCCATTTTCGTACAAAACTAATCAAAATTAAAAATTTCATACAGAATTGTTCAGAATGTCCACTTTTATATGAATCGGAATAACATATTCGTACAAAACAAATCTAAATTGCTAGTTTCACATGAATTTACTCAAAATATTCAATTCAAATCAATTTCGTATAAACGTAACCATTCTAATTCATACGAAAGTATCCATTCTGATCAATTTCGTCTGAAACTAACCATTCTAATCAATTTTGTATAAAAATTAATACTAATTAGTTCTATTCGAACGTGAACATTCTAATTAAGTTCGTACAAAACTAACAATTCAGATCAATTTCATAGAAATATAGCCCTTGAATATTCATTTTCTTATGAATTGGAATTACTACATTCGCATGAAATTGATCTGAATTACTAATTTTGCATAAACTTAATCAATTCAGATCAATTTCATACGAATATAGCCATTATAATTTGTATGAAAATAGACATTCTCATCAATTCTGTACAAAACTTTCAATATTAGTTTTGCACAAAATTGATCTGAATTGTTAGTTTCGTACAAACTTAATCAGGATATCCACTTTCGTACAAAATTTATCTAAATTGCTAGTTTTGTACGAAATTAATCAGAATTTTTACTTTCTTATAAAACTATCAGTATTAAAATTTTCATACGAAATTGTTTAAAATGGCTAGTTTTAAACGAAATTAATCGGAATAGATACTTTCATACGAATTAGAATGACAATATTCGTGCAAAATTTATCTGAATTGCTAGTTTCACATGAACTTAATCAAAATATCTAATTCAGATCAATTTCGTACAAATATAGCTTTTTTAATTCATATGAAAGTATCCATTCTAATTAATTTCATTTGAAACTAGTCAGAAACTTTCAATTATGATTAGTTTTGTACGAAAGTGGATATTCTGAGTAAGTTTGTGAGCTTTCATACAAACTAATCAGGATGTGCCAGCTTCGCAAGAATTTAATCAGAATGTTCACTTTCGTACAAAACTAATCAGTATGGAAAGTTTTATACAGAATTTATCAGAATAGTCATTTTCGTATGAATTCGATTGGCTATATTCATACAAAATTTATCTGAATTATTAGTTTTGTATGAACTTAATCAGAATATCCAATTTCGTACAAAACTAATCAGGATGAAAAGTTTTGTACAAAATTGATCAGAATAGTCAGTATCGTATGAAATTGATCAGAATTGATATTTTTGTACAAAACTAATTTAGATGTGCCAGTTTTGTATAAAATTAATTAAGATGTTCACTTTCGTACAAAACTAATCAGGATGAAAAGTTTTGAATATAATTGATCAGAATAATCATTTTTGTATGCATAAGAATGACCACTCATACAAAATTGATATGAGGTACCAATTTCGTATGAAATCAATGATAATGTATACTTTTATAAAAATTAATCGGGACGAAAAGTTTTGTACGAAATTGATTATAATGATTATTTTCTTATAAATCAGAATGGCTACATTCCAATGAATTTTTTTTGAATTGTCAGTTTCACACAAACTTATTCAGAATGTCCACTTTCGTACAAAACTAATAAGGATGAAAAGTTTTATACAGAATTGATAAAAATAATCAATTTTATATAAGATTGATCATAATGTATACTTTCATTCAAAACTAATCAGAATGTGTCGTTTCCTACAAAATTAATAAGAATGTCCAATTCGTACAAAACTAATCAGGATGTAAAATTTTGTACGAAATTGATCAAAACGGTTATTTTCATATGGATCCAAATGACTACATTCGTACAAAATTTATCTGAATTGCTTATTTTACACGAGCTTAATCAAAATATCCACTTTCATACAAAACTAATCAGAATAGAAATTTTCATATATAATTGATCAGAATTGCTAGTTTCGATCGAAATTAATCATAATGGATATTTTCGTGCAAAACTAATCAGGATGTGCCAGTTTCGTACGAAATTACTCAGACTGTCTACTTTCAGACAAAACGAATCAGGATGGAAAGTTTCATACAGAATTGATCAGAATAATTATTTTTGTATGAATAAGAATGACTACATTTGTACGAATTATTCTGAATTATCAGTTTCGCATGAAATTAATTATAATGTCCACTTTCGTACAAAAATAATTAGGAAGAAAATTTTCCTATAGAATTGATTAGAATGGTCATTTTTGTATGAATCAAAATGTCTACATTCGTACAAAATTTATTTAAATTATCACTTTTGCACGAAATTAATCACAATGTTCACTTTCATACATAACTAACTAGGATAAAAATTTTCGTACGGAATTGATTAGAATGGCATGTTTCGCACAAAATTAATTGAAATGGATACTTTCATACAAAAATATACATGGTGTTAAATGGATATTTTTGCACAAAATTTTTATAGACCTAAATGTTGGATATAATATGAGATTTATTTTTTTCTCTGAAAAAGTTTTTCATTCGTCTCTGTCTCTCTCCTTACTCTCTATTGTCTCTTTCTTTATCCATTTGTCTCTCTTCTATCTCTCTCTCACTCATACTTTCCTTACTCTTCATTCTCCCTCCCTCTATCTCTCTTTAAAATTAGGTATCCATAGCTTTTTATCTCTAAAAATTGGGTTTTTTGAGCTTTTTCTTTCTAAAACTAGGTGTTCATAGCTTTATATCTCTTAAAGTTGGATTTTCATAGCATTACCTCGGTAAAACTAGGTTTTCAGAGCTTGCTCTCTAAAAAATTATATTTCCATAACTTTCTCTTTCCAAAAATTTTATTTCCATAACTTTCTCTTTATAACTAGGTTTCGAGAGCTTCTTTCTCTAAAAACTAGGTTTACATGACTTTTTCTCTAAAAAAAGTGGGTTTTCATAGCTTTCTCTCTAAAACTGGATATCCAGATCTCTCTCTAAGAACTAGGTTTCTATAGCTTTTATTTAAAACTGGGTATCCATAGCTTTATCTCTCTAAAAACTAGGATGTCATAGCTTTCTCTCTCTAAAAATAGGGTTCTAGAGTTTTCTCTCTCTAAAACAGAGTTTCCAAAACTTTATCTTTCTAAAAATTGGGTTTTTATCTCTCTCTAAAAAGTAGGTTTTGAGAGCTTTCTCTTTCTAAAACCGGACATCTAGAGCTTTCTCTATGTAAAACTAGGTTTTCATTGATTGCTCTCTTTAAAACTAGATATCCATAGCATTCTCTCTCTAAAATCTAGGTATCCGTAGCTTTCTCTCTTTAAAAATTGGGTTTTCATAGCTTTCTATCTCTAAAAACTGAAGTTCCAACACTTTCACTAAAACTAGATTTTCATACATTTCTCTCTAAAAAATGGGTTTTCATTGCTTCTCTCTAAAGCTGGTTATTCATAGCTTTCTCTCTAAAATTGGGTTTCCATAACTTTCTATCTCTAAACACTATTATATATATTATTTTAATATTTGAGTCATCTGGTCTAGTCATAACTACATACAACCAACTACATCGAACCAACAATGGAGTTGCAACTATACCATTCGAATTACATCAAACCAAACAACGGAGTTGTAACTATACCATTTGAACTCATCAAACCAAACATTGGAGTTACAATTATACCATTCGAACTACCTATAACCAAACAGCTTACTTTCCAACTATAATTGCATACCTTTCAACTCCACACTTTACACCCTGTAGTTCCAACCACATCGAACCAAACAGGTTGTAACTTTGAGCGTTGAAGGGCCCCTAGAACTTGTTTGCATGTTGGATGTCTACAAGCAATTAAGAGGGTGTTTGGTATCATTCTCGTGGAATGTTTCTAGGGCATTGTTCTTTTTTTTTAGGGTGTTGTTCTTAGTTTGATCATGTTGCGTGTTCTCTCGGTATGGTGTTCCCTAGGAACATCAAAAAGATATTCCGAGAAATAGATTTTTGATCCCATGGATAGTTGTTCCATCTTTATCCAATATTTTCTGTATAATATTCTCTCTTCCTCTATATACTCTCTACAATATTTTCTCTTTCTATAATCTTCTCTCTACGACATTATCTCTACAATATTCTTTCTATTACATTCCATATTTACAAATTTCTTTATATAACATTTTGTTTATATAATATTCTCTAGAGAATTTTCTCTACACTTTTCTCTCTCTAGAATATTCTCTAGGATATTTTCTTTCTAGAATATTTTCAATCTCTATAGTTTCTCTGTAGCATTTTTTAGAGAGAAAATATAAGGAATATTGTAGTGATATAAAATATTCTAGATAGAGATTATTCTAGAGAGAATGTTCGAAAGAGTGTTTTCTAGATAATTTTCTAGAGAAAATATTATAGGACGAATTTTCTAGAGAAAATATTCTTAAGAGTATTATAAAGAGAATGTTATATAGAGAGAATTTTGTAGAGAGATGTTCTAATAAAAATGCCATGGAGAGAATATTGTAGAGGGAATACTCAAAGAGAGAATATTGTAGAGATTAAAAATATCCTACCGAAAATATTCTAGAAAATATTTTAGAGAGAATATTTTAGATAGAGAATATTATCTAGAAAATATTCTAAAGAAAGAATTTTGTAAAGAACATTTCTGTATTTTTATTCCTTAAAAACATGTTGGACACAATTTAGGCCCTGTTTGGATAGGATTAGGAACCCAAAATTTCAAAATCCCAAAAAAGGGCTCTAGAAAATATGGCTCTTGGAAGTTAATTTTGGTCTCTCCGCATAAACACTTTTTGGGATCCGGTTGTATCCAAACAGGCTCTTCGTTTTTTTTAGGGATTCTGGGCTTTCATAATCCTGGAACCGGAATGTATCCAAACAGACCCTTATGTTCCACATTCCAAATGTTGTTCTCTACCAAGATTGTTTTAGTAAACTATTTCTGAAGAACACGTTTCTGGCAAGAAACTGAGAAACAGAACATTCTGCATGCCAAACACCCCCTAAGTATCTGCCTCTAGTGAACAAGTTAAGCTAGCCCAGACCTTTAGAGGAGGTGGTGGAACCACAAAGTTCTCCCACAAGTCCATCCTCTGCCAACCTACCCAAATCCAATACACCACAAGCACAAAAAAAGTCTTCAGACTTGAGCCAGACAATTACATCGATGCCTCATTCAAAAAATATACATCATTCCATTAGGTCAATCAAGAAAATTTGAACCAACAGTTTGTAATCCCAACTTCACAATATCCCAAAGATCTCGTATACTCAAATTTGAAATCACCATTGCCACGAAGACGGCTTTTCTTCAATTACAACTTTCCTTCAGAGAAGAAGAAAAAAAAGAGAGGCAAGAATCTTAAAATGCGCGAAAGATTTAATTCTCCAGTGTTTGAACAATGCATCCAACCCTGCTCTTCAGATTCCTTGGAACCATCAACCCATAGAAGTCCCTGTAGCTTAAATTCAAAAAAAGGCCCTGCAGTTAGAGAGCGAAAAATGAAAAAAAAAAAATCATCTAATAATCTGACAGCAGTTGGGAATTGATTTCCCAGTGCTCTACAGTAAGCCAAGAATCTTGGGACTATCACGGCCCTGGTAATATCCATTTCAATGGGAACCAACAGCTTGGAGAGGTTTTTAACGGCGCAGTTCAGCTTCTCGTGGGGGAGCTACTTTCAGACTTCAGCAAGTGCTCGAACTGGCAACAGTCGACTCCCACTTCACTGAGCACCAAGATCAGCATCGGCAAAATTTTAGTTAGCATCAGTTTGAAACCGACAGAGCATGGATTCTCCCTGCTCTTCTCGGTCATGCAAGCATCCTTCGTGAGAGAACCAATCGTAGAGCCCTCCATATAGGCCTCACAAGCTTTAAGTATGAAATGCCCTCGCCTCCCGAAATGGTCTTTCACAAAGCCTTCGAAATGCTGGGATACATCCCCAAGAGAGTCAGAACAGAATGGAACTTAGAGAGTGATGATCATAAATGATTAGATCACAAAAGCATCCATTCTATGAAAATATGATTATACTAATATAGGAAATACCAGAAAAACTTAGAAATTTGATATATCTTATTCATTTTCAGTGTAGTTCCTTTTTCATGAAAGTGTAGTATCTCGTTTGTATCGACCACAGGTGAAGTAAAACTTCAAACATTACTTTGCTATTATCCTTTTTTAAACTTTTTCAATTTGAACTTAGTACTCTTTCTCTCTGGTCCCATGTTGCTCCTCCAAAGATCAGTACCGCATTTCTTCAAACTATCAAAAACAATGCATGCCAATCAATCCCATCAGACTTTTGCTGGAACAACCAATGCCAAGTCATTCAAGTCTCTTTGATATTTTTAGGAGCAGAGTAGTCAAAGAATAGACCTTTATGAGGGTGATGACTCAAGTATTAAGGCCTTTAATGGGCAAATTTATGGTCGTACAAGCTTTATGATACTAGCAGAGTTTTCGGTTATAGTACAAGCCCTACGATACTAGCAGATATTATTTGTTGAGAATTCCTTATCTACTCAGACCATGAAGCTCTGAGCTATGTCAACTCTGAGGAGAAACTACACTTCATACACAACTGTTGGGTCAAATTTTCGCAAGCATACACCTTTGTCTTGAAGGACAAGACCGAGGTTGATCACAAAGATGCCAACACACTCAGTCGCCGAATTGCCCTACTTTTCGCTATGAGTGATGACGTAACTGGCTTTGAGAGAATAAAGGACTAGGCAAGTTGTGCCCTGATTTGGAGAAGTATGCATGGCTTTTAGAGAAGCTGGTGCTAGAAATGGATGAGTACTTTCTCCAGGATGGGTACCTATTCAGGGCTAACATACTCTACATCTCACGTCAGTCATTGAGAAAGTTTCTTATGGGAACTTCACGCCAATTATCTGGCAGGACACTTTGGGCAAAATAAATGATCAAAATGGTAGTCAATTCTATTGGCCCAGTCTGAAGAGAGATGTTGCCAAACTCGTCAGGCGATGTCGTACTTGTCAAGTGGCCAAGCAAAGAAAATAGAACAAGGGTTTGTACACCCCTTTACTTGTGCCAGATTGTCCCTAGCAATATGTCAGCATCGATTTCGTGCTATTTTTTAAGATATCCCATTTCATATCATATTCGAAAACTTTTGATGCATATAAAAGATCGTACAGCTATATTTTGATGAGGTTGAGGTTGCAGATCTTCCAAAGACCATTGTGTCAGATAGTGACAAGAATAAGAAGGTTTTACTACATGGAATGTTGGGACTTTGGCTGGAAAGAGTAGATAATTAGTAGATAAAATGACGAGAATAAGAGTCAATATTGCTTGCTTACAAGAAATCAAATGAAAAAGAGGAAAAGCTAAAGAAATTGGTGATGGGTATAAGTTTTTTTATGTAGGGAATGATAGTAGTAGAAATGGAGTTGGAATATTAGTGGATAAAGATATGAAGGATAATATTGTCGAGATTAAAAGGATAAGTGATACATTATTGGCTATAAAATTAGTCTTAGGTGAGGATATTATTAATGTAGTTACTGCTTACCAAGTAGGACTAGATGAGAGTGTCAAAAAGCAGTTTTAGGAAGATATGGATGAATTAATGCAAGGAATCCCAGAGGGAGAAAGAATATTTATAGGTGGTGATTTAAATGGCCATGTTGGGAGAAGTAATAGAGGATAATAGAGACTACATGGTGGACAAGGTTTTGGAGATAGAAAATCAATTGGAGATTCTATACTAGAGTTCGCGGTGGTCTATGATCTAGCGATAGCAAATACTTATTTCAAAAAGAGAAACGAATATTTAATTACTTAAATGAGTGGATCAAATGCGTCATAGATACATTATTTCCTATTAAGAAGAAATGAGAAATCTAGACGCAAATATTGTAAAGAGATACCAAGCGAATGTTTGAGTCGTTTGACAACACAACACAGGCTAGTAGTTTTCGATGTGTATATTAATAGCAAGAAGAAAATAAAAAAAGCTAAAATAGGCCCAAGAATAAGGTGGTGGAATTTAAAAGGGAACGATATGCCATCCTTTAAAGAGAAGTTAGTAAAGGAGGGGAATTGGGTCTTGGAAAGTACACCAAATATGTTGTGGGATCAAATGGCAAACTATATTAAGAGAATTGCTAGAGAAGTTCTTGGAGTATCTAGAGGTTATCAGCATGGTGATAAAGAGACATGGTGGTGGAATGATGAGGTTCAAAAGGCAATCAAGGAAAAGAGATTATGCTTTAAAGAATGGTAGAAAACAAAGGCAATTGAGGACTTAGATAGGTATAAAACATCTACGAAGGATGCTAAGAAGCTAGTTAGTAAGGCTAAGTTTGTAGTTTTTGATAACTTATATGATAAACTAGGATCCAAGAAAGGTGAGAAAGGAATATACAATTAGCTAGAATGAGGGAAATGAAAACTAGAGATATAGATCAAGTTAGGTGGATCAAAGTGAATGCAATACTATCTTGGTGACAGAAGATGAGATTAAAGACATATGGAAATGCTACTTTCAGAAATTAATAAATAAGAACCCCATTGGAGGAGTGTATTTAGAACCAAATCTAGGGATTGGCATGTTTACTATCATTCAATAAAATAGCTGAAGTCGAGGAGGTTTTGAAAATGATGCAAAAGGTAATACACTAGGCTCTAATGAGATACCAATTAAAGTTCGGAAAATCTTAGAAAGAATGGATTAATTTGGATCCTGGTTTGTTTAATAAAATCATAACAAGGACGATGCCACATGATTGGAGGAGAAGCATTATGGCACCTATATATAATAATAAAGACGACGTTTAAAATTATTACGATTATCATGGAATTAAGCTTATGAGTCACACCACGAAATAATGAGAGAGGGTGATGGAACAAAGATTAAGAAAGATGACAAGAATTTTGGAAAACCAATTCGGATTTATGTCAAGAAGGTTCACAATGGAGGTTATTTTCTTGTTGACAGCCTGAGACAACCGACGAAAAAATTTAGAGACAAAAAAAAACCTACATATGGTTTTTATCGACTTAAAGAAGGCTTATGATAGAGTACCACGAGATATAATTTGGTGAACTTTAAGGAGAAAAGGGGTGCCTCAAGGTTATACTGAAGTGAATGAAGACATGTATAACGGAGCAATTACTAGTGTCAGAAGTAACTGTGGCGACACAAATAAATTTCCAGTAATTGTGGGACTCCACCACAATTGATGGCCAAGAAGCACAACAATGTGATTTTTTTCGGTATCTTGGGTCTGTCATACAGAAGAATGGAGAGATAGATGATGACTATCAAATAGGATTAAAGCGGGTGGGATGAAGTGGAGAGGAGCCTCGGGAGAGCTATGTGATCGACACATGCCTTTAGGACTCAAGGGTAAATTTTACAAGACAACAATAAGACCCGCAATGTTATATGGTTCAAAATGTTGGCCCTTAAAGAGAGCTCAAGCTCATAAGATGGGTGCGGCAGTCATGAGGATGCTGAGGTGTATGTGCAGAAAAAGTAGGAGGGATAGAGTGAGGAATGTGTATTAGAGAAAGTGTTGGGGTGGCACCAATTGAGGACAAGACAATGGATAATATATTATGATGGTTTGGTCATGTACAATGTAGAGTAGAGGTGGCCAAGATAAGGAGATGGTTCCAGATTAGTGTGGAAGGTCCAAGGAGGGGAAGACCTAGAATAACATTGATGGAAGTTGTTCGAAAAGACATGGAAAAACTTTCATTAACAACAGATATAATCCTAAATAGAAATGAATGGCAAAGAAGGATTCATAAAGCCGACCCCAAGTCGATGGGACAACATACATGGAAAAAGTGACGTGATGAGCTATTTTTTAAAAACTGTGGCGCATGATGGGCACAAAATTGAAAATTTCAACTGTATATCATCCCTAAAACTGATTGCCAAACCAAGCCTAGGAATTTTGCTGAGATGTCTGTGGATGAAAGTACTACGAAGTGGGATCTAGTTCTTCTAATAGTCGAGTATGCATATAGCAATTCGGTATATAGGTCCATTGGCATGAGGCCTTTTAAAGTTGTGCATGGTTATAAGCCTATAAAGCTTGTAAATCTCATTACTATGGTGTATCATGCTAGGGTGTCAGAATCTACAGATGCATTTGCACGTCATGTTCAGGAATTGCATAAATAGATCAACAAGAACTTACACTAGAAATGATGACAATAGAAATCTTTAGCTGATTAATATAAATATTATCACGAATTTAATGCAAGGGATTATGTCATGACTCAAGACCAGGTCAAACCTGAACCGTTTCTTTTGGAGCCAAGAAAAATTGGAATCCCATAGTGTTGGGCCATTCAAGATCTCGAAAAGAACTAGTCTGAATGTATATTGCCATTGACCTTCCACCTAACTATGGGATAAGGTCTTAATATTGAGTTCTTGGTTGCCTATAAAGATCCAATAGTAATACCATCTGACCACACGACACTAATGTCGAACATATCAATTGCTAGTTTTTTTTACCTCTGCTGCCTAATTTATCACCATGGAACAAACAGATTGAACAATGTTGTGGATGCGCAGGTTATCTTCACCAGAAGCTGAGATTTACAATGCTACATAGTTCAATGCGAAGGTTGCACTATGAGTCCGAGTTAGACAGTACTTGGATCACTAAAGCAGAGCTTCAGAGCATTGACCCAAATTTGTGGGAGCGCTGCCAGAGCCGGCAACATATACTCGACGGAGTTGATTCTTACCCACCACACAAGATTATAGGAATATCAGAGCCATGCGATCGGTATACACGTGTTTACAGCCACTGAAAAAAAGACTAGCCCACCCGATCTTGTTATGGCTTAGAGTTTAACAATTTGGTCTAGTTCTTTAGGGCCCAATAGGTTTTTCTTTGCTAATTTTCATACTTTTTTTTACTATTTTCGTCATATCTCTAGGCTCAATTTTTGCCCAAGTGGCTTAGACTATTTTTACTTACTTTAGTCCCACATCGCTAGTGTGAAAATTATGTAACCATCAAGAAACATATTTAAAGGTTGTAGGTCTTCTATTATGAACAATGCTTATTATGAATGAAAATTTTTATTTTATACAATTTGTTTCCTGAGAGAGGATTTATCAAGTGAGAGGTTCGACCCTAGAGAGAGATCATAAACCCTGGGCAAAAGGGCGAGAGTGTTCACCACCTTCTTCTTCAAACGGTCTTTTTCTCCTTTTCTCTATGTAGAAACCCTACCCGCTCCTTCCATTCCCTCGTCTGCTAGCCTTGATTGCCATAGAACACAGCCTATGTGCCACTCGCTTCCGACTGGCGTCCGCGCCTGGCCGCACCCAAGACCGACCGTCGTCTGCACCCGGCCACCCACAAGCACCCCCATGCCCGACTGGCCCCTGCACACTACTGCTGCACACTACCGGCGATCATGCCTGATCGGCTCCTTAGGGCAGCAAGCTCTACTACTTTTACTCAATTGTGTGGTACAATTACACAGACCCAAACCAAAGAGTGTCAGAATGTGCACTAAACAGGCTTCCACATTATTTAGTTTTGTTTCTTCCGTCATATGTTTGGTATAATGTTTAGGATTAATTTGGTCAAATTAACGATTTATATTTAGATATAATTTCTTAATATTAAGCAATTGGAGAGAGAGAGAGAGAGAGAGAGAGAGAGAGAGAGAGAGCGAGCGAGCGAGCGGGGGGGGGGGTTGAAGGACATCCTCAAAACGAAGAGTAGGTTGATTAATAGGATTTGCTAGTTTCTTTATCTTCTTCCTTTTCCCCCTTCTATTTATAGATCTCAATCAAAAAACAAGTAATAATACTGAAGATACAGCAATAATAGAGAACCATTATAACATGCCACTAAATTTTCTCCCTATATACAGATAATGCAAAGGTCAGTTACAACAGATAATTAATAAGCACATCAGTATCATGATCAAACAAAAGTGTAAATAACAACAAACAAAAGAGTAAAGGGTAAAAATATTGGATTTCCATACAAAAAAGAGCTCCAAAACAATAATCACAAAGGAGATAACATAAATTATCTTACCATGGGAGGCCTTCGCAAAAGATACAACATTGATTTCAAATTTAATAGGTAAGTATTCTCATTGTATGGCATAGAATTCTTCTCCCCTTCAACAGTCCCAACCTGCCTATCATACCCAGCTTCATTGAAATAGGGCCTAGAATTGAGAACCAGACCCTGGAGTGAGACTAGCACTTGAAGGATACTAGAGGACGATGGGTCCCACACTTCATTTTCTTTGCCTGTCCATGTATTTAAAAGGCTTAAGCACACCTTCCCATCTACGTATAAGTTAGGGTTTACACGTAAACCACCAGAATGATAGTATGCTAACTGCATAAATAAATACAAGTGTTAGAAGTTGACAGAAATTATTACGCTTCAAAAAATCTGAACTGGTCAAACTTCTGATCAACTCAGACTAGTACTTGCCCCGGAGCTATCTATGAACTATCAAAATATCATAGCAAACATTAACCTATGGGCCTAATGAGAACACAAGGAATCTCACTTACTGGTGGAACTTGAGGGTACTCTGGTGGAAGGTGAAAGTCAAAGAAGAAAAGGCCATCTTGATAAGGAGTTCCACATGCTCCAACTATCACAGCCCTTAAGAGATCCATTCGATTCTCAAAAACTCTGACGTAAATAGCATCTGAAATCAAGAGCAAGGAATTTAAATTCATATTCAGTGTGAACACTTCAAGTATTGAGTAATTGACATATTTCATTTACCCGGAAGGTTTTTCTCTAGGATGTTCCATTCCTGGTGAACTTTCTTGACCCACTTCTTTCCACCGGTATTCTGCAATTTTGAATTCATTATAGTAAAGGCTTTTGTATGACAATCTAAAATACGTGAAAGGCCATATATCTACATGTAACTATGCACAGGCACAAGGAAAATTAGTATACATCAGAATATAAACTGTGTACATGAAAATAGGAAAGAACGGAAAGCATTAACTTATCTACCTGTCCATTGCTACCAAGGAAATAATGATCAAATGGATTTTCAGCAATATCAAAATGTTTGAAGCTACAAGGGTTCTCCATACTAGCTGCTCCCGTACTATCAGCATTTGTTTCCATGGACATCGAGCTGTCCGAATTATTCAAAATGGTCAATTCAGCGCCTTCTGTGGCGGCCATGTGGCTATGTCTCCCAGCATTCTCAGGTGCATTTTGTGCACTCAGACTATCCAAGGCATTGGATTCATCATAGCTAAGTTCATCATCGGCTACTTCTTCATTTGAAACCTCTACAGCCTCAGATTCAGTTTCATTTACAACCATATGGTCTGTATCTGATAGATCTATCTGTTTTCTACCACGAGAAAACAATCCCGTGGCCAATCTCGTAACAAAGCCGAAAGCAGCTGCAAGAGGCATTGAAAGTGGCCCATTTGTTCCAGTAGAGTTATCTTCAGGAGGAATTGCAGTTTGCTTTTCTCTCTCAACAATGTTTTCAGTGGGGCTTTGTATATCAGCTTCCTGAAGATTAAGGGCTCAAGATCATACATACAGCAGAAAGGAACATGTTTAGAGATATCAATAGAACTACTAATAAGAAAATAAACCTTTTCAGCATCTTCAAGTGCATCCATTTCGTTTTCCTCAACTGTTTCCCAACTTGCACCATCATCGCTAGCTTCACTTCCACTGTCAAATGAGTCACCATCATCTTCTCGACCAACAACAAAAATTGCTTGAGGGCCAACCTGAGATGAAATCAGGAGAATAATGCATTTATAAGTTTGTAAGAAAAAAAATTTAAGAAAATGTAGAGCAAATACATCATGCATGGTGTTGAGATAATCTGTTTCCAAAACTAATAACAACTCAAGAACACAGAAACTTTGGTATTTCATAGAAAACATAAGATAGACCACTATCAGTACCAGTTCCTGTGCCACAATATAGGACGGAAGATTTACCTTTGACACCATTCCATCTGCCCATGTAACTTCAATATCACCGTTTTGCAGACCAGTTATGTTTCCCACCCAAGATAGACTAGTAAAGTTTGCACATGGTTCTTCCTTTAGTAACTGCTCCGCGCCATCAATATCTGAATGCTTCCGGCTTTCATTACCTTCTGCTTCCACCAGGTCAGCATGCTGCTCAAATTGCTCCACAGGACATTCACAATCAGCTGTTTCGGCAGAAACAGAAACTGGGGACAACCGAACTACAACGTCTCCATAACAATAATCATAGTCCGGATGCCCATCAAGCTCATATGCACTTACCACCTCATCACAATCAAACTCCCTAGAGTCTTGTGGCCTGGATACAGGCTTAAACCACCTCACACACACAGTTCGCTCCTTTGAATTCACACTTCTTACAACCCCCACACGCTTTGTTTCAGACGAATCCTCACCTAAGGCTTTCTCCACAACATAATTTTCAGGAAAGAATTCATGATCGCTGGGAGTATGAACTGGAATTAGAGATTTTGAGTCCAGACAATATTCCCTTGTTCCATCTTGCCATGCGACATCAACCTGTGTCACGGTATTAACTATGAAAAGTGCTCTTTCAAAAGTCTCATCTCTTTTGCGAGCTTTCTTGTCTCTCTTTAAGAAGACTTTACGGAGTTTTTTCCGGTAAGCAGGCCAACTTTCATGAGCGGGTTCCTTTGAAACTGATGATGAATTACCACAAGAGCCACCTTCTGGCAAGACATTATTTGACACAGTTCCATTATTTTCGCCTGCTTTAGTCATTTTATCAATAATCATGGAATCACAACTTTGGGGCAGTAAATTTCCTATTTTTTTTGATTTTGAAGTATTTTCACTACAGCCATCTCTCTGACACCCAGGAACAGAATTAGGATCAAGGTCATCGGACACAATCACGCAATTAGATCTGACAGTTTCATCCTGAACTTCTGCCTCTGGAGTTGGTACCTCTGATGCTTGATGATCTCCCAAAACAGAGCATTCTGTACGAGAGTTTATATGGATATCTGTACATTCATCAACTACAAATTCCTCGGAATGCTCAATACGAGACATGCATCCTTCAATGGATTCCTTGCAAGTTTTTGAAGCCTCGTTCGCAAAGGAAGAAGATGGCAATTGAGGGGATGGAAGGTGACACCAGTCACCTAATTGCCAATTTGCATAAGAAAAACAAGACAACATAGTCAAGTTCTTAGGATCCTGCTCTTCAGAGGGACCAGTTGCTGAATTAGTACCAATACCAAGGTGAGCCGAAGCCATCCAATAGACAACCACGGATGCCGCCTGAACTTTAATTACAGTACCTTCAAGACGATTAGCTTTCCACAAGCCAGATAACCACCTAGAACTTTTGAAAACAGACGAAGAAACAGCCTTGACACGCTGCCCTGGGTAGTATGGACAACTCGCATCATCAGTGACTGGTCTCGAAAGAGGCTTGAGCCGCAATGGATCAGCCTTAGAAACTTTACAAACAGATCCATCATCAAACAACACAGTCACATTGTCTAGAACATCATCAACTCGACCAAGCCAAGGTCCAAGGACTACATAATCACCCACAAGGGGTTCCCTTGTGTGTTTCAGATCTTTAGAGGAGACATGCTTTATCACTTCTCCATTAGCAGTTAGCAAATCAGCCAAGATACTGACATCCACAACAAGACCCAATTGTCCTGTTGGATCTGAAGCAGCAGCAACAATATCCCCATGCAAGAAGCCCCTATCTACTACTGTGATATCACTAATATTTTCTGTTGTCTCTGAACCATCAGTCCATATTAATCTAACCTGGCCATCTGGAAGAGAGTCATATTTATTGCCACCATCCGTATTACCATTACCATCATCGCCATCACCATTACCATTACGGCTTTCTCCATCATCATTGCTGTCACTGTCATCTGTGAGGCTATCCTCCGAATCTGCATCACCAGCCACTTCCATCACAACTCCAAGCAAAGATTCATACTTTCTGCAAGTGACAACATCTTCCCTATAAACAAATATCCCATTAGGCAGTCTTCCTTCAAGCTCTTGAGAACTTTCCTTGTCTATAGAACCAGAAACATCAGGTGCTGGTTCCACTGATTTCACCATATTGTTCATTTCCCCTAAATTAGCATTTTCAGATAGTCTCTCGTCAGCAAAATGAAGCTCATTTTCCATCTGAAATACAAGCTAATCTGGTAAAAATGTTGGTTTAATTTCCATGAGCAAAAATGGTAAGTGAAAAACCAAACACAAAATATGTTATCAAATTTAAACTAACCCCTCCCCCCCCCCACACACACACCCAACCCACACCCACAACAAACAAAGTGCAAGATACCAATCTAACCATCTCATAAGTTATCAAAATGTATAATTTAGACCATACGCAGGCAATCAAGTTTGTCATCCATTCATGTTTTATACAATCAAGTTCTTTCTAAATAAAGAATCATGTGTTTTGCAGGAAGTTGGATTGAATGGCAAAATAACCCATACTTTGAGAAAGGAGAACTAAATATAATGATCAATAAGTCCTCAGTAGTCTAGTTTAAGCTTTTATGTTGATTACAAACAATCTCACAAACTGATAATATTTGGATTCATTGGAAACTAATCGACAACTTCTAGATTTGTTTCAAATTTTCTAAAAAAAATCTTAGTTCATCGAACATTCCCAAAGCTTCAAATTGCTTTCATACTTTATTCATTGGGAATTGTCACTAGCAGATAGGCTCTAAGCATCATCAGCCATCAGCATAGCGTATTACATTTTAAAGCGTTCCTAGTCCTCAACCTCTTCTTCCCTACCCCACAATAATTGTCCATCTCCTCCTCTCCCTCCATTTTGACCTTTACACATCCACTGGGCACCCACCTTCCCCCGTGATGCTTCCCCTCTGTCTCCAATACATACACGATCTTACAAAACAATAATAATTGGTAAATATACTAAAAAAAAGCATGTCTTCTGGCCAAACCTAATTGAGCGTAAGAACCCCCCCCCCCCCCCCCCCCCCCCCCCCCCTCCTCTCTTTTCCTCTCTTGTTCTTGCAAACCAGGCGCCACCATGTATCCATGACTTATTTCTATTTTTTTCTCCCCTTCGAGGGCAAGTTAAGGCAGTTTACATAATTTCAAGTTGTACATTGATATATGTTCTATTCTCTAGTTTTGGATCGGTGGAATGATAATTAAATAATTATTATCTCATATCTCTCTTCTTCTTCTCTAGTTTAGGGTCAGATCTCAGTTATAGGCTGATTTTATCATCCCCTTGCTAATGGAATCAATCCTCTTTGAATGTGTAGATACAGTCCTGCATAGTCCTTCTATATTTTGTACTCTTAGAGGATACTAGATTATTTGCATTATACATGGCAATTTGTTATCATAGAACATCTTCATAGGAGCATCAGCAGCAACTCCTCTTTACTGCAAAAGAGGCTTAACACATCATTTCACAAACAGAACGAATCACTCGTCTATATTGAGCAATTGCACTTGATCTAGCAACAACATTCTATTTTTACACTGCCATGTAAGCAGATTCCCACATAAAAGTAAAATAACCTGAAATTGGCCACCTCTCTACAAAACCTCTAGCTCAATCCGCATCTAAAAATCCTAAAATGAATGAGGGTTTAAAGATAAAACCTTTTGCAAGAATCCTCTAAGTATCCAAAAAAACAGCAAACAACTTCCCAAGGAGGTTTCCTTTGGACATTGAATAAATCCACTAACAACACCAGCAACAAAACTAATATATGGCTGAGGCACAGTAAAATATATCAACTTCTTAACCGATCTCCTACATTTTCATAGATTATCAAGTAGATTATGTTCAGGTTTTTTTAATTTTACATTTGGATCCATGGGAGTTCCAAATGTTTTATAACCTCAGCACTAAACGGACTTGTAGAGAAATGTCTTTCTTACATCTTGCAACTTTTATTCCTAGAATGTCCCTCAAGTGACCCACAGCTTTTACGTGAAAATATGTACTTGTATGATATTTAAGATCACGAATACCCTTATCATCAATACTTGTAACAACATTGTCATCAACATGTGCTGCAAGAATGATTAACACCACTTTGTCTTTGCTGTACAAGCATTGAAAGATATAACTTAGTGGTTCGCTTCAGCCCATACTCACTAGCATCAAAACTAAATTTATAAACCATACTCTTGGAGATTGTTTCACCACATATATTACCTTCTTCAAGCAACAAAACTTATATGACTCGCCATGTGCAACATACAGAGGAGGTTGCTCCATATAAACCTCTTTTTGTATATCACCATGAAGGAAGGTGATGTGGGCATAGTCACAAAAAACATAGATTTTTTGATAAAATAGCATTTAAAACGTGTCTAACACCTTTGTCAAATATTAGCCATTTTTAACCCCGATTCAATCAAATGACTCAAGCACAAAAATCGCCGTTTTTTCCAACGTTTTATTCAATTAAACGTGTTTTATTCAGTTGATTTTGTGGCATGTGAGTATGGCCTTGGGTTGTGTCGTGGCCCATATCACCGGTCAATTAATATAACGTTGTGTTGGGTGATTGGGTCTATATGAATGGGTTATGGGTTTATAACCCAAAAATATAAAAAGGCCGCATCCGTATTCAAGTTATCGAGAGGGGAAAAACATCGCGGGCTCTCAAGGGTTTCCTTGGCTTCATGCGATCATGTGGTGAGTGGTCGCCGGCCACATCTCGCTTCCTCCCCTACATTTTCCTCCCCATCAGCTCCTTCCAATATTATGAGCTATTCTTCGATTGACGACACCTTTGTCTAGAATTTTTTATTCACACGAGTTCATGCGGTCGTGCGATAGGCAGGCCGCCTCACTTTTCTCCCCTCCGCCTCCTTCAATCCACTGCAACCTCTATTCCGACACAAAGACCACCTTATGGTCAAACTACTTCAGTATTCTTCTTCCCTTGCCGTCTTAATCTATTTCTATAAATTCCAAGCTGATGTTGCTCTCTTTTTCCTTTGCTCAAATTTTAGTTGTGGCTTCTTTGAGTAATTTTCAGCCTAAATTGTTTTCTTTCCCTTAGCAGTTAGCCCCAATTTCTTCATCCTTCATTTCACCTCTAGGTATGATCATCTCCAAGCTCTTTATTATGGTTTGCAATTTTACTTCTTTTTGGTTTATGGGTTTAGTATAATGCAAGTCTATAGATCTACTACATGTATTTATATTCTGTATTATTCCTTTGCTATAATTTGAGGTTTAGAACATAATCATATATGGTTGTTAACTTGTTATTATCATTAACCTGCACATAATCAGTTTTGCTGCATATAATGGAGATTCTTATTTCAATTTTTATGCATATAATGAAGATGCTTAATTTCAGTTTTGATGCATATACTGGAGATGCTTAATTTCAGTTTTGATCCATATAATGGAGTTCATGCTTAAGTTTAGTTTTGATGCATATTATGGAGATGCTTCTTATGGTCTTTGATGCAGGACGACCACGGGAAGAATGGAATATCGCCGATGAGGGAGGATGATAGAGGTGAAGAAAGAAGAATAACGAGAAGTTTCTTTTTCAGGGCACTCTCGAGCCCTACGGCCTCTCACCGTTGGCATCACACCGGGTATCCCTAGGCATCGCAATGTCGGGGGAGACAACCATTGCAGCCGTCATCAAAGCGCAAACTTCATTTTTTTCTCTTAATTCATCTCGTTTTTATTCATTGCTAATAGGGGGCTATAAATAGCCTTACAAGACTTGGCTACCAAGTAACCAGAAGATATGCAATTAAAACTACCAAAAAAAAAATAATACTTTTCAAATTTTAAAAGATTTGGATCTATAAAAATCTTACCTAATAATCTTAATCTATCTATAGTAGATTGACCACACATTAAAAAAAAACCCGATTAAAAGTGTCATATGGCGTCTATTTAGCCCATGGAGTAGGTAAGTAGCCTACTCCATGCAGTAGCCTACCCTTTCCCATATATATGTATGCCCAACTTCTCTATCAATGCCCAAGCTCCTCTGTCTATACCTAAGTCTTCTCTCTACGGCCAAGCTCCTCTCTACGTCCAAACCAACTCTCTACGGCCAACATATCACACTCGGTAGGCCAGAGCAAAGTTACCAAGTCAGAAGTTGGGAAAAAATCACCTTTGGGAGAAGTCGAAAAAATCGAAAAAAAAAATCAGGACAATCGGGAAAGAGTCAAGGAAAAAATTGCTAGAAATTTTTTAAAAATATATAAAGACGTTCAAATAAATTTTTCAACAATATACGACGAGATGAAAACATGATTAATCGGGCTTAAAGCGTGTAAGTCGGGATTAAAATGCAAAAATCATGGATTTTTGAAAGAATTGAGACTTTTTCAAAAAATCATGAAAAATTAACAAACGCCACAACAATAAGTCTCGTTTTAAACACATTAAAAAAAAAACACCTGACGTGGTAAAATGGAACCCAAGCCCTCTTTTTTCTACATCCAAGCTCTCTCTCTCTCTCTCTCTCTCTCTCTCTCTCTCTCTCTCTCTCTCTCTCTCTCTCTCTCTCTCTCTCTCTCTCTCTAAGCTCTATATACACCCAAGTTGTCTCTCTAATCCAAAAGCTCTCTCTATGCTTAGCGAGTAGAGTACATAGGAGAAGTGAAGGGAAATAAGTTATTGTTCGTTAGTATCAAGTGAGGGTAAAATTCTTATCTATAAAATGGTTTTTTTATTTTTTAATTCACTTAGATGCTTATTGTAAGTTGTAACCGGTTGTCATTTTTAATTCACTTAGACAAGACCATCAAATACCTCATTTAGCATAGATAAGGGGGTCAAAGTGTATAGAAACATTTTCGCCTAGTTGTGGATTACCCGACTCTTCTCTTCTTCCACCTCTCCTTTTTTCTTATTATCTTAAAGTATACTTCTCTTTTGTGATATATGCTACCCTACAGCTTTTTACCCAAATAGCCAACCAAAACCAATGTGGTTGACATATGAAACAACCATCAACAAACTTTATTATAGTACAAAGTTTACATTAGAAAAAAAAACCATGAAGTTGGGTGTCGTATAGATGACTATGAATAATAAAGAATTGATCCATGCTCTGTTAAGTATGTGATTGTACTAAGGTAGTTAAATTTGCCCAATTTGAACCACGCTACTTAAAAACCAAAGAGACAAATTTGGTATTACATGAATCGGCTATATTTTAGCAAACATCAAATCATCCTTTTCTAACTCAATAACTCAACCTATAATCAATCGAACAACAAAACTAAATTGAATTTTATGCAAGTTAACCTACATGAAACTACCTTCACTTACTAAGTCAGACCAGCTATAGGTCCATACTAAATAGAAAAGGAATCATGATCCAATAAATAATCCTATTGAATTTTCATCTCTTTCCATGCTTTCTTCTTTATAACCTACATCTTTTTTATGAAATGAGACTTCCTTAGAGAAAACCACCAAATGTGTCAGGTAATATCTTATATTCATATGCACACGTTGTGGGATCAATATCCACTACGCAAGACAGTCTTATTGCCCGGTGGCATAACCTGGTCCATTAATTTATATTCCTTATTCCACAATCAACCATCCAACCTGATTACAAGTAGGCATTGAGTTAATTGAAAATTGTGCTTATCAAATATTTTAATCTGATTAACCACTTGATCAATTAGGATGATAATCACTCCCATCAAACAAATAATGAGTAGACCATTTTCTTCTCTTAAGAAGGAAATCATTACAGCTATTGTAGGGAAACATGGAATCTACATGAATCTATCAGTCTTTCAAAGAGATATCTGAAAGGAGTAGGGCATATCTAATTAATAAGATCCGATCATGCCAGTCCTATGTACTTGCAACACTACGCCATGGCAAATTTCATGAGTGGAGGCCAATCTGTTGGTGGTTCGTTTTAGTATCTAACCAAATGTAACCGGCTCATGAGAAGCAAGATCAAAAAGTTCGACTCCACCACAGATCCTCATGATCGGACGGATACATGAACCAAAGGGTGAACTGAAAGCAGATTACTTGCATGAGTAGAACAATAATTATCCCGAAAATGCATTAGTTGAACCGGAAACCCAACTTTTCAAATATATTTTCCAATCATGCTAACAACAAAACGATACAATACTTCCATCAAAGATAAATAAAAGTGAGCAATCCAGTTCACCTTATACAAGAACCCATAATCTACGTTCATGCTACAACTTGACTGAAAATTAAAAGGCTCCCCGAACTTTCTCAGGCACAACTATAATAAAATCTTCCTTGCGTACTCATCTTCAACTAAATAGCTATATTGCAACAATCCCCAATCAAAACTCACATTTAATAAAGAACCCAACAAAAAAAAAACAATCATGCACCAATCCATGTCAAAAACCCATCTTGGAAATGTATTAACTTCAAACTAATTTTTTTAAGCTCCTGAGGCCAAACTGAATCAAGAATCAATATCATTTGGGCAGTTACCCTTCAAAGAAATTAAATTTTTTCAAGAACAACAATCCAGCCAAGATATCACATCTTGGAATGAAAAAACAAAACAACCCACGAGCCAAGAGCTTCCCACCGTTCGGTTATCAAACGGACCTACTCCGTTGCCGATTGATCGGATTGGGGATTCAAGAAAATCGAATAGTTTGGGGGGTCATAAGGGCTTTGCAATGAACAACAGATGGAGGATCCGTACCTCGGTAGCTTAGGCGATGCCGGCGATTGCCGGATCGTGACGCGACGGCAACGATCAGATCCTTAGCTTGGAGGAGAAGGGAAGTGAGAGGGGGGGGGGGGGGGGGGGGGGGGGGGGGGGGAGGGAGAGGGCGCGACGAGAGAAGACGAGAAAAGAGGTCAGGAGATGCTCGGTAGGGTGAGAAAGAATAGGGCCATAGGAAGGAAGGCTGGAGCTCGACCTCCTTCGGGGTATTAGCTGATTGGAAAATGCTACTCCAAATTACCAAAAAATAAAAATAAAAAAATTGCTATTGCCACGTCCAGTAGGAACATCCTGACGTGGCACGTGATCACAGCCACCCACTATGTTTAGTGAATTGTACTCACCCCAACCATCAGCATCAGACGGCAGTGGCGCAACACCAGATCACAGCCACCCATCGCTCGACTAGTGAGTCACACTCACCCAATCGTAGTCGGTCAGGATGATAGCATTAGGAGTGGGGTAAAACCGAGAACCGGCCCAACTCGATCTAAGTGGGTCGGGTTGGTTCGGATAGTTTTGACCAAATGGACTGGTTCAGCTCTAAGTTTTGTGAACCCGACTAAGTACAGATTGGTTCCGGGTTAGAACTCGAAGAGACTGTGGGTGCAAAAATTGGCTAAGGCTGGCCCAAAGACATACAGTCCACCAAAAAGCGGGTCAACAGAGGCCCATATTTTCTGACGTCCACGAGGACAGCTTGTGATCCATCAGCAGGTTAGTAGAGGCCCACTTCTGCGGAGGTCTACGAGGACAGCTCGTGGCCCACCAGTAGGACAACAGAGGCCCACGTCTCCAGGACCCACGAGGACAGCTCGTGGCCCGCCAACAAACCAGCAAAGGCCTGTATCGCAGGAGGTCCACAAAGGACAGCTCATGGTCCGCCAACAAACCAGCAAAGACCTGTACCCAAGAGATCCACAAGGACAGCTCGTGGCTCATTTAGAGGCCCACACGTAGACCAATGTAGGATGTCACGTGGACCAATCGAAGAACGACACATCAGCTCCAGCATTTATGGGAAGGCAACACTTATAAATATACCTTAAGACAGTAACAAAGGGACTTTTTGGCAGTGGAAGCACTTACAGGCTCGCGTGGAGTAGCAAAGCTCTGCGTCCAGGCCGGTCGGATTTGAGACCACGTCTCATTATCCGAACTACTTCAATCTCTTCATTGGATTATCACCGGACTCTCAAAATGGTGACGATGGTGTTGTGCAGCGAACGATATAGAGCCCGGCATAGAGAAAGGGTCAGATCCTACCGGTGCATCCTATACTGCACCGGTCCAATACAGCACAAAGACACACAGAAATCAAACCAGAGACAAGACAGAGGAACACAAGATTTACAGAGGTTCACCCCAAACGGGGATACATCCTCTCTCTCTGGCAACCACCTCCTCCAGGAATCCACTATGAAGAAAATAAATATGATTACACCCGACTGCACTCCATGCCCTCTAACAAATCCTCACATATCTCTCCACCACAAAAGACGACCATGCGCATCAACAGAGATCAAACTGTCTCCAACATGCGCCAACGGTCCTTCGAAAAAACCACCAAATAAAGAAGACCAAAACTGAACATGCAACATGATAGATGGAGAAGAAAGTTTTACCTCTTTGTGCGCTGTCTCTCCCACGGATCTGACTAAACGGATCGCACATGGCAATCTCCGCAGAGATAACCCTTATGGGTTCCTCAAAAGCCATGATCTAGATACTCACCAATCATGATCCGTCAGATCAATTATCATCGAAGATCCACGAATCTCCCAATGGCCTTGAGCTCCTTCTCTCGGACTCGCCCCATGATGGCCTCGATCTCCGTAACGTGGCCTTGCCATCCATGGCTCGCCACCATGCCCGAAGACATCTTTCCCGGAATGGGGGTCTTCTCTAGGTGTTCCTCCAAGTAGAATTCCTCCAGGATTGATCGCATAGCACCCGCAAAGTGGTGCTCCAACACGGCGTCGTGGACACCGCTCGTCAGCTCTTTAATGGCCCGGGGGAGAAGCAAGGCATGCTCCTCCCCTGGGTTCATCTTCTCCGGGAGAAGCTTTACCAAGAGTCGCCGCCTCCGAAATCGATCCTCTCTTCGAAAGGATGATCAAGCCTTCAAAAGGATATGTTTTCCAAAACCCTAGACCCCTATATATACTAGGGGAATTGGTTACAAGAGCTTAATCCCAAGACTCTCCCAAAATAGCCAGATCTGGAAAGTCCAATTGTGCAAGATCGGGTCAAACTCGTATCTGTCAGGCATAGTTGTGCGCACGACCTGGGAAAGTCGTGCGCATGACTGCCTGTAGCAAGGCACGCCTTTCTGGAGAAAGACACATCGGAATAGGTCGTGTGCACGACTTACCCGAGGAGAAGGATTTGACTCGAGCAATCATCAACAATCTCCACTATGTCGAGATGTCACAAACCAAACGTCTATGCATCATCTTCAAAGTACTCTGACAGTGCCAAACGGTACCGTGCCGATATCATGAACCTGCTTCTTGATGACACTCCAAATTACACCCTGACGGTGCCGAACGACCCCTCCTCGGTGTCCTGAACGCGTATCCCGAAGACGTGCCAAAATCACCCTACCAGTGCCTGCATCAAAACATGTGCCCTATACCTCTGGCCGGTGTATGCACCCAACTGAATGCTGATGGCCGATCATCATGCCTGACGATTACCTCCACTAATCATCCTCTGGTGGCCATGATGCCCGGAGTCTCCTCCGACGTCCAACCAAGCTCCACCTCAACTGATGTCGCTCCACCACCAATGGACAAACGTCCAAAGTCTCCTCCGACGTCCAACAAGCTCCACCTCTCCGATGGACTTATGCCAACGGGCAATCCCGTTGAATTTCCGCTCAAGGTCTCAAACATATGGCTCTCCTCCAAATAGGACTCTGAGCCAACCGGCTCTCCTCTAAATAGAATTCCGAGCCAACCACAATGCTCAAAAATCTCCACCTTGGCAAGAGATCCTCAGCACCAATATCCCTTCCAGCTCTGTTGGGGAAGCAAAAAACAAGTCGCACCTCTACACACTCCACCATAAGTGCTCAATCACCCTCCTGATGATAGATGTATCTGTTCCACGCCTGAGGACATGCATCAAGTAGCCAACGCCACCATTGGACATATTCTTTGAGATCTACATCGTTGAGAGAACACTCCAGCTGCAGCCATATTTCGTGACAAAGCTCGTTGCGCCTGAAGCCACACCCAATAATGCCAAACTATCCCCAGCTCATAGGGCCTCCAATAATGATATCCAATAATGAACTCCAAAGAAGTCCTAACAAACTCCACCTCAAAAAAGTAAGCATGCACGTGCGAGACTCGGATTGAAAAGAAATACGATATCTTCTCACACTCCGACATATGACGAATATGCGGCCCCTCCTGTTAGCACCTGAGTACACCCCCTCTATCGCCAACTGGCCACCATCACACTGAGTTACTAAATCTCCAATCGTGTGAACAAACAACTGGCCACTGCTATCAAGAACACTCGAATCTCTACAGATCATGAGTTGTTGTCAAGATAACCCCCATCAGACTCCTCATCTGATGAAACATGATAGCACATAACCCGACCCTGTCGTTGGTCAAAACTTGAAGCAAAATCTATCGGCTATGCTCCACCTTTCCTCTGCAATCTTGATTAAAGTGCCAATGACTGCTCGCACTCCAAACACGAGATCCATCTTAAAGATGACCTCAAACTGTCGCCTCTCCAGGACCGATAATCATTAGACCCAATTGTGTCTTGTGCCACCAAGATCTGACCAAAAGAAATTCTCTATGCCGTTCTCTGGAAACTTCAGTCAGTGCCTTCACTAGTCGCTCTGTAATGACTCGCGCCGGTGCCCATCGGCACCTCCACCAGCCACCTGTCAGTGACCACGTCAGCCTGCTCGTCGGCGGCTAGAATAGTCACCCGTCGGTGACTCCGCAACAACACTCTGAAGAAACAACCCAAAGCTCTGATACCAAGATCATTAGAATCAAAGCAATCCCACACCGGAAGTCAAAGCTCTGATACCAGTTTGTTAGAATCAGAGCAATCTCATACCGAAAAGCGGTAGAGCTCACAAAGAAGTAAAATAATCCCTACTAGTTTGTTGGAATCAAAGCAATGCCATGTGCTATCTGTTTAGTCAGATCTGTCAGATCTGTGGGAGAGAGAACGCACAAAGAGGTTGAGTTTTCTTCTCCATCTAACATGTTGCATGTTCAGTTTTGGTCTTCTCTATTTGGTGATTTTTTCAGAGGACCGTTGGTGCATGTTGGAGACGGTCTGGTCTCCGTTGATGCATATGGTTGTCTTTTGTTGTGGAGAGATATGTGAGAATTTGTTAGAAGGCATGGAGTGGGTCGGGTGTAATCTTGTTTATCTTCTTCATAGTGGATTCTTGGAGGAGGAGGTTGCTGGAAAAAGGACGTTGTCCCGTTTAGGGTAAACCTCAATAAATCTTGTGTCCCTCTCTCTTGTATGTGGTTTGATTTCTGTGTGTCTTGTGCCATATCGGACCGGTGCAATATGGGATGTACTGGTAGGATCTGATATTTCAGGGATCCACGGTAACGGGCCTCGTATCCGCATCTTCAACCCTTTTTCCACGCCAGGCTTCGTATTGTCCGCTGCATAACAGATGGGTGATGTGGAGGCTATTGGAATTAAATCCTTGTATCAGAGTCACAGCGGAAGTAAAAGATAGATACGAGGATCTCGTTGTATATGTTTCATCATGACTAATTCCATAAAACAATCTACATATGAATCTATTGTCCTAGCATATGTGCAGACACCCTAGAGGCACAGTACAATCTATGAAAAGATATGCATGCAGATTAGGTGTTTAGAATCATCATACATTGACCGTGTCTTTTACCCAAAGAGAACAAATTCTGAAGACGACTTGCATAAAATCGTCTAGTAAAAACATCGTCAGTTTTTCTCTAGATTTCTGATTGATTTAAAAATTTTACTGGACATCGGCATCGTTATTACGAAACTCCTCGAAGTGGAATCATCTTGATTGGAGTTCTATAGCTCCGGAAATAATTCTCGGACTGATTATATATCTACCAAAATCTAGGCAACAGAAATTATCGATATCGCCTCTTGATGTATCGTCGGAGATGACAACCTCCATGTCGAGGATTGAGAGAAATTGTCGGATGGAACCGAGTCTTTCGCGAAGGGAGGAACCCTCGATGGCTCACCACTAGGTGCAAAGCCAACAAGCCCACCACCGGTCGGCTTGCAACGAAGAAGATGAAGTAGCCCTACGTCGGAGGATCATTTCTTCTCTCTTTCTTTCTTTTCTTCTATCTTCTCTCTTCTCTTCTTCTTCCCTTTCCTTCCTTCTCTTTCTTTCTCCTTCTTCTTTCTCTTCTTCCATGGCCGAAACCACAAGAGAGAGGGAGAGGATAAGAGGGGTGACTAGGGTTTTGGATGAGATCTTGCTAAGGTTTACCCCCTCTCTTCTTCCTTATATAGGGCCGACCCCCTTAGGGATTTGACCAAGTCAAAACCCCTATGAGTTGTGGCCAGTCATACATATCCAAGGGAGATAGGGGAACACAAAATTCCTATTCCCTAGCTTCATTACATGTGTCCTTAATTTCCCACTGCTATAATCTAAGACATAATTGTCCTTATAGAGGAGGCCCACTATTTGGCTGAAAGAGATATTTACTCGGTGAAATTGCGAACCGATTTCACCTATGGACTTCTGGTATTATTCTCATCCATATGAGTACCATATTCCATATGTGTATGACCATAAGTAGATATTGACCAAAATACCCATATGGCCCATACACACATGCGAATAGATTTCTGGCGTTTTGGCATGCGCTACTTCATATCTAGCAAATCTAACCGGACAGAGTATACAATTACTATATGTGACGACAATGTGGAACTTTCAGGGCTCATGACTTCTAGCTCTAATCGGATCCCTGAATGACTGTCCCGGTGGAACACCGAGAGTTCCGTCAATCAATCCAAATCCGATTAACCCGCGACTTAACCTAGTATGTACCGCGGGCTGCACTCTAGTAATCCCAAACTTATATTACTCCCTCGTAACCCATGTTCTTCACTTCAACTTGGTAATCATTAATCCCTCCAATATCGGTGCCATGACTCGACTCTGGAGGTGGGGAGCACCTTCAGACCCGATCGGTCATATGACTCGATTCAATGACTTGCCAACCATAACACCACACACTCCAGTGCTATGCCTAGCACCTAAACTATCATCAGTCTAACTGATGACCACCAGGCTTGGGTTTAATGTGTGGACAGAATGACTCACCGAATGCACTCATCTATCTCTGGATATTGGATAGCCTGTAAGAGTTACATGCTACTCCAACGCCAATCGGGTAACCCAACGTACCGTGGTATTAGATTATGGTAGGTCTGTACATGTTGGTACATCAAAGCACCGCATAACTAGTTAGCTTAGTGGATATGGTTCCTCAGGGTTAAGGACATATTACATAAAGTGATAAGGCAATTAATGCACCAGTGTCTGACTCACTGATATGTGCACCATTCTGGTTCCTGTTCAACACGATCATCGTGCTTGATCAGGTGAATGGAGATCCAACGTCCCCATAGTGGAGACTTCACCACATCCCTCTACCTACCAACAACTTATTCCCAGTGAAGCGACCAGCATCACCAAAGATGTGAACTGAGGTCTACACAAGACTGGTCCACTGGATCTCCCAAGCATGTATCCACCATGCACCCCAATGGTCTACCGTGTTCCCTAGGGTCTTTATTATATGTGGTTTACACATACCATCTTAGTTATTCATTAATCAGAGCCATTATTCAGCAATATTATTATAGAAAATCCACGATAAGGACACACCGGCTCCAACAGAGGCTTCATGGTATTGGCTTTTGAAGCCAAGATGAAGATTGTTGGGTTTGGTTTGCAGAAGACAAAACCCAAAGGCGTTGGCAGCTTTAGCAGTCTAGGCATCCGAACTCATTCTTTAGGGTGCTCAGGCTCACTTTGGCACCCGGCCTCACCCTATGGGCCTGGACTCACTTTCTGAAAGAACCCTCATGGGCTCACCATGGGTGCATCTGGGCAAAACCTTGAAGGGGGCTACCGGTTTAGCCTGTGGGATTGAGTCCTAGATGCGCTTGGAAAGGCCCTAGTTTCTCTATATCGTACTAAATAATGACCTTGTTAAATACCTAACCATTCTAGCTAGGGTTTGTAACAACGTTAAGCCATCACGGGAGAGTGAGAGACAAAGAGAGAGGAAGGAGAACTCGGCTAGCTAGGGTGTTTTGAGGCCACAATGAGAGAGAGAGAGAGAGAGAGAGAGAGAGAGAGAGAGAGAGAGAGAGAGAGAGAGAGAGAGAGAGAGAGAGAGAGGAGAAGAAAAGAAGAAAAAAGAAGGAAAAATGAAGAAGGAAGAAGAAGAAAGTAGAAGGGAGAGGAGATGTTATCTCTGGTAGGATCTCTCATCGCTTTTCTCCGGTTCATCTCTTGGTTCATCAGCTCATCTACTTTGGTTTCTACTTCGGCGGACGCTCTAATCTCTTGACGATCCTCCGGTATATCTCAGTATCGTTTGTGTGGGTTATTCTCTACTATGTGGTTTGTTCTGTTGTTCACGATGATCAAATAGAGGGTTTGTGTTTGACAAACGGTGACCAACCACTTGTGTAATCTCTTGATAGTGATAATTTATATCTTTGATTGTAGGTGATATCTCGTTCTTAATACTATTGTGTGGTTACTTTGAATTCTCGATTTATGCGTGTTAATCTCTGTAGGGCTCTGATCCTTGATCCATAGCACATTGCTTCCGATCATACTCAGTGGATCATTAGATTGTGTGTGCAACACTACTGTCCGGATTGAACCCCATACCCAATCTCTGAAAGGTGAAGTTACTTTTGACTCCACCTTCCTTTATTCCAATTACCCACACAAACAAGTTATAAGGAGGTCTCTTTAGTTGGTGTTTCTCGCACTAAGGAATCTTGGCCTAAGGGTCCTTTTGATCGAGTTACAAGGAGTAAGGGTGCCAATTGATGTTGTATTCTTGCATTGTAGCAAGTGTAGCTAGTATAAGCCACTGAAGCAAGTGTAATAAGTGTTATCCTGGCTTATTCAGGTGTTCTGATGTGTTGCTCACTCTTGAGCTTGCGTGTTGCTCATTTGTTGGAGCGTTTGTTTTGTTTCTGCTTGCTCATCTTGAGTAAAGCCGCGTAATGTAATTCCCATTTCCTATTTTTAATATATTTATTTACCACACATAAAAAAAAAAAAAAAAATTACCCGCACAAAGTCACAAACAAGTTGATAGGCGAAGGACAATACTTTGCTGCGACACCTGGGGCAGACTCCTGCCCCAGCTGATGTGGCAATAGATGATTGGTGGGGATATGTGGGGACAAGTCTTCAATTTTTTTTTAGAGCAATGCTATTCAGATCGAACGTTTTTCCGATTCCGCTCAGCTCGATTGACGTGGCAGCGTGCAAGTGATGGTGTAAAAGACTTAAATGTCGCTAGTGGGTTTCAGCCACCAGTTGCACACTGTCATGTCAATCGGGCCGACGAAATCGAGAAAACCTTCATGCTGAATAGCATCTCTTTTTTAATATATAATTTTGCGAGGCCAACATTTATTGCTCGATCAAGTTTTTTTTTTTTTTGATTTTTTTTAACATCTGCATAAATGCTTAATCCACCAATCATGTGCTGCCACGTCAGCTGGGGCATGCGGCTGGTGTGGCAGCCAAATATTGTTCATTACCCAAATAAGTTACAAGAGAGCTAGCCCATAGTCCCCATCCGATCCCTGCTCCCTTTGTAACACTCGAAACATGCCCCTCATCTCACCACTTTGCAGTCCAGCCTCACTTCTTGCCCACCAGCCAAGCTACTCATCTTCACCATAGACTTCACAAATGCTTCGTTGAAAGCCTTCTCCGAGCCCGCAAACCTGGACACCAGCCCTCTGGTCTTGGGGTTAGACAGAAGAGCCTGGTCCGAGGAGAAGATGCTCTTCCCTTGGAGGAGCAACTTGTAGTAGGTGTTGTCGAAGGTCGTCGAAGTCGAGTCCATGATCGCGCCCGCGCTCCTCACCTTGTTGTGAATCGGGCACACGCTCCGCAGGCTCGCGGCAAAGGTGGGGCTCAGCGAGGGGTCGACGTCGTGGCTGCCGTCGAAGCTGTGTATCCGGTTCTGAAAGGATGAGCAATGGGAGAACCCCAATGTGTGACCCCCTACAATGCACACACACAAATGATCAAGGGTACTTTTGGTATTTTAAAAAAGGGTTTTTTTTATACATCAACCCCTACAATCTTCTCTATTTACATATAAAACATTACATAATGACTCCTGCAGTTAGCTGACATCCAAAACGAGAGAATATTTTTGATGTCATCCTTAATACTTTACCTATACTCTGTAAATACCCCTCCAATGTGAGAATTCTTTGGATTAGGTCCAACTTAGATTCGGGTTATATCTGTCTTTGCTTTCAATTAAGTCCTTGTTCAATAAAGATATATCAATTTAAGTAATTAAAACAATGGATAAATCGATTATTTCCCTTTTAGATTAATAAAATAATAGCTGAATGGAGGAATGTTTTGAAAATATTCATTCATTTTGGATGCCAACTAACTGTAGGGATGATTTAAGGGGTTTATATATAAATATTAACTTCACTGGAGTTTATATGTAAATAGAGAAGTTTACAAGGACTGATTTGTAAAAAACCTAAAAAAATTATGAGACTAATTATGCCCTTGGATTGCTATATACAGTACCAGATAGTGCCGCCAAATCTTCAGTGGAGAGGCCTCTTTGGGAGAAGCTTTGCTTCAATTGGGAGAAGTTGAAGGTTGGGGCTGGCAGTTGTCTTGTGTCGCTGGCCAAGGATACTCTACCATCTTTTCTTCCCTTGGGGACCTTCCATGAAGGACCCCCAGACTGCAAGCAGAGGGGTGAGAAAATAAAATTGTTGGTGTATTAATTAATTTCTCAACATAAAAATTAATCGGAGGTTATATACTTATATATATTAGTCCTTATATACTCCATATCGAAATCCCGGAAAAACGAGATAATACATGATATTTCGTGAAATATCTCTTTTTTTGCGGGGCAGCGTGTTACTGGACCGGAGAATTCGGCAGATATATATATTTTTTCGATCTGGAGAGAAAAGCGAGAGACATGCAACCCGTGGACTTGGTCATAGATTTGAATAAGTGCTATAGCATTTTCTCTCCCGGCCGCTCTATAGAGGCGCTGGGAATTCCTTGACGAACCTTCTAGCATGTAACGTTATTAAGAAATTGAAGGCGTGTGCTAACGGCATCCATGGGATATAGTTTGGCATTCGAAATTTTAATTTATTTTTTTAATACCCAAACTGTCCTTATCCCTAACCTCCTGTCCCCTCCAGCCAACCCTCATCCCCTCTGAAGCACACCGTCTCCATCCCACTCCTCGCCGACCCATGTCCAATGCCCAGCCTAGCCTTCCTCTTCCGCACTTTCTCCTCCTCCTTCCTCCTCCTTTATCTTTCTCCGCGCTGGAACCATAAGTCAATTGATAGGTGCATGTCTACAGTGTCGACAAGGCAGTCGGCATTATCTCATTGATGTTGGCGGGTAGCCCGTCGATATCGACACGGTAATGTCTGCGGCTGCGTGCCCCGTACGTCGACACTATCGACAGTCAACCGTTGGTATGTGATTAGGATTTCAGATCTGGAAGATAAAAAAGGAAGGAGGAAGAAGGAGGAGTACGACAGTAGGGGATGGGATGGTGTGGGGGGTTTGGCAGGCCAAGGTAAGAGAAGTGGGTGGTTTATGATTATGAAGGATGTCAATACATGAAAAAAAAAAAAAAAAGCTTATCTGGAAAAAAATCCGAATGCTAAGTTTAAATCGGTGGGTGCAGTTAGAACATATCAAAATCGAAACATTACTCTTGCTCTTGTGGAGAGTTTTGATCCTTGGTCTATTTTGTGTCGGTACACTAATACTGACCACACTTTATCCTTTCCAAAAATAAATAAAAATTAAAAATTAGAAACTTCCTTCCAAATAATAGGCCTTTTGAGGCCCTTATATGGGATTCCCGTGCGGGGGGGCCGCACGTCCCTTCGGTCTGCACGGGAATCTCGGATACAGGGGGCTCAATAGCTTTGCGCGCTCTTAGCAAAAATCCCTAGTTTCAGGGCGTGCATGTTGGGAACCCCGAGCGAATCGTTTCACACACGAGGTTCTACTCTCTAACGGCTACTGAAAAGGGAAACGGTTTCACACACCAGAGCCACGGCGTCTCTCGCCGCCAGCGCCAAGATGTCGGCACATGAAACCACCCCCGGGCACAGCGACTCCACTGCTTTCTTGGCGTTGTCGATCACGTAGAACGCATGCAACGACACGTTGGGAGGTCCATCCTTCTCTGCTGTGTTGTTCCCCGTTGATCTCAGAAGCACTGAGCCATCGCATCCCTTCCAACACACACACATATACTTAGAAGAGAGAGAGAGAGAGAGAGAGAGAGAGAGAGAGAGAGAGAGAGAGAGAGAGAGAGAGAGAGAGAGGAACCCTAATGAAGCAGTCGTGGAAGTGCATGCGAAGAAGCGCCGCCGGGACCGTTCCGTCGCGAGCCATCGCTCGTTTCACGGCAGCCGTTACTGCCATCTCAGCGTGCGGGCAGGTCTTGGCATAGTAATCCAAGCTCAGGGAGGCCCCCTGGTGGAAGAGGGAGAAGATGAGGAGGAGTGCAGCAGCAGCTGCTGCCAATGGTGCCATGGTTTTGGCCCTAGCTTGCTTCTTTCCTTAGCTTTTCTTTTTTTAAGTGAGATGTGAAGAGTGAGGGAGAAGGTATCTTTATAGTAAGAGAAAGAGGCCAGTAGGGATGGCAATGGGTCGGATTCGGGTTTTAAATTTCTATTGTAAACGGGGCAGGTTCGGGTCGGACCTACTATTCAAAAATCATAACAATCAATTCCCAAACCCACTCCATTATTGTCAGTCCTAGAGGCCAGGAGAGACATGTGGAGTGGTTAAGGGCAGAGAAATGAGTGACAATTATAAGAGAAAATAAAAAGTCATGTGTGTTACTTTTCAAAAAAAAAAAAAAAAAAAAAAGAAGAAAAGGATGTATGGAGGGCATGTGGGTTTGGGAGAGAACAATCACAATCAAGTCATGAGAGAAGCAGGTTGTCAACTTTACATGGAGACCTTAAACTAATAAAGTGTATTAGGGGAAGAAGAGATGGGGACCCGACAACAAACACCTAATTATAAGCCCAATGTATAATGGAGGCATAGAGGTCTGAATTATTTGAAGATTTTTTTTTTTTTGAGATCGACGGGTGTCCTGAAACCTTTTGGGCAATGGCTCGGACATGTTAAGATCCAGTGGCGTATCAAAACCCTGAATGGCATGCACAACAACAAGTACGACGTTGGAACATCCGTCTTCGGCCAACCGGGGTCTAGATCTGCCATTCTCGCTGTAAATGGTTGGAGGCCTACTACCCTGAAGCCGGTAAGCGAATCGAGCTACGGAGGGTCCACGATTCCCTACAGATAAGATCACAAAAATGCCAACCGCCGGAGATCCCGTATCTACAAGGGGAGGGAAGGGGGAAACATCCGTCCCCCAGGAACTGCCGACTAAACGCCTGGTCTCCTCGGAGCAGCAGGTGGTGTCCGAGGAGGCAAGGGGGGGATTTCCGAAACCCTAGAACTAGAACAATAAGAAATGGGCAAGGGGGAGAGAGCACATCGAGCCTGAGGGTTGTTTGACAGACTTTTGTCGACTTTCGTGACATCCGATCACATCATCCCTTGGCTTGTCGGTTGGGGCTAAGTACAATACCGATCGAAGATGGGTGAAAATGGGTGAATCAGATGACTGTTATCTTGACACATCATTTTGGTTAAATGAAGTTTGTAAGACATTGGTCCATAAAAAATAAAAAAAAGTTTGTAAAACATAGTGATTAAATAGTATTTTCATCTATTTATAGAGTTAGTTCAGTCCCATCACAAACTCGTAGAGATACCTATGGACGGAACCATGATTTTATATTGGGAGGGGCCAAAGCATAATAACTTTATTTGAGGGGGGTCAAAGCATAAACATAAAAAAATTTATATTCTAATATTCTGGACTTTTACTATATAAATTTTTTTTAAAAATAATTGAGGGGGGCATGGACCTCCTTGGTCCATACATAGTTCCGATCCGTCCCTGGAGATAGCCAACCATAATTTTCTTATATATCCTTTAACTTTGCAAGAAAAGGGTCGGATTTGGAAGTCACCTTCTCTTCATAGCTATTGAATTTTAGGAAATAAAACACTCGCGAATGTTAATTTCCACGGTAAAGATTGTTGAGTTTGTGAGTCAATCTTGATCTAAAAACTTTTGGGAGTGTTTCTGTAATTTTTCTAAAATCGAGTAACCCTATGTATATGAAAGAGGTTTGAGGGACTGGGATAATTATGTGGGATTAATTCGGAGAGTTTCTTAAGAGGAGGAGAGAATATAAGGGGAAGAGGGTTCTATTGATTCTTGGCTTTATGGTGGACTTAGATCTTCCTCACCCGTGGTTTTCCTAATATGATTTTCCCACACACGTAAACCACTGTCACGTGTTTGCAATGTGTTTTCTTTCTGTCTTTACTTTTTGTTATTTATGAATCTGTGATTATTCTGTTTGTTGGTGATCCTACTTCCGCATTGCAACAAAAACTACAATTAATAGTCCTAGGATCACCCTTGTTGGAGAGGTTCCCTGTTTGACTCCCCGTATGGACACCGTGGAGCAAACTTTCTCTCAACGCCGATATTTCCTTACTTGCACGTACGAATCATGGTCGTTGATATCATGTTCGTGGTATTATGAAATTTAGTAAAAATAGTAGTTACGCTGCCTCCCCCGTTTCGATCTCCGGACCTCTTTGAGCCCATGCTCTAGTGCCCTGTCCTCTGATCGCTTGTACAGTCCATAAAAAAAAAAAAACACAAGGAACAGTGGGCTAACTAGGATACCCTTTCAGTGTGGGTCATGAACATGCATGTTGGGACAATAATGAAACCTAACAGGCCCTACCCTAATGAGAAGGTGGAGATTCCCTAACATTGGGTGAGTATAGGTTTGGTAGTTAGGGCTGAACCATGAGATGGATTTAGGGTTGCCTCCAAGTTTCTCATCTATTATTCTGAGAGTGTGACGTCGAGCCTACTGTGAGGGGGTACCAAGGGTGTTCTAAAAATAGGGAGCAGGAGGAGACTCGATAACCAACCCGGAGTGTCGTGACTCGTTCGTTCGTACATGCATGGATCATGGATGGATAAGCATCCTTGTTCGATCGACTCGACCAACACATTAAAATATTTGGTTTTGTGATGAGCACGGGATGTGTAACATTCGTTGCACATTTGACTTAAAAGCTAGATGACATGCAATGCAGGCATATGTGGTTTCTAATGATATTTTAATATGTAATATGTTTTGGTTGGATCTTTATCTAGGGGTGGCAATCCTTGACCCGACCCGAAGTTAGCGGGTTTGGGTTTGGTCTAAACGGGTTCGGGTCATAAACAGGTCGACCCGATTGATCCGTTTATTTAATGGGTCGGGTTCGGGATTTTACTTATAACCCGATTGACCCGACTTGACCCGTTTACCAAATGGGTGTCAACCCGACCCGAACCAACCTAATCAAACCCGGTCCAATCTGACTTGTCTTGACCCAACCCGACCCGACCCGTTTAGTAAACAGGTTAAACGGGTCGGGTCGGGTCAACCTATTTATTAGGTGGGTGGGGTTTGGGTTTAAGTTTTTGACCCGTTTATTAAACGGGTCGGGTTCAGATTGGTTGTTTTACCTTTATACCTATGTCTCAACCCGACCCGAACCGACCCATTGCCACCTAACCCGAACCCGACCCGTTTAATAAAGAGGTTTTAACCAAAATGACCCTCAACTAACCTATATTGATCTAACTGACCCTAGGTTTAAAAAATTTACTTTTGTGACCTTAATTTTTTTTTTTGGACGACTTTGCCCCTGCGAATTTCATCCGCTTTGAAGAGGCGACGCTCAGGCACCGCTCGAGGGTTTCCGGTTTTCCTCTCAGGCGCCGATCGACAGTTCTCCATCCGCAACAAAGAGGAGAGAGAGAGAGAGAGAGGCGGGGAGGGAGATCTCCTCGAGCGCCGGTCATTCCATCTCTTGAGCGTGAGCTCCGTCCCCTGAGCTTGAGCGTCGGCCGTTCCATCCCCTTAGTGTGAGCGGCGGCCGCTCCGTCCCCTGAGTGCATCTGCAGCGGGGAGAGAGTGGGAGATCTCCATTGCAGGTAATCTTCACATCCAAATTCTTTTTGTTATTATTTGTATATTACATTGTTTATCTTCACATCCAAATTCTTTTTCCATTCTTTGTAAAATTGAACTACTGCATATTGTGCCCCCTTTGAGATGGCCTTGGCATGGTGTGTATACAGTACACATCATTACTTCAAACTCCTTTTTCCTTAGAGCATTAATACCACATACTTTAGTGTTTAAAATTTTGACCATGGCTAGCTTGTTGTATTTGATATAAGAAATCTACATATTCCGATCAATATGTTTTTTTTCTCGTAACCATACACTTTTACTTGGAAATCTCTGCTTACAGTAATATTATATGTTTTTAGCTATATGTCTAAGAACAACCATATAACTGGTTTCATTAGGACCAGACATGACCTACGACATTTGAAGTTCGTTGGCATGTTTGCGCACCATTTGCAAATATTTTTTTAGTACATTATAAGTTTGTATTACAATTCTCTCTCAATCATTAAAAAATTTAAGTTGGTCACTCCAAACACTACTTTTCTTGATGATGCTTGCCCAATAGGGATTCAAACCCAATTTATCGACTGAGTTGATTGAAATATATGATTTCATAAATTTGTTGGATTTTGTATTTCAACTAGGATTCCTAATCAGTATCAAATTCCTATTTAAAAAAGGGTACTTGATTAGAATAGTAGTTCCTAATCAAAATAGAATTCCTACAAAAAATAAAACTAATTAAGAATGAGGTCATACTCCACACGAAATACTATGATGAATTAGGATTCCTGAGTGAGATAGAATCCCTAGTGAATGAGGGTTTCCCTAATGAAGTCATTGAGTCAGTAAAAATATTGGTTTGTTATATTTGTTGCAAGTCCTATGTTTTGGGTAAATTTTAAAGTGAGTTTAAAAGTTATATCTCAGTTTGAACGGGTTAAATAAGTCCATCTCAAGTTACTTAGGATAGAGTTTGCGGTCGATTGGAGAGTCTATATATACACATGTAATGGGAGCAACGAAATTAACATGGGTTATGAATTTAAAACTAGAATTGTTCTTGTTTGCCAAAGAAGTTCTAATGTTCTCTTCGCCATGGTGATTACTCCATTTTTGAAGGTGATGACTACACTCCTGGGATACACCGATACTTCGAAACCGGTGCTGTACCCGTATTGGATACTTCCCGATACTCCGATACGGCTCGATACGTCGGGATACATATTTTATACGGCTAAGAAGTATCGGGGTTTCAAAAAACAAAAAAAAATCTGATACGTCGAGGATACAGGGCCGATACGACGAGGATACGGTACCGATACGCCGGGGATTCGGACCGATACGCCGGGATACATATGGATGGTAATGTAGTCCAAAATCTAAAAAAAAATTGACCGAAACATCGGATATTGGTCTAAATTCTATACGTGACCATTTACTTAATGATATTATTTATATGTTTTGTTTTTTGGATGATGCATGTAACACTAACTTTATATTTTGTAATGGATGATGAATGTTAGCGTTTTTTGCAAAAACTATTCACTATCTATATTCTAGCATAAAAAACATTATATTTAATTATTACTATTATATATATATATAAATATAAATATAATTACAAATGTATCCCTGTCGCACCGCGTATCCTAGTTTTTCTAAAATCCACGTATCGATTTATCCGTATCCTCGTATCTGTATCCCGATATCCGTATCGGTGCTTCCTAGCTACACTCAAAGGTAACATCTTTAAAAGAACTTAAAGTTTTATGATCAATCAAAAAAAAAATTTGTATATGAAGTAATGTCCTGGAATTAGGATGGCTTAACTTATATGCCACAATTGATTTCTATTCTTGACAAAAGCACAAAAATAAAAAAACAAAGTTGAATCTCTAGGGGGTGTAGGTTGAGACGTGGAAATAATTGCTCATGTTTAGGTGCTTTCGTGATCACCCTCACCGATTACTTATCCTTTGCAATGCACTAGAACGAGAAAATAGACGTTACAATTCTTATCAACTAATTGCCCAACTTAGATAAAATTAGCAGATAACCTTGAAGAAAATAACAATATTTTGCAAAGATGAGTTTAGAGATATCATTAGTAACAGTAATGGGCACGACCCTTATGTGCAGTATGAACTTGCAAATTGTTGTCATGCATTTTGATATTGATAAGATTTTCAGATATAATTCCATATGATTGAAGCACCAAATATATGACTCCAAAGATTAGAGAAGACATAGAAATGCATGATAGATGAAGTAGGTTGTGAGGGAATGGTTAAGGTAGAGGCAAAAGCCACATGATTAGGAACTGTATATTGGGCAGTCCATTATATGCTCGATGATTTTTTGACCATTTGATGATAATTTACAATGTGTCCAAGCTCTCACTATTGTAGCATTGGATATTACTCATGTTTCGGGATCCTGGTTTTCCTTGTGCAACATGGGTAACATTGATGGGATTGGTGGAGGCATGTCGTTCCAAAGCTACTAGTGTCAAGCAATGCTGCTTCTCATGAAGAACACTCAAACAAGTATACAAAGATGGTAAAGAAGTCCGATTTAGCAGATCGGGACATTTTCAAAGCCATGGTGGATTAATGGAACAATAAAAAAAGGAAGCTAAAAAAAAAGCATCTAAATGGCATTCCTATGATCCAATTATCAAAAGGAAGAAACAATAAAAAAAATACCATGATTTTCTATGGTATAATTATCAAAGATCAAACAATGATGGATTGGATAAACCAGAAATTGTGCCAAAATGCACTAAAAATTCGGTTGTATTTTAACTATCACAAAAACATCTAAATGGCATTCGTATGATGTCGAAAAAGTACTCAAACGTTATAGTGAGCAGGAGCTAGTAAACAAGAGAGAGGTGCTGAAATGTATAGAGGTAGTCGCTCAGATACCAAATCAAAATAACCATGCCAGAGAGTTCTTGTGAATTATGGATCCCCCCAGTTATTGTAGTTCTTCCCTTTAAACATATTTCTTATAAATGTCCTTAATTACATTAATCCAGGTCTTCAATTATGGGTCAACAATATAAATATCTTTCATGTATCAAAACAATAAATAAGTGGAATATTACCAATATGGATTGTCTTTGACAGTGTAGCTATCTTTTACAATATATGGCCATTTAGTGCTTGATATCTTTGACGTCCTTGAAATCCTTGATATCTTTAACTTGAATGCTTAATATTTGACCTATGCTTTGTATCTGACACTTTTGTAGTATTCATGAATGTTAAATTAATAGAACTGTTGGAAGTATAGGTTATTAATGTCGTTTCCGATGTTAATTTACGTTAGTCTAAAAAGGGAAATTTATCGGATATCAAAAAAATGTCAGTGGAAAATTTTTACTTTTTAAAGGAAATTGTTCAATGGAAAATTTAAAATTTATCGGTCGGTTTTGATCAAATTTTGGAATTTATCGATAGATTTCGGTAAATGCGGGTCTTCTAAGAAAAAAAAATTCTGGAGTGGAGAAAAACGCTGGATTTTTTTAATGAAAGTTCAAAATAAGCTAAATGAAACATAAATACACATTAAAGGCATTTGATTCATATAACTCTTTTATAAAGTGCAACAAAATTCAAATGATGTGATGCATATCCTGCAATATATGTGCCATACCCGGAGAGCATCTTTAGCACATTAGTGCATATCAAAACTCAAAAGATGCTCCGTAGCACATGGGCGATGGACCACATGGGTGAAGATGCTCTTTAGCACAAGGGTAATGTTGCAGGAATCAACATACTTGACTTTTTCCCCGAAAATATATGTCAACCAAAAAATTTCTTTGATTTCGGTCGAAAATTCATGATTCAGTCTACACCAGGGCTTCATTTCCCAGGAATCTCCTCAAATTATCAAGAGTTTGGTTGACATCTATTAGGATTTCGAATAATATTTAGTAATATTGACACTTAAGACTTTTCTAACTCGGATCCTAAAAAAAGCATATTTCAATAGTTTTTTAGGAAATTTGTTGACGTTTGATTCCATGGATGAAGCACATCCGGCCACCAAATCGTAGCAATATAACTTAGCAAGTTGGGTAACAACCATCAATGGCAACAGTAAGGTCATTAACAATATGATGCTACTACCCCGCCGTGCCATCCGCCGTCGTCCCGATCAACCTACCTCGCGACCTTGGCACCGCATCACACATCACTCGCGCCGCCCGCTTGTGGTGCCTGACCACCGCCCGGTTGCCTCCCAAAACCCCTTTTCACTTCTTGCCGCTGTGAAGAGAGGAGGCCACAACCCCTTTTGTTTCTCCTTCTTGTCGGTGTAAAGAACGGAAGACCTGCAAGCAGCCCAACCCATCTTTATTTCCTGTAAAGTGATTGAGTACTTTCAGACCTTGAGCCTTGTGCTTGAGGTATTGTCTCCATCATTACTTTATTGAAGATATCATCAAAGGGAAATTAGACGGCACCCTTCTGCAGCGCATTTTACTTGGACGTGAATCTCTTGACTGAAAAGTTGACTTCATCACCCTTCGTACTGCAGAATTATTCACTTTCATTGCAACCTCGACTGAAGCTCGTAACTTGATTAGATCTTTCCAACTCCTCGATTCCTACAATATTTAGAATTAATTCTTTGATTAAACACTGTTGGCTTTGAATAGAATCTTATCAATATTAAAATGCCATGTTGGTTGGTTTGGTCGTGTATTGAATCAAATTTGAAAATACAAATTCTTTAAAATTGGACTTTAAAATCTGATGCTTAAGTAATGGATCAAATTTTCCTTTAAAATCTGATGCTCGGGGTATTGGATCAGATATACATGCATTGGAGCTGTGATATGCTCCATAAATGCTCTAGAAGTATACATTCAGAGTCATATTTTTGTACTCCAGGAGTAGAGCATATATATGTTACAAGAGCATATGATATGCTCCAATAGTACAGTAGACAGACTGCTCACAACATAATGTTGCTGTTGTGGAGCATAAGTAGAGCATATTACATGCTCCATGAGTAGACATTCAGTCTTATTTTGGTGATCCAGGAGTATGATATGTTATATGTATTGAGATGTTATATGCTCCATAAATGCTCCAGGAGTATGCATTCAGAGTCCTAGAGCATGTAATCCAGGAGTAGAGCATATATATTTTAAGAGCATGTGATATGTCACTGTTGTGGAGCATGTGATATACTCTATATATGCTCCATGTCAGCAATATCTCAACTGTCTATTACTGAGTTGAGTTATGGAGCATGTAACATGCTCCATTTATGCTCCACAACAGTGATATTATTTGTAACACCCCGTATTTTCCCATCAGCTTAATTAAATAAGCTAATAACAAAATACGGAGAGTTAGGGTGTTTTTTTTTAATACAACGGATAAGGAGTGAATAAGCATAAAGATAACTAATTTAATCCGGTCCATTAATACCACAATAAAAAGTTTCAGTTACTTCAGAGCTTCTAAAAGAACAGGTCCAACTACTACAAAGAGAAAGAAAAGACACGGAACTAAAAAGAAAGGAACCACACTGCACAGGAACGTCCGGCAACGTAACTACTGCAACTGATGTAACTCTGCAACCCCTACTGCTGACGAGTACCTGCGCCTCAAAAATTATACCACAGGAGGCGTCAATGTGACAAAACTTGGCTAGTAGATGGCATATGAAAATAAGCATTTCTCATGAAAAGATCAGTTTTAGATTCATACGGAAAAACAAAACCATAACTGTAAACTAGAGAACTACCACAGTAAAGTACAACAAAGGAAACAGAAGTAATACTAACACGCGTTAAGAGCGTGACCCCACTATAATAGATCTAATATATTAATTAAGTTTGTTCAATTAATGATTGTGGACCTATCGGTGTCGTTCCCCTAAGAGAGAGGTGGGGAACCCGCAAACCGACATACTGGTAAAGGAGAAAAGAGAGAAAAGAAGAAGAAACATATCCATATTTGGCCAAACAGGTTTTCCCGTCTTTCACGGAGGGGCTTCATACCCATCTTGCTTGCTTCGGGAATTACATTCCACAGGACGACTGGTCACACCCTAAGGCATACCAGGAGGCCCTTCAACTTCGGGAGAACACAGTGTGAACCCCAGGACGATAGCCAACCTCTTTCGTGTTTATTTAATTTCATTGTTAATCCTAAGTGCTTTAGTTACACACTTTGGAGGTTGCTAAGGCCCTTAGCTAACCACTGTAAAGGGCCCACAATTCACTACAATGTTAGCATAATAAAGTTTCCACATTAGCCCACTCGGGACTAAAAAGACCAACTGAACCAAAATGAAATCTAAACCAGTACTGCTCCAACAAGCTAATTATTCATTTAGACCCAAAAGGTATGCATGTGATCTACTGATGCAAAAGATAACTAAACAAAGTTCATTTTCTTCATTACTATATGTAATTTCATCCTATAAGAAACTAAAGATATGCATAACTAGTTTTACCAACAAAACTAATGTATATAATAATGAAAACCATGTGATAAGCCCAAGTAGTGTCACCTGGTAGGTGTTAGACTTCAATACTTAGGAACTCGACAGATGTTGATGGCTCACAATTCAATGGTACAAACTAGGGTGCTGCATTTATTGAAAATCGAAAAACACATTAGGTCATAACAAAGCTAATAAGTTCCCAAAATAAGGAAAAGAACAACTTAAAGGGAGGTTTGAGGCGAGAGGAATTAAGAGCGGAAGGTTGAAAAGAGTATAGTAGATTGACAAAGAGAATGGGGGTGGAGAGATTAAAACAATGTAAAAGAGAAATAATCAATTATTTTGTTTAGAAATAAAAGTCAGTTTAGCAAGTGAAAATCGAGAAAATAAAAAAATCAGAGAAAGGGATTAGAGAGAAAAAAGATGAGAGAATAAATAGAAGACAGCGGAAGAGACGTCAAGGAAGTGAATAGAGAGGGATAAGAGGAGTAAAAGAGTAAATAAATAGGGAAAGATGTTTGAATTTTAGAGAGATGAATAAAGAGATGTATGGATTTGGTCTTTTAAAAAGAAATATAAAATCAGGGGTTCAAAGGTAAAACTTTAGAATGAATAAAACAAAAATTCTAGAGGGAGGAAGAGTAGAATTATTAGAGAGGAAAATGAGTTCAAGATTATAAGGATGATTTTATTTTATTTTTTTTTATTTTAGAGAGAGGAGAGAAAACAATGAAATAGAAGGGAGAGAAAGATGAGAGAGAAATAGGAATTAGAGAGAGAATGGACCCGTATACATGTCCATCCCCACCCAACCCACAACATCAACATCAGTTTGCTGATGTTATGCGCCCAAAATGTGCCCATCAGGTAAGGGGAAGGAATGGGGAAAAGGAGAGGAGAGGAAGGAGAGAAGGGGAGGAGGAAGAAGGGAAAGGAAAGGGAAGGAGGGGCTCACCGCGCTTGCCGTCGCCGGAAGTTTTTTTTTTTTTTTGTCGCCAGTCGCCGGAGATCAGCAATGCCGTGACAAGGAAGAAGAGAGGGGTTTGGCTGATCGGCTTGGGAGAAAGAGAGGAAGAGGAGGTAGGGCATATAATGGTGTTGATTCTTGAACTCTAATTAACGTGTATTCTCTTGTCCATCCGATCAAAATCAGACGATCAATAGGTAAAACAACATCACACGGACAAGAGGCTTTAGGTTACTGGATTTTGGATCAAGAAAGTCTAACTGTACTTGGGTTCGGATTCAAGGATCCAACTTGGGTTCGGATTCGCCACCAACCATCAACAATCGTCAAACTTAGAAAATTCATAACTTTTGACTCGATATTCAGAAAAATCCATAAAAATACTCGTTGGAAAGCTTGTGATGAGACGAATCCAAAAATGTTAATTTTATATATTTTTGAAAATCAATCAAACAGCAGTTTATAGAGAAAGACAGAATTACCCCTATTCGGTACAATCGGTAAATTGACAAATCTCAACTCAAAACCACCCGAAACTCTAGAAAATTTGTGGAGCTCTCTCAAGAGTGCCCAAGTCTAGTAAAGCCTTCACAATCGGTAGCCCAATAAAACAAAAAGAACCAAGTTAAAAAAAATAAAAACCAGCATAAGGGGTAAAAGGGAAGTTTGCTAATCATAAAGCATTAGAGCAAATTCTCAAAATTATGGGTTGTTACATTATTGGATTTGAGTTATGGAGCATTTACTGTTGTGGAGCATGTATGGAGCATATGATATGCTCCATTTATCTCAGCTGTTAATACTTACTGGTATGGAGCATATATGGAGCATATAATATGCTCCATATATCGCAGTTGGCTTTTACTGGTATGGAGCATATGGAGCATATGATATACTCCATATATGCTCCACATCAATAATATCTCAACTGTTTATTACTGGGGTGAGTTATGTAGCATTTACTATTGTGGAGCATGTATGGAGCATATGATATGCTCCATTTATCTCAACTAGCAATACTTACTGGTGTGGAGCATACATGGAGCATATAATATGCTCCATATATCGCAGCTGGCTTTTATTGGTATGGAGCATATGATATGCTCCATATATCTCAGTTGGCTATTACTGGTGTGGAGCATATATGGAGCATACAATATGCTCCACCATAGTAATAGACAGCTGAGATATTATGTTGTGAGCAGTCTGCCTTCTGTACTACTGGAGCATGTAATATGCTCCATTTATACGCCACAACAGTGACATATCAACTGTTTATGCTCCATTTATGTAATATGCTCAATATATGTAATATGCTCCATTTATGATCAATTTATGTAATATGCTCCATTTATGATACATTTATGTAATATGCTCTATTTATGTAATATGTAATTCCATATGGAGTGAGAAGATATACTTGTGTCATTGAGGTGCCTAGTGCATAATTTTTGTGATCCAGGAGTATGATATGTTATATGTATTGAGACGTTATATGCTCCACAAATGCTCCAGGAGTATGCATTCAGAGTCCTATTTTTGTACTCCAAGAGTAGAGCAGATATATTTCAAGAGCATGGATATGTCACTGTTGTGGAGCATGCGATATACTCCATATATGCTCCATATCAGTAATATCTCAACTGTCTATTACTGAGTTGAGTTATAGAGCATGTAACATGCTCCATTTATGCTCCACAACAATGACATTATTGGATTTAAGTTATGGAGCATTTATTGTTGTGGAGCATGTATGGAGCATATGATTTGCTCCATTTATCTCAGCTGGTAATACTTACTGGTGTGGAGCATATATTGAGCATATAATATGCTCCATATATCGCAGCTGGCTTTTACTGATATGAAGCATATGGAGCATATGATATGCTCTATATATGCTCCACATCAGTAATATCTCAACTGTTTATTACTGGGGTGAGTTATGTATCATTTACTGTTGTGGAGCATGTATGGAGCATATGCTATGCTCCATTTATCTCAGCTGGTAATACTTACTGGTGTGGAGCATACATGGAGCATATAATATGCTCCACCACAGTAATAGTCAGCTGAGATGTTATGTTGTGAGCAGTCTGCCTTCTGTACTACTGGAGTATGTAATATGCTCCATTTATACGCCACAACAGTGACATATCAACTATTTATGCTCCATTTATGTAATACGCTCCATATATGTAATATGCTCCATTTATGTAATATGCTCTATTTATGTAATATGCAATTCCATATGGAGTGAGAAGATATACTTGTGTCATTGAAACCTATTTTTGTATTCTTTCTCAAGTTTATGAAAATTTATCGAGTATCTTTTGATCCAGGTTCTCTATTTGTGTTGCAGGTGTATGCGCGGAAAATATACGGGTCGTCTTTATTGCACAAAACGAGATTACAAGTGTGGCCGGGACCCGAGTGGCTCGGGTGTGGCGAGTCCGGGTTGCGGCGAGTATTGATCAGGGGATTGTGGGAGAGATCTTCTGGAGGATCCCTTTGATCCGCGTCTCCACGTGGTGTTCGTGGGAGAGCTCTGAAGGGGTTGCCCAGGACATGGGTTTTTACAAGGTGAGGGCTTTTGAGAGGCTAAGGAATGTCCGCCGTTTCTTTGGTCCCCTCTGTGCTTCACGCTTCTTCGGCTAGGGGGTCTTCAGCTTCGTTCCTCGGTCTTCGTGTCTTCCTCACTCCTTGCTTGACCTCGGCGTCCTTGATCGTCGGTTCGCGGCGTCGATCGTGCTTTTGGCGTAGGCTTTGGCTTTGGCTTGGCTTTGGCGTGGCTCTGGCTTTTGCTTTGCTTCGGCGTTTGCGCTTGGACGCACTACAAAAAAAACAGTTATTACCGACGGACAATATCCGTCGGTAATATTAACATTCCATCGGTAATATTTTATAGCGACGGAAGATATTTCCGTCGCCAGCTATCGGGAAAAAAGGTGTCGGGGAAAACAATACGACGGACCAAATATTACCGTCGGTAATAATAATTAATACCGACGGTAATATAAAAGCCGTCGGTAAGATTTAAATAATTAAAAATTAATATAATATATTATTGCCGACGATACATAATAGTCCGTCGGTAATATATAAGACTTTTACCGACGGTTACAATATAACCTGTCGGTAATACTTTATATATTACCGACGGATATATATTTCCCATCGGTAATAATATATATATTACCGACGGCTATATATTTTCAGTCGGCAATAATATATATATTACTGACGGATATTATATTCCGTCAGCAACTTATTTATAATTTTAAAAAAAATAAAAACTTTAGTACCGACGGAATAATTAATTTCCGTCGGTAATAAGTATGTTTTTTTTTTAATAAATTTACCTAAATAATGTTATTTAATTCCTGTGATTTACAACAATACCACAATATATTACCAGAATTTATCAAATATTACCACAATTTATAAAATATTATCGCATATTTTAAAATATTATCTAAATTGATAAAAAATTACAGTAAATTATCAAATAATAACCACATATTACAAAATAATATTTACACAATCCAAAACTGAGAGATGCCCTATCTCAACCACCCCCGCCCGCCACCAACGCAGGTGCTCTCATCGATCCCCTGACGCCGCCCTGCTCCTGCAATTAACATGTATTTGTTAAAAAAATGGTTTATATCTATAACTGAGTCTAAGCGTTAAAAAATCATAAGTTAGCGTGTTTCGGTTTTGAAATAGGTTTGGATTCGATCGGATCAGCATCCGATAATTCGAAGTTGGAATTATTCCGTATTTCGGACTTGCGAGCGAGTTCTAATTGGATATTTGACCAATTTATGCTCTGATTCACCAATTTAGAGTCTAAGTATTGGAAAATCATAAGTTAGCGTGTTTCGGATATGAAATAGGTTTGGATTCGATCCGATCGTCATCGGATCGGCATCCGATAATTCGAACTTGGAATTATTCTGTATTTCGAACTTGCGAGCGAGTTCTAATTGGATATTTGACCAATTTACGTTCCGATTCACCGATTTAGAGTCTAAGTGCTGGAAAATCATAAGTTAGCGTGTTTCGGATTTGAAATAGGTTTGGATTCGATCGGATCACCATCGGATCGGCATCCGATAATTCAAAGTTGGAATTATTCTGTATTTCGGACTTGCGAGCGAGTTCTAATTGGATATTTGACCAATTTACGATCCGATTCACCGATTTAGAGTCTAAGTGTTGGAAAATCATAAGTTAGCGTGTTTCGGATATGAAATAGGTTTGGATTCGATCCGATCGTCATCGGATCGGCATCCGATAATTCGAAGTTGGAATTATTTCGTATTTCGGACTTGCGAGCTGGTTCTAATTGGATATTTGACCAATTTACGCTCCGATTCACCAATTTAGAGTCTAAGTGTTGGAAAATCATAAGTTAGCGTGTTTCGGATATGAAATAGGTTTGGATTCGATCCGATCATCATCGGATCGGCATCCGATAATTCGAACTTGGAATTATTCCGTATTTCGGACTTGCGAGCGAGTTCTAATTGGATATATATTTGACCAATTTACGCTCCGATTCACCGATTTAGAGTCTAAGTGTTGGAAAATCATAAGTTAGCGTGTTTCGGATATGAAATAGGTTTGGATTCGATCGGATCGTCATCGGATTGGCATCCGATAATTCGAAGTTGGAATTATTCCGTATTTCGAACTTGCGAGCGGGTTCTAATTGGATATTTGACCAATTTACGATCCGATTCACCGATTTAGAGTCTAAGTGTTGGAAAATCATAAGTTAGCGTGTTTCGGATATGAAATAGGTTTGGATTCGATCCGATCGTCATCGGATCGGCATCCGATAATTCGAACTTGGAATTATTCCGTATTTCGGACTTTCGAGCGGGTTCTAATTGGATATTTGGCCAATTTACGCTCCGATTCACCGATTTAGAGTCTAAGTGTTGGAAAATCATAAGTTAGCGTGTTTCAGATATGAAATAGGTTTGGATTCGATCCGATCATCATCGGATCGGCATCTGATAATTTGAACTTGGAATTATTCCGTATTTCGGACTTGCGAGCGGGTTCTAATTGGATAATTGAGCAATTTACGATCCGATTCACCGATTTAGAGTCTAAGTGCTGGAAAATCATAAGTTAGCGTGTTTCGGATTTGAAATAGGTTTGGATTCGATCGGATCGTCATCGGATCGGCATCCGATAATTCGAACTTGGAATTATTCCGTATTTCGGACTTGCGAGCGGGTTCTAATTGGATATTTGAGCAATTTACGATCCGATTCACCGATTTAGAGTCTAAGTGTTGGAAAATCATAAGTTAGCGTGTTTCGGATTTGAAATAGGTTTGGATTCGATCGGATCGTCGTCGGATCGGCATTCAATAATTCGAAGTTGGAATTATTCCGTATTTCAGACTTGCGAGCGGGTTCTAATTGGATATTTGACCAATTTACGCTCCGATTCACCGATTTAGAGTCTAAGTGTTGGAAAATCATAAGTTAGCATGTTTCGGATTTGAAATAGGTTTGGATTCGATCGGATCGTCATCGGATCGGCATCCGATAATTCGAACTTGGAATTATTCCGTATTTCAGACTTGCGAGTAGGTTCTAATTGGATATTTGAGCAATTTACGATCCGATTCACCGATTTAGAGTCTAAGTGTTGGAAAATCATAAGTTAGCGTGTTTCGGATTTGAAATAAGTTTGGATTCGATCGGATCGGTATCCGATAATTCGAAGTTGGAATTATTCTGTATTTCGGACTTGCGAGCGGGTTCTAATTGGATATTTGACCAATTTACGCTCCGATTCATCGATTTAGAGTCCAAGTGTTGCAAAATCATAAGTTAGCGTGTTTCGGATATGAAATAGGTTTGGATTCGATCCGATCGTCATTAGATCGGCATCCGATAATTCGAAGTTGGAATTATTTCGTATTTCGGACTTGCGAGCGAGTTCTAATTGAATATATATTTGACCAATTTACGCTCCGATTCATCGATTTAGAGTCTAAGTGTTGGAAAATCATAAGTTATCGTGTTTCGGATATGAAATAGGTTTGGATTCGATCCGATCATCATCGGATTGATATCCGATAATTCAAAGTTGGAATTATTCCGTATTTCGGACTTGCGAGCGAGTTCTAATTGACCAATTTACGCTCTGATTCACCGATTTAGAGTCTAAGTGTTGGAAAATCATAAGTTAGCGTGTTTCGGATATGAAATAGGTTTGGATTCGATCCGATCGTCATCGGAACGGCATCCGATAATTCGAACTTGTAATTATTCTATATTTCAGACTTGCGAGTGGGTTCTAATTGGATATTTGACCAATTTACGCTCCGATTCACCGATTTAGAGTCTAAGTGTTGGAAAATCATACGTTAGCGTGTTTCAGATATGAAATATGTTTGGATTCGATCCGATCGTCATCGGATCGGCATCCGATAATTCGAAGTTGGAATTATTCCGTATTTCAGACATGCGAGCGAGTTCTAATTGGATATATATTTGACCAATTTACGCTCCGATTCACCGATTTAGAGTCTAAGTGTTGGAAAATCATAAGTTAGCGTGTTTCGGATATGAAATAGGTTTGGATTCGATCCGATCGTCATCGGATCGGCATCCGATAATTCGAAGTTGGAATTATTCCGTATTTCGGACTTGCGAGCAGGTTCTAATTGAATATTTGACCAATTTACGCTCCGATTCACCGATTTAGAGTCTAAGTGTTGGAAAATCATAAGTTAGCGTGTTTCGGATTTGAAATAGGTTTGGATTTGATCGGATTGTCATCGGATCGGCATCCGATAATTCGAACTTGGAATTATTCTGTATTTCGGACTTGCGAGCGGATTCTAATTGGATATTTGAGTAATTTACGATCCGATTCACCGACTTAGAGTCTAAGTGTTGGAAAATCATAAGTTAGCGTGTTTCGGATTTGAAATTGGTTTGGATTCAATCGGATCATCATCGGATCGGCATCCGATAATTCGAAGTTGGAATTATTCCGTATTTCGGACTTGCGAGCGGGTTCTAATTGGATATTTGACCAATTTACGCTCCGATTCACCGATTTTGAGTCTAAGTGTTGAAAAATCATAAGTTTGCGTGTTTCGGATTTGAAATAGGTTTGGATTCGATCGGATCGTCATCGGATCGGCATCCGATAATTTGAACTTGGAATTATTCCATATTTCGGACTTGCGAGCGGGTTCTAATTGGATATTTGAGCAATTTACGATCCGATTCACCGATTTAGAGTTTAAGTGTTGGAAAATCATAAGTTAGCATGTTTCAGATTTGAAATAGGTTTGGATTCGATCGGATCGTCATCGGATCAGCATCCGATAATTCGAAGTTGGAATTATTCCGTATTTCGAACTTGTGAGCGGGTTCTAATTGGATATTTGACCAATTTACGCTCCGATTCACCGATTTAGAGTCTAAGTGTTGGAAAATCATAAGTTAGCATGTTTTGGATTTGAAATTGGTTTGGATTCGATCGGATCGTCATCGGATCGGCATCCGATAATTCGAACTTGGAATTATTCCGTATTTCGGACTTGCAAGCGGGTTCTAATTGGATATTTGAGCAATTTACGATCCGATTCACCGATTTAGAGTCTAAGTGTTGGAAAATCATAAGTTAGCGTGTTTCGGATTTGAAATAGGTTTGGATTCGATCGGATCCTTATCGGATCGGCATCCGATAATTCGAAGTTGGAATTATTCCGTATTTCGGACTTGCGAGCGAGTTCTAATTGGATATTTGACCAATTTACACTCCGATTCACCGATTTAGAGTCTAAGTGTTGGAAAATCATAAGTTAGCGTGTTTCGGATATGAAATAGGTTTGGATTCGATCGGATCATCATCAGATCGGCATCCGATAATTCGAACTTGGAATTATTCCGTATTTCGGACTTGCGAGCGGGTTCTAATTGGATATTTGACCAATTTACGATCCGATTCACCGATTTAGAGTCTAAGTGTTGGAAAATCATAAGTTAGCGTGTTTCGGATATGAAATAGGTTTGGATTCGATCGGATTGTCATCGGATCAGCATCCGATAATTCGAAGTTGGAATTATTCCGTATTTCGGACTTGCGAGCGAGTTCTAATTGGATATTTGACCAATTTACACTCCGATTCACCGATTTAGAGTCTAAGTGTTGGAAAATCATAAGTTAGCGTGTTTCGGATTTGAAATAGGTTTGGATTCGATTGGATCATCATCGGGTCGGCATCCGATAATTCGAACTTGGAATTATTCCGTATTTCGGACTTGCGAGCGAGTTCTAATTGGATATTTGACCAATTTACGCTCCGATTCACCGATTTAGAGTCTAAGTGTTGGAAAATAATAAGTTAGCGTGTTTCGGATATGAAATAGGTTTGGATTCGATCCGATCGTCATCGGATTGGCATCCGATAATTCAAACTTAGAATTATTCCGTATTTCGAACTTGCGAGCGAGTTCTAATTGGATATTTGACCAATTTACGTTCCGATTCACCGATTTAGAGTATAAGTGCTGGAAAATCATAAGTTAGCGTGTTTCGGATTTGAAATAGATTTGGATTCGATCGGATCATCATCGGATCGGCATCCGATAATTCGAAGTTGGAATTATTCCGTATTTCGGACTTGCGAGCGAGTTCTAATTGGATATTTGACCAATTTACGATTCGATTCACCGATTTAGAGTCTAAGTGTTGGAAAATCATAAGTTAGCGTGTTTCGGATATGAAATAGGTTTGGATTCGATCCGATCGTCATCGGATCGGCATCCGATAATTCGAAGTTGGAATTATTCCGTATTTCGGACTTGCGAGCGGGTTCTAATTGGATATTTGACCAATTTACGCTCCGATTCACCGATTTAGAGTCTAAGTGTTGGAAAATCATAAGTTAGCGTGTTTCGGATATGAAATAGGTTTGGATTCGATCCGATCGTCATCGGATCGGCATCCGATAATTCAAAGTTGGAATTATTCCGTATTTTGAACTTGCGAGCGAGTTCTAATTGGATATATATTTGACCAATTTACGCTCCGATTCACCGATTTAGAGTCTAAGTGTTGGAAAATCATAAGTTAGCGTGTTTCGGATATGAAATAGGTTTGGATTCGATCCGATCGTCATCGGATCGGCATCCGATAATTCGAAGTTGGAATTATTCCATATTTCGGACTTGCGAGCGGGTTCTAATTGGATATTTGACCAATTTACGCTCCGATTCACCGATTTAGAGTCTAAGTGTTGGAAAATCATAAGTTAGCGTGTTTCGGATATGAAATATGTTTGGATTCGATCGGATCATCATCGGATCGGCATCCGATAATTCAAACTTGGAATTATTCCGTATTTCGGACTTGCGAGCGAGTTCTAATTGGATATTTGACCAATTTACGCTCCGATTCACCGATTTAGAGTCTAAGTGTTGGAAAATCATAAGTTAGCGTGTTTCGGATTTGAAATAGGTTTGGATTCGATCGGATCGTCATCGGATCGGCATCCGATAATTCGAAGTTGGAATTATTCCATATTTCGGACTTGCGAGCAGGTTCTAATTGGATATTTGACCAATTTACGCTCCGATTCACCGATTTAGAGTCTAAGTGTTGGAAAATCATAAGTTAGCGTGTTTCGGATATGAAATAGGTTTGGATTCGATCCGATCGTCATCGGATCGGCATCCGATAATTCGAACTTGGAATTATTCTGTATTTCGGACTTGTGAGCGGGTTCTAATTGGATATTTAACCAATTTACGATCCGATTCACCGATTTAGAGTCTAAGTGTTGGAAAATCATAAGCTAGCGTGTTTCGGATATGAAATAGGTTTGGATTCGATCAGATCGTCATCGGATCGGCATCCGATAATTCAAAGTTAGAATTATTCCGTATTTCGGACTTTCGAGCGAGTTCTAATTAGATATTTGACCAATTTACGCTCCGATTCACCGATTTAGAGTCTAAGTGTTGGAAAATCATAAGTTAGCGTGTTTCGGATATGAAATAGGTTTGGATTCGATCCGATCTTCATCGGATCGGCATCCGATAATTCGAACTTGGAATTATTCCGTATTTCGGACTTACGAGCGGGTTCTAATTGGATATTTGACCAATTTACGATCCGATTCACCGATTTAGAGTCTAAGTGTTGGAAAATCATAAGTTAGCGTGTTTCGGATATGAAGTAGGTTTGGATTCGATCGGATCGTCATCCGATAATTCGAAGTTGGAATTATTCTGTATTTCGGACTTGCAAGCGAGTTCTAATTGGATATTTGACCAATTTACGCTCCGATTCACCGATTTAGAGTCTAAGTGTTGGAAAATCATAAGTTAGCGTGTTTCGGATATGAAATAGGTTTGGATTCGATCGGATCAGCATCCGATAATTCGGACTTGGAATTATTCCGTATTTCAGACTTGTGAGCGGGTTCTAATTGGATATTTGACCAATTTACGATCCGATTCACCGATTTAGAGTCTAAGTGTTGGTAAATCATAAGTGTGATAATATGATCTAAACTCAAATTAGTAAGATTCATATTTTTTACTAATATTATAAAGATTAGTAAGTACCTGATCATGAGGATGAGCCACCGCTAGACCTGCTTATGAAGTCATAAAATTTACGCTACAGTTTCCTGCGAGCTTCTCTTTCCTCATCGAGGGCCTTCTTCTCCGCCTCAACCCTCTGCTCGAGGGCCTGCCTCTGCTCTCGCTCCGCCTCAACCCTCTGCTCGAGGGCCTGCCTCTGCTCTCGCTCCGCGTCTAGCGCAGACTGCAGCTGAGTGATAGCACCGGTCTGGGTGTCCCGTGCCCTCGAGCGCATACCCTCTCGTCCAAAGTAGGAGGAGGGCGTGACTCCAAGGCCCGTACAGAGGACACGACCGTGCGTGGCAGGTCTCAGCACAATATCCATCGCTGAGTCGACAGATACTGAGCTGGAGGAGGAGCCAGCCTCGCCCGACGGGGTCACCAGAAGTCGCATCCTCTCCTATATAAAAACAACGAATGATATTCAATGATATTCAATGAAGTCATAAAAGAATATATTAACAGTAATTTAATTACTTACCACTTGCGAGGCAACCCTGTCGTCCAGAAATGCCCCATCGGTACGCCGCCTCCTAGAGGCCTCAAAAAGGTCAATCCTATTAGGCTCGTGGCCCAAGGACTGTGTCTGTTAGACATATAAAATAAATAGATGAGTTAATATAACATGTATAGAGCTTTAAATAATAACAATGTTTGTATCATTTACCAGCTGCTGGGCAAGCTGGGGCATGGAGGTCCTCCCCTTCACTGGAGCAGGTGTCGTCGAGGCACTTCTATTCTGCTTACCTCTACGTGAACTCACCTGTGTCAATCGATTAAATTTTGAAACATCAATACAAATTTTTAGTATAATATTAAAACAAGTGCGAATCAACAAAATTATGATTATACCTGAAAGTGAGGAGTGGCCCAGTGAGCGACCAAAAACTGTAGAACGTGTAGCGATGGCGCGTCTCTCATCCCGGCCACAGCCTGTACCTCCTCAGCCGGCTAGCCGACCAAGTAACCGTAGAGCTCGTGACGATAATCCCTGTACCGCTCACCCATCATCTTCCACAAGTCCTCCCGATAGGTGTCGGTTTCCATGTTCTCCCATTTAAATTTCTCCTGTAAAATCAATTTAGAAACAAGTCATTTTATCAAATCAAATTCTAATTAAAGAAGTACGATATTATTCTAAAATGTTTTAATAAAACTAACATACCAAAAACTGCTGATACATCCTCTCCTTATAGGATGCATCAATGTTCTTCCACCCCCTTAACCCCACAATCGGGGCATTCCTCTCCTCCCGTACTATAATACCGACCCACGTGGCGGCGTCAGAAGCGTGCTCACCCACAAAGGTCCTGCCGCTCCACTGTAGGAAAAGCGGCCCGTGTAAGGTCGACAAGCATCGGGCCGTCGTCACGCCCCGGTTGCCTACGTGCCTGGTGATCCTCGAGCCTGCAAATAAAATATACATCAGTACTGAAGAAGTATTTACAACATGTATAAAACTTTAGATCTAAACATTACATGTGGGCGTAGACGCTGCAGCCGAGTGCTGAGCACTGCTCGAAGCTCCGGAGGCTATGACTACATCAGGAGCTGGTGTGGAGAGAGGAACAACACTACCAGATCCGGACGGCTCGGCCTCGGACCCTGGGGTGGCAGCCGGAGCGCTCCGAGCTATCCCACCCCTGCCTCTACGAACATATGACCGTGATGCCATCTGAAACAGTTTAATTTACATATGAAACAGTAAGATTTACATATGAAACAGTTTGATTTATATATGAAACAGTATGATTTATGAAACAATATGAAATAATTTGATTTACATATGAAACGGTATGATTTACATATGAAACAGTTTGATTTACATATGAAACAATATAAATTAATATGATATACATATGAAACAATATGATTTATATATGAAACAATTTGATTTAAATATGAAACAATTTGATTTACATATGGTCTAGTCATTTTCTATCTCATCTCTGTCACTCTTATCGCATCCCTCTTCTATCATTTGATCTGCATTCGCTGTCCAGTTTATATTGTCGACATCTTCATTTTTGTCGTGCACTACGTCGACAATGATTATCTCATCATTCTGGTATGCATCCAAATCATCATCGACGACCCCCGCATCCTTGTCTCCCATGTCATAAAAATCTCTGGGTGGTGACTTGACTACAATTTGACAACCTGGAGAGGTATTATCCGGTGCATAAAATATCTGTTACGCTTGAGAGGCAAGAATGAATGGATCTTCATATTGGGTATTCAATCTCTTGCCAGTATTGATGCTGATAAAACCGTATTTGTCGACATTATAACCAGTCCCGCGATTATTAACATCATACCAATCGCATTTGAATAATACGATCCGATTTTGGCCAAGGAATTTAATCTCGAGAATCTCGTTCAGGACGCCGTAGAAGTCGATATTTTCTAATTCTTCTTGCTCACCGTTGACGACAACCCCACTATTTTGGGTTCTTCGTGATTTTTCACTATCTTTTGTCCGAAATCTATAACCGTTCACGATATAACCATCGTACGATATTGCGTCTTGCAAAGGACTACAAGATAAGCGCCAGAGATCCTTATTCATCAACGGATCGTGGTTGTCGTGCAGCTCTTGTGCCTATAATAACCACATGACATTCATGATATGAACACATAATTATTGTTCGGTAATGGATGTCAATAAAATTTAGTAATGATGTGAATACTTACGTGTTTCTCGAACTACGATAGGAATTCACGATCATGAATTTAGGGAGCATTTCGACTACCCCGATTATTAATGATGGTTTTATGCTTCCTGTTTTACAGGTTATGAATTAGATTATAATTAGCACATATACTTAATGAATGGACTGAAAGAATGAGTAAATGATCGTAAAATGCTTACTCAATGAATGGCCACACTTCATCACATTGGCGCAACACATACATATATGCATGTTGAATCTTATCTGCAGACAATCGACGAGTTTTGCCTCCTCCTACAGGTCTACCCATTTCGGCAAATATAGACAGACCCCCATCGAAGTCTATTGGACCACCGTCATAGTTCCGCTCAAGTTGATTGAATCGCGTGTCTATACCATGTAGGTATCTTGAGCAGAATGTTAGACATTCTTCTGCTAGGTATCCTTCAGCAATTGATCCCTCCGGACGACTTTTATTACGAACATATGATTTCAATGTTCGCAAGTATCTAATTTGAGAAAAAAAATATTTGGATAAATATATCAAGAACGATCAAATACATTGTGCGAATGAGACGAGACGATTACCTCTCGATAAAATACATCCAACGGTAATGAACTGGGCCGCCGAGTTTGGCCTCATTTGCCAAGTGAACGGTCAAATGCACCATGACATCAAAGAAGGAAGGTGGAAATATCATCTCTAGCTTGCACAATGTGATCGCAATATCCTTCTCCATCTGATCAAGTTGGTCCACTCTAAGTACCTTCGAGCACAACTGTCTGAAAAAAGTGCTGAGCTCAATTAACGGACCGGACACCTGTTCGGTTAAATTCCTACGTATAGCAAGAGATAACAATCGCTGCATAAGAACATGACAATCGTGGCTCTTTAATCCAGACAACTTTCGGTCGTTCTCTTGCACGCATCGTGCGATATTCGAAGAATAACCGTCTGGCATTTTCACAGACCGTAGGAATGCACATAAGGCTGCCTTTTGCTGTGAGCTCATGGTGTAGCATGCAACTGGCAACACATACTTATCCCCAATCTCTTGGGGATGAAGTGATTTTTGGATGCCCAACTCCTTAAGATCGAGACGAGATTTAAGATTATCCTTAAGATCGAGACGAGATTTAAGATTTTCACATGCGAATTCAGGATAGGTATGATCAAAATCTTTCTACGTCAGAGAGTCGGCCGGATATCTCATAACCCCGTCATCTGTACGTTCTCGTGCATGCCACCTTATGTGCTCAGCAGTCTTCGATGACATAAACAACCTCTGAAGCCTGTCCCTAAGCGGGAAGTATAGGAGAACCTTTGCAGATACATTTTTCTTTCTTCGATTGGTACTAGACTCGGCATCCGTCTCTTTATACCTCGTTGCTCCGCATATATGGCATGGCCGCGCATGTTCGTACTCTTTTCGGTACAACATACAATCGTTCACGCATGTATCAATTTTCTCATAACCCAGACCGAGATCTTTAATTGTCTTCTTCGCCTCGTAGAATGATTTCAGTACTGTCTCACCTATAGGAAAAGCCTCTTTCAGCAACTCTACCAACATATTAAATGACTTATTACTCCAACCATTGAGGCACTTCAAATGAAGAAGCTTTACAGTGAAAGAGAGTTTTGAAAACTTCTCACACCCCGGGTATAGAGGTTGCTCAACATCCTTAAGCAATCTGTAGAACTTATCCGCTTCAATATTGGGCTGATCACCTGACGGAGTTTCCGTGCCTATTCCACCTTGCAAATCATGTATCATACCCTGCATTTCATCGTCATCGTCTGTATTAATATTATCATTAGCGATCACTGTGTTTGCAGTTTCACCGTGAACTGCCATGGGGACTGCATCTAGCTCCTTACCGTGCGAGAACCAACGGGTATAGCTAATGTTAATGCCACACATTACCAGATCAACCTCACATTCCTCTCGAACCTTCCTAGTCACCCTTCCACAGTCTATACAGGGACACACAATTTTTCCATCAAGCGGTGCAAGACACTCAAATGCAAAATCCAGAAATTTCCTGACTCCTTCTCTGTACTCTTGGCTCATGCGATTCGAATTACGCATCCAACTCTTATCGATCGAAGACATCTTCGTCTATCTGGCTATATAACACCTGACATATAATTTCAAACAATGTTATAAGACTCCGCACAATTTCGGTTTCGGTTCCCGGGTATGGAACACCGAACCAAAACTTCTACAGGCCATCCACATCCCTAATGGATGGGTGTATTATGATGAGTAGACTAGTAACATAGTAAACCTAGGGTTGGTGGCCAGCATTTGAACTGCTGATAGTTCGAATGCTAGGCATAGCACCAAAGTTATGCGACAGTAAGTCAACAAGTCAGGGAGCCTCATCAAGTAAACACTTGGGGTCTGACGGTTCTCTCTGTCGCTCGAGTAGATTTATGGCTTTAGCATACCTCATATCACACCGAACCGACAAAAACCGACCATTTCGGTTTCGGTTTCGGTTTCGGTTTCGGTTTTGATATTTCGTAAACCGAACAAAATATAACCGACAAAACCCACACCGAAACCGACCGACAAAACCGACGCTCACCCTAGTCTAAAAACTACATTTTGCCCCCCATTCCCCCATTCAATTCAGTTTTGATAGGATAAAAATCAGTGTTTTAAAACACGAAAACTCGACTCGACTCGAAACCTTAATGAGTCGAGTAGACTCGACAACTCGGCTAAAACCCGACAAAACTCAAGTCGGATCGAAACTCGAGTTTTGGACCGAGTCTGATCGAAACTCAGCCGAGTCGAGTCGACTCGGCCGAGTTTCGAGTCGACTCGGCGAGTTTTAAAACAGTGTAAAAATTACCAAATGAGGGAATTAAGCAGATGACAAAAGGGGTATTGTGCAAACTAGGACTGTCAATTGGGCCGGGCTAGTCCGATACCCGCCCGTCCGACCCTCCAATATCTTATTTCCATAGTTGACTGATAGCCAGCACTAATTCAATGGTCAATATACCCTTTCCCAATTTGGGATTCCCATTCCCCCTATTCAATTCAGTTTTGATAAGATAAAAATTATCAAATAAGTATGCAATTTTGATAAGGGAATTCAGTAGATGACAAAATTAGTATGCAATTTTGATAAGATAACATTTCAAACTTTAGTATGCAATTTGGAACAAATTAACCTAAGGGGGAAAGGGAGGAGGAGGAGGAGCTCACCAGCGATGGTCGGCAGGCCTCGAGAAGGGGAGGGGTGGCCGAAGGTGCAAGGGAGGGGATGGGTGGCCGGCCGGAGGAGGGGTGTAGATCGAGAGAGAGAGAGAGAGGTGAGGGGAGGAAGTAGAGAGAGAGAGAGAGAGAGAGAGAGAGAGAGAGAGGGAAGGGAGGCCGAGGAGGGGGGGAGGAAATAGAGAGAGAGAGAGAGAGAGAGGGCCGGGAGGCCGGGGAGGGGCGGTGGTCGGGAGGGGGATGGGTGGCCGGGAGGGGGATGGGTGGCCGGAGGGGATCGCGGGGCTGCCGGAGGGGGACGGGGTCGCCGGACGGGTCGGGTCGGTGAGAGAGAGAGAGATTGAGAGAGGGGCGCCGGAGGGGTTAGGTCAAAACAGAAATAGAAACGGCTCGCTGGGATGTATATTAGCAGGGTTTTTACCGACGGTAATTATTATACCGTCGGTATAAAGCTATTATACCGACGGTAGCATAATTTCCGTCGGTACAAATCAACGACGAAACTCAGGGTTCCATTTTTTTCCAGAGAGCCGAAAAAAAACCCTGAGTTTCGTCGTACAGTATTACCGACGGAACTTATTTTACCGTCGGCATAAAGTAATTATACCAACGGTAAAATAAGTTCCGTCGGTACAAATTTACGACGAAACTCAGGGTTTCAATTTTTCCAGAGAGCCGGAAAAAACCATGAGTTTCGTCGTACATTAGTACCGACGGAACTTATTTTACCGTCGGTATAATTACTTTATGCCGACGGTAAAATAAGTTCCGTCGGTAATACTGTACGACGAAACTCAGTGTTCCATTTTTTCCAGAGAGCCAGTAAAAACCCTGAGTTTCGTCGTTACATTTTACCGACGGGCATAATGTGTCCGTTGGTATAAGTACTTTCTACCGACGACATTATGTTGTCGTCGGTATAAAGTACTTATACCGACGGATGTATAAGGATCCGTCGGTAAAGAAGACTTTACCGACGGATAGTATGTACCCGTCGGTAATAAATATGCAAAAAAATTAAAAAATATCTTAGTTATAATACCGACGGAAACTATGGTTCCCGTCAGTAATATTTATATTATTACCGACGGAAATATAAATTTCTGTTGGTAAATAACCTTTTTCTTGTAGTGACGTAGACGGGGGAGACTTGCGATGCTTTCGTTCTTCCGGACTTTGCGTCGTATCGGCTAGAACGTGCGATGCTTTTGCTCGAGACCGGCGTAGTCGCTTGGCTTTGGCACTTGCGTTGCTTTGGCGCGGGCTTTACCGGGGCTTTTGCTTTGGCTTCTTGCGTGGGCTTTAGCTTCAACGTCAACTCGGTCTTCTTCTCGAACGACATGGGCTCCTTCTTCGGTGCTTCAACGGTTTGGGTGTCGGCTGGACTTCTCTTCTTCTTCGGACTTCCTTGGCGTGATCGGAGTCGAAGAATGCTTTCGAAGATAGTGGGGGTAGCACCGATCTCCGTGTGACGGTTGTGGCGTCGGCTTTTATCGATGAAGACGGCGGGGGTAGCGACGGTCTCCGTGCGACGGTTGTAGCGTCGGCTTTTATTGATGAAGACGGCGGGGGTAGCGACGCTTCAGGTAGTCTTCTCCAGGCTTTCTTCTTCGTGGATGGAGTAGACGTTTGTCGAAGGCGACGGGTTGATGACGCTTCGTTCCTCTTCTCCGGGCTTTGGAGCTTGATCGAAGTCGAGGATTTGTTGGAGCCGATGGGGTAGTGCCGCTCCGAGCTTCTTTTCCGGCCTTTGCTTCTGGCGTCTTCGGAGTCGAAGGGTCTTCTTCTCCGAGCTTTCTTCTTCGTGCACGGAGTCGAAGTCTTGATCTTCTTGTGCAAGGGTCTTCACGTTGATGAGGGCTTTCAATGGACTAAGCCGATCCCGACGGGACAGGCTTGCCCGTGCCTCGTGAAGCCTTGGGTCGATGAAGAAGCGTCTCCTTTTCTGCAGAGCTTCCTCGCTTCGTCTTCAATCTTCGACCTCTTGAACCTTCCCCCACCCCCTCTATTTATAGGCAAAGGGGAGGGGAGAGAGATATGGGAAGTTTTAATTTTAAATCCCTTTAATATCTCCCTCATAATTACCCGGGATTTATTCATCCATTGATGAGGGGAATAACATTTATTTGCTTTCCTTTCCAGGTGGGGCAATTATGGCTGGATTTTGCACACGAAATCGATGGCGACCCGACTTTCCTTCTTATCCGTCGGATCGGGGGATCGACGCAGATCCGCGTGTGAGCAGACATCATACGTAACCTCCCCCCGCGCATGGCGGTATTTATTTCCTTTTCTTTCTTTTCTTTCCTTTCCTTTTCTTTCCTTTCTTTTCTTTTTCCTTGCAGGGTCAGCCGGCCCCCATGGGGTTCGGGTCCTAGTAGGGGCCGGCCCCATGGGGTTCGGATCCCTAGTAGGGGCTGGCCCCCTTTGAGTGTGGGGTTCGCTCCTCTTTTGCTGGGCGCGAATCGGGTCCGGGTCCGCACTGGTGCGTGCAAGTCGGGTCCGAGTCGAAGCGCGCGTCGGGTTTGCATCCGCGTCGGCACACGTAAGTCGAGTCCGGGTTAGATGAAATTCGTGTGTCTACAAATGCCCCCTCAAGGACGAGTGCGTCGGTGAGAACGTGTAGGGTTTGGACACGTGGGAATCGTAGAGCGCTTGTCCTTGATTCCTTTTGTGGGCGGGGTTGGGGGTCTATTTAAGGACCCCTACCCCCTTCATCCGCCATTGTGCTTCTTTGTGAAAGTTCCACCGGCTTCTAGAGACCGCTGTCGGAAGAGAGCTGTCTGGGGTTGCACGCGACTTGCTCCGTCTTCCCGGTGTCGCCTCTTTCGTCGGCGGCGATGGTGCGCGATTTGGAGGTCGTTGCGAAGACGGGCTCGAAGCGAAGATGCGGCGAAGATCGAGGCGAGGAGGATGGAGGAGCACGGCTGAGGTGCGGGTCGCCTTCGCCGCCTCTCTCTTCCTCTTTCTTCTTCTTCTTCTTTTTCTTCCTTTTCTTTTCCTTTTTCTTCTTTTTTTTTTTCTTTTTCTTTCTTTTCTTTTCCTTTTTTTTTTTCTTTTTCCTCTTCTTCTTCGGCTCCGGCTCGTGGGGGCAGCAGCGGCAGCAGTGGCAGCAGTGACGGCGGCGGCGATGGGGCTACAGTGTGGCATGCGGGGCGGCGGCGCGAGGGCAGCGGCGGCCGGTGCAAGGGGCGAGGGCGCGGGGCAGCGGCGCGTGGGCGCGGGGCCGGCGTGCGAGCGTCGGGCGCGAACAGGTCGGACGCGGGGGCCGGGTCCGGCGGCTGCGGGTGCGGGGCCGGCGGGCACGAGTCGGGCGCGGACGGGTCGCGCGCGGGGGCCGGGTCCGGCGGCTGCGGGGCGATGGCAGTTTGGTCGGGGCCTGGCCCCGATCAGCTCGGAGAAGGAAGGGGCAGCGGGCCCCCCCCTCTCCCTTTGCTGTCCGGCTCCTATTGGAGAGAGGGGGCTGCGGGTCCCCCTTCCCGTTCTGCTGCTACACCCCTTTTTTTTTTTGCTCTGTCTCTGGACGAAGAGGACTATGACCCCGGTTGAGGCTGAGCGCGTCGCGGAGGGGTATTTGGCCAGCGTGGGTGTCGTCGCGGGTGGTGTGCGGACCCACGGGAGTGTGGTGCGAGCCCAGAGTCAGGTGATCCTGACAGGTTTTTTTTTTTTTGTGCACTTGTCTTGACTTGCTTCCCTTCATGGTTCTCCAGGGTTCGCGTCTTTGAGAGCTTGACTTCGCCGGGGTGGATAGCTGAGGACCTCTCCGATGGGAGGAGGTGCCTTCGCTTCCCCCTTACTCGGGTGCACCGTTATCGCAACTCGAGGCGGGAAGACCTTCTGTTGTTGCTCCGTGTCTTTGTCCACGAGGGCATCACGGAAGATGGAGTTGCGGATGCGACTTGTGGGATGCTGAAATTGAGCGAGAAGATCTATACTGAGGAAGGGATTTCCGTGAAGCTTCTCCGACTGAGTTTGAGTACTCCTTTCCACCATTGTGATGAAGATTTCGTGCCCACTCCGGTTGTTGCCTCGAAGATATGCTCCCGATTGACCCGATGGGGTACCGATTCTTGGCCTCGGGGAGACGTCCAATACCTTTGCGGTTTCCATGAATGGATGGGCGAGCTCTACGAGGTCTTTAGCACGGAACCCGAGATGAATTTATTAGCCAAGTTTCTGGCGCCGGCTCGTCGAGAATACAGCCGTCCTGAGGGGATGTATCGCGCACTTTGTGAACTCTGGTGTCCGGCCACCAACACTTTCCTTACTGGAGCGGGGGAGATAGGAATCTCACTTTGCGACGTCCACATCGTCTCCGGGTGCCCCGAAGTGCGGAATTACTACCAGGAGGAGGTGCCAGCTTTGAAGGATCTGTTGGACAGCAGCATCACTCCGAGTTCCTGCCTTCTTTTATTCAAGGCATACGCTATCATCGCGGCGCGGGATCAGTCAGATCGAGTGCGTCCTTCCTCTTGGGTTGACTTTTGGTTCAGAGGCGAGTATAGGTCTCCGGCACCTTCGGCTCACCCGATGTGGAAGGTCGCTCAAATGAAAAGGCCTCCGCTTCGTTCTTTCGTGAGGCCCATTGAGTCGTTGGCTCGAGAGAGAGGCACTCAATGAAGGGAAAGCAGTGTCTCTGGGAAATCCTCGGCTTGAGGCATGACAGCGAGGAGTGGCGAGCGGTTTACTGAGCCGCCTGGCTGGTCATCTTCCTCTGTCGGTTCGTGCTTCCCTGTTCTGGTGAGGTTATCCGTCCGGGGACCTTCCTTGCAGCTTCTAGGATGGCGAGGGGGGAGCTTTTCAATCTAGCCCCGGCTATATTGTGCGCCTTGTATCGGGGTCTCAGCGGGACTTACTGGGACTTGTCCAGCGCGGATAATGCCAAGGAGGAGCTGGGCCGGTCCGCTGCGTTCGGACCTCTGCACTACTTGTATGGCTGGATAGCTCTACACTTCCCAAAGGGGATCTTTCCCAGACGCGGGCATCCAGCTGACCTGCCGTTCCTACCCGGGATAGGAGGGATCTTAAATGCCTTCATCAGTTGGGAGCGTCCGAGTGAGTGTGCTCGCACTCTTTTGAGGAGGATGGGAAGCGCCGACTTTGAATTCCTGTCAGAGCATTCGGTGCTACCTTTGGAGAGGTCAATTGTCTACGATAACGAGGAGCTCCCGGACAGTCTGTACTGGAACATGGTCAACTGCCGCCCTGGCTACTTGGTTTGGCACAAGGGGGATATGGTGGAGGTGGAGCAGTACTCCCCTCACCGCTTTGCTCGCCAGCAAGGATTTTGACAGGAAGTTCCGGGTATGCCTCAGCAGTTGCAGGGGCGTATTAGTCCGCAGGAGGGTTACCGTTTCTGGGCTTCTCTCTACGCCCGACTGACTGGCGGCAGCTTCTTCCCTGGGACCAAGTCCGGGTTTCGGGACGCCGCCACTCCGGAGTACTGCAAGTGGATTGAAGGGCGAGTTTCCCCTTTGCTTGCAAGTCTCCCGGTTGACGTCCAGGCAAGCAGTGAGTCAAAAACTTTCGTTTCGATCCTGCTGCGGGAGTGGGGGACCATCGCCTTCGATTGGGGCTTCAGAGGGCGCATAAGAGTTGCAGCCGTCTTTCCAGTGCTCGCCATGTTCCCGCTTTGGCTCCCGTGTTAGAAGCCGACCTTGCTAGTGCCCCCGGGTTATCCTTTCCTCCGAAGGCTACTGTTGAGGGTGCCCCGCCCAAAAGACGAAAAGTGTGCATTCCGTACGGGATGACTTCAAGGGTCCTTTGTCTGGTGGAGGATACCGAGGAGCCCGGACTTCTAAAAGACGAGGTGATCCCCCCATCTAGGGCTGCTTCGTCCAACTTCGCAGGTATGGAGTTCTCTTTATTTCACTTTCTTTCTATGCTCGGGAAGTTCCATCATGCTGAGCAGTGTATTTTCCTTTGGACAGATTCCGTTATAGTGGTAGAGCACGGGGCGAACTCTCCGAAGGCTTCTCTCGGGCATTCGTCTACTGGCGCCGCGCAGGAAGTGCCTGGGGCATGTGGGCTAGATATCCCTCCGGATGATCTGGATCTCCTCGGGCTTTGCGGGGAGAACTTCCCTAGTGGCGATATCGATCTGGACGACATCGATGTTGACGCTTTGTCTTTCCATGAGGAGGCTGAAGTTTCGAGCGTCGACAAGCGGCATTCCCCGGTTGCTGTACCCTCGTGCCCTTTGGAGGAGACAGTTGTTGCAGCGGTAGCGGCGGTTTCTCCAGTTCTGCCACCCTCGTCGGCGCAGGCGGTTCCTGTCATGGCTGCAGCGGGAGGAAAGGTCTTGCCTACCTACTCCGAGGCACCTCGCCCGAGTTTAAGGCCGAGGAGCAGAGTTTCAGAGTTCCTTCTTGCGAGCTGCCGGCAGTATATCAAGTTGACGTTGGAGCCTTTCCAAGATGGTGGCTTTGGCGCCCTCCAGGACTGGTGGTCGATGGACGGTGCAGAGTTTTGCACGAGCCTGGAGGAGTTCAAAGTCGACAGTTCTTCTTTCGTTGTTCAGATGAACCTGCTCGTGACCGATAGCGAGGCCTATCGCTCTCGGTGAGCTTTACTAGAGGGGAGCTCCCCTTCTGAGTTGGAGGCCGCTGAGGCGAGTTTGTGTCAGTCAGAGCACCAACTTGCGGAGGCCACTTCCAGCCTGTCGAAGGCTCAAAGGAAGATAGAATAGGTGCACGCCTCACTTCGAAAGGCAGAGTTTCGTCTGGAGCGAGCTGAGGCTGCAGAGAGCACTTTGAAGGCAAGTTACCTGAAGTAGCAGTCAGACTTGGCAACCCGTCGTGAGCTTCTGGCCACTCGTCCCGTGGAACTTCAGCGAGTGGAGGCGACTAGAGAGGAGTTACTGCGCCGTCTTCGAGCTCTGGACACCTTCTTTTAGTTGCTCCTTGTCTGGTTGTTTTGCATTGTAGCTTTCTTTTTGGAACCTATGCCATGTATCGCCTTTTCTCCATGATCTAATAATATTACCTCGTTTTGCCACATCTTTTGCATGGACCATTGTTGACTTTTCTTTTGGTCAGACTGAACCTGAAGTAACTTCTCAGGCTGCCTACGTACCCCCCTAAGGGGGATCAAGTCGCACGTAGTTCTTTTTTTTTTTTTTTGCGCAAGGGGTGTGGCCTTGCTTTAGGCATAGTACCTTTTGAGGTACTTGTCGTTGATAGGGCCGAGTGTCAGTCCTTCTGGAGTGGTGAGGACATAGGCACCGTTGGAGTAGACTTCCTTGATGGAGTGCGGGCCATCCCATTTGGCATCAAATTTCTTCCCTCCTCGATGCGAGAGGATGATGGGGCGTTTGACCGCCAGCACCAGTTCCCCTATCTGGAATGATCGAGGATGGATCTTCTTGTTGAAGGCGCGAGACAGTCGGGCCTGATAACATTCCAGACGTTGTTGAGCTTCGAGGCGTCTTTCGTCCAATGCTTCCAACTCTGCTAGGCGGAGCTGGGCGTTGTCATCGCTGGTGAGGCCTTCTTGGATTGCTATCCTGAGCGATGAGATCTGGAGCTCGAGTGGAAGAACAGCTTCTACACCATAGACGAGGGAGTATGGTGTTGCTTGTGTCGGCGTGTGGAAGGACGTCCGATAAGCCCATAGTGCTTCGCCCATGCGTTCGTGCCAATCTTTCTTTGTCTTCGAGATGGTTTTCTCCAGCAGCTTGCACAGAGTCTTGTTGAAGGCTTCTGCCAGACCGTTGGCCGAAGCGTTGTACATCATCGAACAATTCTGCTTAATGTTGTACAATGCGCAGAACTGGCTGATGGCAGCATTCTTGAACTGCTTCTCGTTATCTGTTACGATGTAGCGGGCCAGGGACTTCATAGCGGAAGATGATGTTATTCTGGATAAAGCTGATGTCGGAGTGCTTTGTAACTTCCCGCAGAGGTGTTGCTTCAGTCCACTTGGAGAAATAGTCCGTTGCCGTCAAAATGTAAAGATATTGCTTGGATGACTTGGGCAAGGGGCCGACGATATCGAGTCCCCATCCGTCGAAGGGCCAAGACGCGATTGTTGGGTGCAAAGGCTCTGGAGGTTGACGGATGTAGTCCCCGTGCATCTGACAAGCGTGACATCTTCTCGCGTACTCCAAGCTATCCTTGATCATGGTAGGCCAGTAATATCACATCCTCCTGACGCGGAAGTGAAGTTTCGGACCGGACTGGTGCGACCCGCAGATTCCAGCGTGTACTTCTTCCAGTGCGTCTTCTGCTTCTTCTTTCACGAGACACCTCAGGAGTGTGCCATCGTAGCTTCGACGGTACAGCTCGCCGTTGAAGTGGTAGAACCTTAGAGACCTTCGATGGATGTCACCTTTGTGCTTTGGATCTTCGGGGAGTTTACCATGAACGAGATAATCCATAAACGGTTGCCTCCAGTCTTGTTCTTTAATCTCGAGGATGTGCACCGCGTTGGTTTGAACTAGAATTTCGAGCGGACCTTCTTCTTCGGTGATCACGAATCTTCTGTAGACGGGGACGATGAGCGGACGTTTTTCTGGAAACGGGAGTGTAGCTGCCAGATTTGCAAGTGCGTCAGCTTGCTGGTTGAGGTTCTTGGAGACGTGCTGAATGGAAGCAGCCTTGAGTTTGCCGAGGAGCTCCACAACCCGCGCATACAACGGCACCAGGACTTCTTTGTTGACTTCGTATGCCTCCAAGATTTGCTGGATCACGAGTTGAGAGTCACCAAAAATCTCTAGTCCTTGAAGCTTCATTTCGTCGGCTAGCTCGAGACCGAAGAGTAGAGCTTGATATTCTGCCACGTTGTTGGAACACGATTCCGACAGTAGGAATGAGAAGGGGAGTATTTCGTTGTCCGGAGTGACGAAGATGACTCCGGCTCCCGCTATGTCTTGCCTTGCTGCGCCGTCGAAGAACATTTTCCAGGATGGGGCGACGTCGATGGAGAACACTTCTTCATCTGGGAGATCTTCTGATAACTCCCATTCCGTCAGGAGAGGATATTCTGCGAGGAAGTTCGCGAGGGCTTGCCCTTTAACCGCTTTCTGTGGTACGAAGGTGATATCAAATTCAAGTAGAAGCAGCGCCCACTTGGCCAGACGTCCGGAGAGCACTGGTCTTGACATGACGTACTTGAGGGGGTTAGCCTTCGAGACGAGTCTGATGGTGTGAGCCAGCATATAGTGTCGCAGCTTTTTCATGGCGAAGATGAGTGCTAAGTAGACCTTCTCGATTGGGGAGTAATTTAGCTCTGCGCCGACGAGAGTGCGACTCAAGTAGTAGCAAGCCGTCTCCTTGCCAAGTTCATTGTTCTGAGCCAGGAGTGCCCCCAAGGATTGCTCCTGGGCAGTAATGTAGAGGATGAGCGGCCTTCCTTGAACTGGTGCTGATAGAACCGGTGGCTTCAGTAGATAGGCTTTGATGTTTTGGAGTGCTTCTTGGCAAGCTTCGTACCATTTGAACGGTGTTCCTTTCTTCATGAGGCGACTAAAAGGGTGGCACTTTCCAGCTAGGTTGGCGATGAATCTCCGGATATACGCCAAGTGCCCTTGGAGGCCTCTGAGGTCTCGTACTGTCTTCGGCGCGGGCATATTGACGATAGCATCTATCTTGGATTGATCTATCTCAATACCTCGATGTCGTATGACGAAGCCGAGGAACTTGCCTGAGGAGACTCCGAATGCGCACTTGAGTGGATTCATGCGGAGTTGGTACCTTCAAAGCCGTTTGAAGATTAGCTCGAGATCTTGTAGATGTGCCGACTTCTTGGATTTCACCACGAGGTCGTCGACATAACACTCCACGTTTTGATGAAGAATATCGTCGAAGATTTTCTTCATAGCTTGCTGGTAGGTGGCTCCTGTGTTCTTCAAGCCGAATGGCATAACTTTGTAGCAGTAGATTCCTTTCGGTGTGCGGAATGCTGTGAGCTCTTCGTCCTTGGGTGCCATCCGAATCTGATTGTAGCCCGATGATCCGTCCATGAAAGTTAATACCTCGTGGCCTGTCGTTGCGTCCACCATTAGCTCCGTGATTGGCAAGGGGAAGTCGTCCTTTGGGCATGCGTTGTTCAAGTCTCTGAAGTCCACGCACACTCGGATTTGACCGTTCTTCTTTTTGACCGGGACGATGCTAGAGATCCATGTCGGGTACTTGACCTCTCGGATGAAGCCGGCTTCGATCAACTTGTTAACTTCGCCTTCTATTTGGGGTACCAGTTCTGGCCGGTAGCATCTTTGTCCTTGCTTGATAGCGCTGGCTCCGTGTTTGACGCTGAGCTGGTGTACTACAATTTTGGGATCGAGGCCCGGCATCTCCTTGTAGGACCATGCGAAGACGTCTCTGTATTTATTTAAGCAGTTTGATGTATGCGGCTTCTTCCTCAGGGGTCAGGAGTGTGCTGACGAATGTAGGCCGAGGCTCCGTCTCTGTGCCCAAGTTGATTTCCTTCAAGTCGTCAACGGTGGAATGCCCCCCTTCTTCGAGGACTGGCGGGGCATCTGGCAACTCGTCATCCGAAGTAGAAGTATCACCGTTGTCGGGATCCGTGATGGAGATATAATTGATGGCAGCCATGGGTGGGTGGGTGGGTATTAAAATGAGGTCCTCGATTGGCATTCCCAGACGATCAAACACTGACTTCTTCTTTGGTTGCTTAGCTGGCCTGAGCCTTTCGAATACAGACGTGCGTTTTCGATTCGATCGGTTTCTGCCACCTCTGATTTGCTTCTGGAGCAAGGCTTGGCATCGAGTCCGTTGCCGTTTTCTTTTACTGTCGGGATGGCTTGCGTAGGTAGAGCATGCATCGGAGATTGTCGATCATTCAGCTGCTTCGTCTACCATCTTCGCCCCGATATAGTTGGAGGTGAAGGTCTTCTTTGCTACGGTTCTGATGACCAACGGAGCTTGACTGAGCCGATGCCTCGGCGGTTTGGGAGAATTTGTTCACCGTTTTGAAACAGTCGAGCTTGAGTCCTCGTCATCCCATGTGGAGTTGCTGCTGGGGGAAGTGTGCCCATGGCGCTTTCTCTATCGTAGCCGGCTTTGAATAGCAACTTAGCAGCATTTTGCCCCAAACTTCCTTTCGGCTTGAATCCAAGCTGATTGGGGTCGACTGATTCGACAGGTCTGCTCGGGTTCGGAGCTTGCGTCAGGCTAGGTAATGGCAATGTCATTTCTTGCAGAGTGACGACGTTGGCCTGCGATAACGACGGGGCCAGATTTCTTGCCGGAGTAGAAGGCGATCGCTCAGATTTACGGAGCCACTAGGGTACGAGACGTAGGACTGGCGTCACTTGGACAGGCAACGGAGTATGTTGCATTGCTCTTGACTCGAAATTGATGCGCATCCTTTGCCTCGATCTTGGCGCTTCTTGGACCTGGAGTATCGCCTTGTCAGAAGGTCGCACTGGATTTGCGAGAAGTGGAGTCTTATCCTACTTCACTTCTTCAATCTTCTGGGCTCGAGGGGCTTTAGCTGGAAGACCTTCCGCGACTAGGTCCTTCGCTTGGTAGAACTTAGCGTCGGCCAAATGTGCCTCGGCCTCGTTGAATGGCTTGTCATCCGTAACTATGCACCTCTCCATGCCTTCTTCGTAGTACTTGAGGCACTGGTGCCAGGTAGACACTACGACGCCATTCTCGTGTAGCCATGGCCTTCCTAACAGGAGGCGATATGACGTCTGGCAATCGATGATGTGGAAGAGGACCGTCGTATCTAGCGGGTCGATTGAAAGCTTCAGGCGGAAATTCCGATAGTGGACTGTCCGCCCTGGTTGAACCCTTGAATGACCAATTGGCTGGGCGAGAGCTGGTCGTTGGTGATGCCGAGTTGCCGCATCGTCTGGATAGACATGATGTTGACGGCGGAGTCGCAGTCCAGCAAAATTCGGTTTACCGGCTTCTCTTTGATGTATCCCGAAACGTAGACAGGCCGGTTGTGCAGTCGCGTTTCGAGTTGCAAGTCCTCGTCTGAAAAGGTTATCGTTGCATCGCACGAGGCCATAGTTTTTCCCTTCTTGTCATCCTTCCTTTTCCTCTTGTAGCTATCTGGGTCGGCCAAGGCCGCAGCCATTGCCAGGCGAGCTTTCTTCGGAAGATGCAAAGCTTCTACGAGTGGCAAGTGCAGAATTGCTTCGTCATGAGAGGTAGTGTCCCCTTTGTCGGAATCGTCTCCCTCGTCAGTGGAGTCGCCCTCTTCAGATGTCTCGACTTCGCCTTTTCCTTCTAACACCTTATGGACTTCGACCATGCAACAAGACACCCTGATGTGTTGATCAACTGGGAGGAAGTGATCAGGGAAGAATACTTGCAAGGTTGCTGGTTCTGGAAGGTTCTGCTGGAGGAGATCGTCTTGGCTTGCCGGCGGCACTTTGAACGCTTTCCTCCCTGGAGTCTTACTTCGCTTCTTGTAGGTCCTTTGCTCGGGAAACCTCCTCATCACACGGTCTTGCTTGTGCTTCTTTTCTTGCCATGGCCTTCGTCGCCGGGGTAGCATGACCCATGCCTCTTCGTCGGTGGATTCCCCTCCGCTAAGATGATGATTGGCAGCAGCAACTGGTTCCCTCGAAGGCACTTGTTCTTCTGGAGGCTCTACTGGCTCGTCTTCCGATCCCCAGCCGGTGGGCTTGATTTCTTCGATCGAAACTGAGGGAGACTTTGGGTAGAGGACGTAATAGTCAAACTTGCCCAAAGGTTGGCCCAGCAGACCGACTTCTGGATCTCCCTGCTCGTATCTTTTCCGGAGAGCGCATTGGGACGTAGCTCGACTGGAAGGGACTTGCTCTTCTCGAAGCTCCACTGGCTCGTCTTTCGATCCCCAGCCGGTGGGCTTGATTTCGTCGATTGAAATGGACGGAGGCCTTGAGTAGAGGACGTAATAGTCGAACCTCCCCGAAGGCTGGCCCAGCAGACCGACTTCTGGATCTCCTTGCTCATATCTCTTTTGGAGCACTCGTTGGGCGGTAGCATTGCTTGGAAGAGGTGCTGGCGTGAGCGATGGTTGCCCCCAGGGCAGCGACGTTTCTTCCTCGGTGAGCGCAGGAGTACGTTGACGTCGCTTCGAGACTCTCGGCTGGGAAATTGACTTAGCGGTTGGCCTTTGACGGTTGATGCCCAATTTGAGCGTTCTTTGTTGTGCAGCAACGAGTACCGGCGAGAAGGAACCGAAGGCGATGGATGTCATATTGGCCGTAGCGACCTCCCCGGTATCGATCTCTATCTTTCCTTGCTTTGCGAGCGCCATAATTCTTTCCTTGAAGATGAAGCATCTTTCGATGGGATGACTTACCACCCGGTGGTATTTGCAGAAGAGAGGATCGTCGATGCGATGCATCTGCTCGGGCCTCTTCGAAGGAGGGAGCTCTATCATCTTCTCTTGCAGTAGTTGGTCGAATATGGAGGAGACTTCCGAGTCCGGGAAGGGGTACTCCTTAGCTTCGAGCTCCTCGAGAGTCATCCTTTGTCTTGGCGGCGGAGGCGGCGGTATGGCGACGCCCTTTTTCTGATCCGGCTTGCCACCGATCTTGAGCGGCTTGGAGGTTGAAGCGACGTCAGTGACATTAGCTTGTTTCGGTTTCGGTGCTTGCGGCTTGTCCTTCTTCTCCACCTTCAAGAAGTCCTTGTTCTTCGAGTCCCCACGGCTTGCTAAGCTGAGTTCCATGTCGTGAGCCCGAGTTGCGAGTTCTTTGAAAGACCGAGGTTTGATACCCTTGAGGATGTAGAGCAGGTCCCAGTGCATGCCTTGGGTGCACATCTCGATGGCCGAGTCTTCAGACAAGCGATCTCGTGAATTTAGCGCGAGGTTCCTCCATCTGTCGATGTAGTCGATCACTGGCTCGTCTTTTCTTTGCTTGACGGCGGTGAGTTCGGTCATGCTGACGGTGCATCTGGTGCTGTAGAAGCGATTGAGGAACTCCCTCTCCATCTGATCCCAGCTGTCGATGGTCCCTGAAGGAAGATCAACGTACCAGTCGAAAGCATTACCTTTGAGGGTGCAAACGAACTGTTTCACCATCTCGTCGCCATATGTGCCGGCGTTGTTGCAAGTTTCGATGAAGTGAGCAACGTGCTATCTTGGATTTCCCTTTCCGTCGAAGTGCTGGAACTTTGGTGGCTGGAATCCGACTAGGAAGCGTAGCTGCTGGATCCTCGCGGTGTAGGGCTTCGAGTATACTGCCGTGATCGGAGGAAGGCCACTACCGTGGGAGCGCATCATGTCGGCTACCAACGCTTGGACTTGCTGAGTATTCATCGTTGCCGTTGCCGGAAGTTGTGTGGCCACCGAGGCTGGCACTGGGGAGACGACTTCCACTGGGACGGGAGCCGAGGAGAGTGCTAGAGTAACTGCTTGAACCGTCGGAACAACCTCTGCAGGAGCAAGAGTTGAAGACGGAGCTGGAGCGGCAACTGGAGAAGCAACGGGTTGACCGACTGCTGCAGCGTCCTTTGCGCTTAGCTTTTGGATCCGAAGCAAAGTATTGATGTGACGATTCTTCTCCTCCATCAGCCGAGTAATCTGCGCCATGTGCTCGTTCATCTGCATGACTTGGAGCTGAAGAGCGGATGGAGGATGGTGACGGAGGATGTCCCGATGTTGCATGCTAGCATCCTCGTCGTCGTCGTCGGAGACGTAGTTGCGCCGACTTGCTTCTGGTTGATGATTGATGTTTGCCCCCTGCATAGAAGGTGCAACTTCCGCTGGAGAACTCGAACGGGCTCGGGGTTGGGGTTGGTCCTCTCCAAACTTCTGGACATGGACTCCAGGATCGAGGCACGTTTCTTCATGCACCAGGGCCTCGTCGGCGCTTTGGCGAGCATCTTCGGTAATAGTTTCTGGCATGAAGACATCCGCAAGAGTTCGAGTACGCCGAGTGTAGATGCGTACCATCGGGGGAGCATCACCCTCTGGGTTTACTGGATCACTGTGTCGGAGTAGAGGAGACTCGGCGATCGGTGAAAGGCTTGGAGCAAACGCATCGTTGCTTGTCCCGGCCATTGCAAACTTCAAGCAGCTTCTTCAGTCATACGGATGAAAGGAGAAGAGGTCCCACCGGGCGTGCCAGAAATCTGTATGCGCGGAAAAGATACGGGTCGTCTTTATTGCACAAAACGAGATTACAAGTATGGCCGGGACCCGGGTGGCTCGGGTGTGGCGAGTCCGGGTTGCGGCGAGTGTTGATCAGGGGATTGTGGGAGAGATCTTCTGGAGGATCCCTTTGATCCGTGTCTCCACGTGGTGTTCGTGGGAGAGCTCTGAAGGGGTTGCCCAGGACAGGGGTTTTTACAAGGTGAGGGCTTTTGAGAGGCTAAGGAATGTCCGCCGTTTCATTGGTCCCTTCCGTGCTTCGCGCTTCTTCGGCTAGGGGGTCTTCAGCTTCGTTCCTCGGTCTTCGTGTCTTCCTCGCTCCTTGCTTGACCTCGGCGTCCTTGATCGTCGGTTCGCGGCGTCGATCGTGCTTTTGGCGTCGGCTTTGGCTTTGGCTTTTTGGCTTTGGCTTGGCTTCGACGTGGCTCGGGCTTTTGCTTTGCTTCGGCGCTTGCGCTTGGACGTAGACGGGGGAGACTTGCGATGCTTTCGTTCTTCTGAACTTCGTGTCGTATCGGCTAGAACGTGCGGTGCTTTTGCTCGAGACCGGCGTAGTCGCTTGGCTTTGGCACTTGCGTTGCTTTAGCGCGGGCTTTACCGGGGCTTTTGCTTTGGCTTCTTGCGTGGGCTTTAGCTTCAGTGTCAACTCGGTCTTCTTCTCGAACGACGTGGGCTCCTTCTTCGGTGCTTCGATGGTTTTGGTGTCGGCTGGACTTCTCTTCTTCTCCGGGCTTCCTTGGCGTGATCGGAGTCGAAGAATGCTTTCGAAGATAATAGGGGTAGCACCGATCTCCGTGCGATGGTTGTGGCGTCGGTTTTTGTTGATGAAGACGGCGAGGGTAGCGATGGTCTCCGTGCGACGGTTGTAGCGTCGGCTTTTGTTGATGAAGACGGCGGGGGTAGCGACGCTTCAGGTAGTCTTCTCCAGGCTTTCTTCTTCATGGATGGAGTAGACGTTTGTCGAAGGCGACGGGTTGATGATGCTTTGTTCCTCTTCTCCGGGCTTTGGAGCTTGATCGGAGTCGAGGATTTGTTGGAGCCGACGGGGTAGTGCCGCTCCTAGCTTCTTCTCCGGCCTTTGCTTCTGGCGTCTTCGGAGTCGAAGGGTCTTCTTCTCCGAGCTTTCTCCTTCGTGCACGGAGTCGAAGTTTTGATCTTCTTGTGCAAGGGTCTTCACGTTGATGAGGGCTTTCAATGGACTAAGCCGATCCCGACGGGACAGGCTTGCCCGTGCCTCGTGAAGCCTTGGGTCGATGAAGAAGCGTCTCCTTTTCTGCAGAGCTTCCTCGCTTCGTCTTCAATCTTCGACCTCTTGAACCTTCCCCCACCCCCTCTATTTATAGGCAAAGGGGAGGGGAGAGAGATATGGGAAGTTTTAATTTTAAATCCCTTTAATATCTCCCTCATAATTACCCGGGATTTATTCATCCATTAATGAGGGGAATAACATTTATTTGCTTTCCTTTCCAGGCGGGGCAATTATGGCTGGATTTTGCACACGAAATCGATGACGACCCGGCTTTTCTTTTTGTCCTTCGGATCGGGGGATCGGCGCAGATCCGCGTGTGAGCAGACGTCATACGCAACCTCCCCCCGTGCATGGCGATATTTATTTCCTTTTCTTTCTTTTCTTTCCTTTTCTTTTCTTTCCTTTTCTTTTCTTTCCTTTCTTTTCTTTTTCCTTGCAGGGCCGGCCGGCCCCCATGGGGTTCGGGTCCTAGTAGGGGCCAGCCCCATGGGGTTCAGATCCCTAGTAGGGGCCGACCCCCCTTGAGTGTGGGGTCCGCTCCTCTTTTGCTGGGCGCGAATCGGGTCCGGGTCCGCACTGGTGCGTGCAAGTCGGGTCCGAGTCGAAGCGCGCGTCGGGTTTGCATCCGCGTCGGTACACGTAAGTCGGGTCCGGGTTAGACGAAATTCGTGTGTCTACAGCAGGATTTCGTGATTTTCATTGTATAGCCTAGTTGTGGAATTATGGCTAAAGAGGTACATGCTCCAACCTAAGAACTAATCGATTTGTGAAATCATAAATCCCACATTTGTGGCCTATGTGGTCATGTGTTTTATTATGATATATCGATGTTGTCATAAAAATTTGTAGTTTGAATCTCATGTGGTTTTCTTCTAATTAGTTTTTTATGTTGCTTGCTATTGGTATGTAGAATTCTCCACTTAGAAGGAGTGCTAGGACTACGTCCTCTATGCTACCAGTGAAGAATCCTACAAAAAAGGTGATGACATCTCAAAAAAAGAAGGCAAAGATAGCTTCGTCCCTTAGTGAAGAACTGAAATCAAAGAAGAAAGTAAAGTTGTCAGTTGATAACGAAGAAGAGAAGAGAGTAAAGTTGTCAATTGAAGAAGATGGACAGAAAGGTATGAAAAAGCACAAACTTGTAGTACAAAAAGTTGAGAAGATGTCCAAACCTGTTAGAAGGTGCACGAGCTATTATATAGAGAGAATTGTTGATCTTTTTCAGAACAATTCTGATGCATTGGATTTCCTCTCTAGGTCATGTTTTGGCCATTTATTGAGAATGAAATCATCAGGCACGATGTTTTTACCGATGGTCACTCACTACTTCCTTCAGCATAGAGTGAAGGATGATGATATTTTATTCAAGATAGGAAAGACAAAGTTAACATTTACAGTTGCTGAGTTCTCTGCAATGACGGACCTAAGATATATGAAGGGCCCGAAGCTACCCAGACTGCCACAACAACCAAAGCCACGATTACGGAAATTCTTTGGAAATAAGATTACATAGGCAACGTTGTGGGACAAGATTAAACACTTTAAGGATCAGAAAATAAATTTGGAGGATGCTTTGAAGTTGACTTTAATTCTAATTTTGGAGAGTTACGTTCTAGGTGCCAATAATGTTAATAACATACGTATGCACTTCTTGGTTTTGGTTGATAACATTGAGGCATTTAATGCTTACCCATGGGGAAATATAGGCTACAATGCCTTGAAAGCAGGCATGGAAGGGGCATTAAAGGATGATAAAAATCCAATCAAGTACAATGTATTTGGATACGTGTTTGCTTTCCAGGTATATAATTTAATCTCTAAACTTTGTATTTCTACATAGTTGTCAATCATTTTTTTATAACATATTAAACTTGATATTGGTAGTCTTGGGTACTTGAAAAGATTCCCAAGTTGGGTCGTGCTTGTGCTTCGAAATTGAAGGATCCCAAAATTCCAAGGATCTGCAGTTGGTACAACTTTACATATTACAAGTACGATGAAGTAGCAACGTTATTGGAGATGGATGATGTAAGTATAATTTTTTCTTTATATAATTGTCCTTCATTTTTAAATATATATTTACTAATCAATATCATTGTGTTATATTTTTTAGGTTGAAATTGTCAAAGATTTGAAGTGGACTAAGGATGAACTGATGCAATCTCACTCTTTGACAGAATATGAGTCAGCTAGCGATGAATATAAGAATGAAGATCTGACAAAGTATATTTTACAGAAGAGGGACATGGAGCCTGATATTGAGGAAAAAGAGCTTAAAATTGATGATGAGCACAGTCATCCATCTCCCTCTATGATGATTGATGCAGGCCAGCCAAAAGGTGAGAAGAGATGGGGTAAGGGAAGAAGAATTATCGAGTTAGAGAAAAAAGTGGATAAACTAGTCTTGCAGGTCTCTACGCTGCAGACGACAGTTTATTCTCTACAAAAGGAAATTAGGGTGCTGAAAGGGGAGGAGCAAGAGGTTTCCCATAAGCCTTTATCCCCATTGGAATAAGGTGATAGAAATGAATTGAATTTGAACCATCTTGCTGATATTGCCTAAGAAATTTTGGATAGAGGTTTATTTACCTCTACTTATATAAGTGATTTAGATGAGGAGAAGAGGAAGAATAAAAAAGAGGAAAATAAGAAGAATGTGGAGATGGAGAATGAAAAGGAAAGGGATGAAGAAGACAATGTCATGGGTCTATCTTCACAAGAAGAAATTAAGGTAATTACTAATAAGCCTAATTAAATTTTACAGCATGTACTTTTAGTTAGATAAAGAATTTATATTGTTATGTATTGTATAATACATGGTGATAATGGAAAGATGAGGATAAGGAAGGCCAACCAGTTTTATAGATCACCATGGACAAATCTTGAGAAGAAACAAATAAAGAAAGATTATATTTCAGAGCTATCAATGACAAGCAATAAATGGATAAAAAGCCTCTCAGAAGAAGAAAGAAATGTTTTGCTTGATTTTATGGATGAGAATAAAAATAACTTGTAAGTATCTTTCGATTAGATATTTATAATCATTCATATATAATAACTTGTTTAATATAATTTGTTTTATGTCATTTTTAGGGAGGCTCCGTATATAGAGGGTGTGAAGATCACGCCCGATATAATTTCTGAATTATACTCCTCACTTAGTTGGGTGATAAGCGATGTAAGTTTTTTAATAGTAAATAACCTGTATTTTATTATTTCTAAGTTTTCTGATTATTGTCTTTTGCTACAGCATGTTAATTCATACATGGCTATCTTGGAGGATAGACATATATTGTGGAGAAGTCAAAAGAATCCAATGCCACCTCCAATAGGTTGCATGACGTCGTTTTTTTGGGTATGAGCATTTCACATAATGTTTCATAATAATATATTTGATATAAGCTTTCTAAATCATATTTGTTTGTTATAAATAGGAGTTTATTCAATTATCTGCAAGAAATTTTAAAAAATTTGAGGCCAAATTTGTGGGGAAGAAGAAGAACCCATCAAATAAGGAGGAGTTGGCCAAAATTTATGAGATTTTTGATGGTTGGTCTAATACCCTCAAAGTATATGTCAACTTGAAAGACAAGATACTTGATAAAGAAGAAAATTTATTGAGGTTGTGGGATTGTTCTCATGTCCTGATACCAATCAACAATAAAAGAAGTCATTGGTATTTGGGGGTGGTATACATGAAGGAGAGATTGATCATGTTGGTGGACTCCTTGGATAAAAACCCCGAGAATACTTACCGAAAGGATGTAAGTAATTTTCTTTATATCTTTCCTATTATGTTGTATAGCCTAGGTGATGAAAAGGCTTTGATTGGAAAGAAGTGGGAGGTACGGAATTGTAGCGAGAAATTAAGGCTACAAGAGAATGGGTAAGATTAACTTATGCAAACTATATTAATTTTAATTCAAAAAACTATACTATTTATCATTTGATTACCTTATATGTTGTAATATTTCAGGATTGATTGTGGAGTATTCATGCTGGCATATGCATACTATTTGATAGCAGGATAGAAGATTGATTTCACACAGACCGACATGACTGCTATCCGAAGAAGAATTGTTTTCCAAATCTTGATGAACAAATTATGATTGTTATTTATTTTAATGTAATTGGGAACAAACTCTTTATGATCATAATCTTGGATGTCAATTTTGTATGGTGTAAATATACTTTTTGTTGGATGTTATGGGGTACATTGTAATTGGTTGTGTTGGTTGTAACTGGACATGTTTGAGTTCAAATGATATTAGATGTACTTGGTTATGTTGGATGTTATGGGTTACATAATAATTGGTTGTGATGGATGTAATTAGACATGTTTGAATCCAAATGATATTGGTTATGTTGATTGTAATTGGACATACAAGCGTTGGATGTGATGCTACATGTAATATAATTGGTTATATTGATTGTAATTGGAAATGTATCGTCATATAACATGCTCCATTTATGCTTCACTTATGTTCCATTTATGCTCCACAACAGTGACATTATTGGGGTTGAGTTATGGAGCATTTACTATTGTGGAGCATGTATAGAGCATATGATATGCTCCATTTATCTCAGCTGGTAATACTTACTGGTGTGGAGCATATATGAAGCATATAATATGCTCCATATATCGTAGTTGACTTTTACTGGTATGGATCATATGATATGCTCTATATATGCTCCACATCAGTAATATCTCAATTGTTTATTACTGGGGTGAGTTATGGAGCATGTAACATGCTCCATTTATACTCCACAACAGTGACATTATTGGGGTTGAGTTATGGAGCATTTACTGTTGTGGAGCATGTATGGAGCATATGATATGCTCCATTTATCTCAGCTGGTAATACTCACTGGTGTGGAGCATATAATATGCTCAACATATCGTAGTTGACTTTTACTGGTATGGAGCATATAATATGCTCCATATATGCTCCACATCAGTAATATCTCAACTGATTATTACTGGGGTGAGTTATGGAGCATGTAACATGCTCCATTTATGCTCCACAACAGTGACATTATTGGGGTTCAGTTATGTAGCATTTACTGTTTTGGAGCATGCATGAAGCATATGATATGCTCCATTTATCTCAGCTGGTAATACTTACTGGTGTGGAGCATATATGGAGCATATAATATGCTCCATATATCGCACCTGGCTTTTACTGGTATGGAGCATATGGAGCATATGATATGCTCTATATATATTAGTTGGCTATTACCGGTGTGGAGCATATATGGAGCATACAATATGCTCCACCACAGTAATAGCCAGCTGAGATATTATGTTGTGAGCAGTCTGCCTTCTGTACTACTGGAGCATGTAATATGCTCCATTTATGCTCCACAACAGTGACATATCAACTGTTTATGCTCCATTTATGTAATATACTCCATGTGCAACATAGAGTAGATACAGCTCGATAAGGAGAAGGTCCCAAACTTAAGTGGAAAGTCCAAGGAGGAGGGAAAGGATTGGCTTTATAAATCTTTCTTTGTTATTCATCCTGTTAAGAGTTAACTCTGATACTCTGCAGGCAATTACCTGTAGATTGATGCTTTATTTTTATATATATCTTTATATAGGGAAGAGTCAGTGTGGCTGATATCATTGGGTTTTCTAGTTCGGAGACGATATCTTCAAAATTTGATGGTGAGTTATGAAGAACTACTGATCAATGTCGATAGTTCGTTAGTGTGAGTAAGCTGGCATGACAGAAGATGTGACATTGCAGATTTTATCTTATGCTTTTGCAGGGTCTCTAAAATGCTAGGAAAGTTCCATTGATCTTGTAAATATTCTTAAACATGAGATTCGTGATGGGCAGTTGAGTTTTAGAAGCAAACGGGTTCTAGAGGTACTTTAGTGTCTAAACTCCTGACAATTTCAGTGATCCAATTCTTTCTGTTTGTGAATCTTTTGTGCTTATGTTCCACTTAACTATTTCATGACATAAACAAAAAGAAAAATAAGGGTACTTTATGAATGTGCATTCGTGTTTGTGAAGAAAATTGAAACGTCATATCTGAAAGACTGAAACTGCATGTGAGCTTTAAGAGTTATTGGGTGTTCTTATTTTCAATGAAGCAGAAGCAGGTACCACATAGTGACCATACTAAAAGCTGATGATGCTTGTTAATGTCCACCCTTTTTCCTTTGGTCGTTAAATATACTATGCGGCGGCCTAATTGTTGTAATCATGAACCACATGCCCTTTTTATAGATTCCGATTAATCCTTATGACAAGGGTCTTTTATGATTATTTCTGTCATGGAGGATTTGGCAAGGTATAGGAGCAAATGAGGTATTATGAGAATAGAATCCTTTCTTTACATGTGAATCCTACCTCATTTAAATTCTATTCTCTTTCTTTTTTCTGAAACCATCGAGAAACATGCATGCAGAAACATATATATTTCAGATTGTGCAGATGGGTTGGAAAATGCCATAGATTAGTCTATGTAAAGATTATGCTTCCATCCATTGTTATTAACATTTTTGATTAATGCAATTCTATTCAACATATATTATTTCTGTATTTTGTTGAAATTTCACCTCTTTTACTATTCACTGTTATTCTCTCTTGTTTCATCAAAGGATCCTTTTATTGGTAGCAATTGTGATTGATTCCTTAAAATTGGCTCTATTTATATCAGCTGGCAATAATTACTAGTGTGGAATACCTATATATAGAGCATATAATATGGTTCATATATCTCAGCTGGTCATTACTGGTGTGGAGCATATTGGAGCATATGATATGCTCCATATATCTCAGCTGGCTATTACTGGTGTGGAGTATATATGGAGCATATAATATGCTCCATTTATCTCAGCTTGTAATACTTACTGGTGTGGAGCATATATGGAGCATATAATATGCTCCATATATCTCAGCTGGCTATGACTTTTGTGGAGCATATTGGAGCATATCATATGCTCCTGGCGCAAGTAATATGCTCCATTTATTCTCCCTAACAGTGACATTATGTTGTGAGCAGTCTGTCTTCTGTACTTCTGGAGCATATCACATGCTCCACAACAGTGACATATATGCTCCACAACAGTTGATAATAACTTAACTGTATATTCTTCTTTGTCCTTTGATAATAACTTAACTGTATATTCTTCTCTGGAAAGGCCTTATGGAGAATCGAGCTCCTACCATCTAGTTAGTTGGGTGGTATTATGCGAGACCGGAGATCAAAGCGCATTGGGAATTCTCAATCTCAGTGATCATAGTAAGGCTCTTCATGGTAAGTCATGGTGGACGCTTGAGGGAGACAATCAAAGCATTCTAACTTGTGATATATATGTCAAAAATTCTCACCCGTTCAAATTCGAGCCAAAACTAGTAAAAATATCCCCCATTTTGGAAGGACATTATTAAATTAGGAAATTTCGACAGATACGGGAACATTTTGGTTATTGGTAATAGTAGGACTATTTTTTTTGGAGGATATTGGGCTCAAAATAGTAGATGTTGAGGATGGTGATGTTATCTTTGGCGTTGTAGAACACATAAAAGATGGAGATGATCCTGATCACAAGTAAAATTGTAATGACGATTTGACCTTCGGCCATCGACTCTTCTCTTAATGGATTCTCAAATCCTAGAGAAAGCTCTCATGTTTATTCGAAATCAGCATAATGAAAAGAAACGGATACAATGCATATTAATATTGTTTCCCCATAACACAAATGAGTATTGAGCCCAAAAATAAACCAAAAGACCCATTATATATTGGGCTCACATAAAGCTGAAAATTAGCCTATTAATTAAACTCAAAATAAGCTAAATAAAGACTAATAAAGACATCAAATAAAAGGGCCCAATAGGACTTGCCCATCATATAACAATCATCTCTGTTAATGTACATACAGTCGGGTCGGGTTTACTGTACAGTCGGGTCGGATTGTATAGATATACATGTACATATACTGGGCTTGAGTCCCTCAATGGAATGTATCTTATTCCTCTCCAAACCCTAGCCGTCATCTCCTAACATGGTATCAGAGCTCTAGGGTTCTCCGACGCGCGGCGACGACGACGACGAACCTCTCCTCCGGCATCACCTCACCCGTCCGAACCCCCTCCTCCTCCTGATCACCCCGCCCGGCACCTCCCCCTCCCTTCCGCCACACCGTCCGGCCCCCCCTCCCTTCCGCCACACCGTCCGGCCCCTCCCTCCCTTCCGCAACATCGTCCGCCCCCCCCCCCTTTTGTTCAGCCACACCGCCCAACCCCCCCCCCCCCCCCCTTTGTTCAGCCACACCGCCCGCCCCCCCCCCCCCCTCTATTCCTCGGCCCCCCCTCCCCCCCCCCTCCCCCCCCTCCGCCTCCCGACCCCCCTACGCCGCCCGACAGGTCCCCGACTTCCCCCTTTCGCCGCCCGACTACCCCCCGGCCCCCTCCTCCACCTCCCGAAACCCCTTCCTCCATCTCTCAGCCCCGGCCCACCTTCCTCCATCCCCCCGACCCTCTCACCCCTTCCCTCAGCACCCCCGGCCCCTCAGTTGAGCCTCTCCATGGCCTCTCCTGCCGTACCGTCCGTCGTTGCGATCTCTCCACCGCTAAAGGCGGTCGCCTTTCAGTTGTCATCGGCCAGCGACTGGCCTGACTGGTCCCTCACCGTCGAGGCCGCGCTCTCCAGTCGTGATCTGTGGGGTCACATCACCGGAGAGGATCCTCCTCCCACTGACTACTCCAGTTCCTCCTCTGTCACCAGCAGTGCAGCGTCGTCTGCTGCGACTGCTACCACGGCCACCACCGTTGCTGCTCTTACGTGGCGCCATCATGATCAAGCCATCCGGGCGTACCTTCTGGATTCTGTTGCTCGTCCGCTCCTTGCTCCCATCGGCCGCCTTCCGACAGCGCGCGCGATGTGGGAGTATCTCCGGGACCGTTTTCTCCCGCGCGGAGGCGCACGCCGGCATCAGCTCATCTGTGACTCGCAGTCTGCCCGTCAGGGGGAGCGCACCATTCAGGACTTCTTCAGTCAGATGAGTGCCTACTGGCATGAGCTAGACTCACTGATCCCGGAGCGGTGTGCCTGCCCCCGCTCTTGGGATTTCCAGCGTTATCTCGATGAGGGTCACCTGCACCAGTTCCTGGCAGCGCTTCGGCCGAACTTTGCTCTCATAGCTGCCCAGCTCCTGCACCGTGAGCCACTCCCTCGGCTAGAGGATGCTCTACTCGCCTTGGTTGACGAGGAGACCCGCCTTCAGACTCAGGGCGCTCGTCCTCCTCCACTTGCTCCTAGCTCCGACACTGTCCTGGCAGTCGGGTTCTCCGATGAGGCTGTCTTCTGTCACTACTGCAAGGAGCCCGGCCACATGAAGCACGAATGCCCTACACGTCCTCCACGCAACCCCCGCTGGGGTCCGGATGAGAGAGCTCCACGCTGGGCTTCGACTTCCCGCGACGATCGACGCGGCGGTCGAGATGGACGGAGCCGTGGACGTGGTTCGTCTTCCTTCCGCCACTTTGGTGGTACAGCGACTACTGTAGAGGCCTCGACGCTCCCTACTGCTACTACAACACCTTCTCAGCCTGAGCCGGACCGTCTTCAGCGCCTCGAGGAGCTCCTTCTTCGCCACCTAGCCTCCTCCGGCTCCGCGACTGCGCACGGCTTGTCTGCCACCTCTGGTACTACTGCTCCATGGATCTTCGATTCGGGTGCCTCCTGTCACCTTACCTTTGACTCCACTGTCCTCACAGACTGTTCTCCCACTACCACCCACCAGGAGGTTCGCACTGCGGATGGGACTCTCATCCCTATTCCGCAATGTGGCTCCATCACTACCACCTCTGACCCTTCTGGTCGCCTGACCCTACCCCATGTCCATCATGCCCCCCGTCTTAATATTAATCTGATCTCTATCAGTTCTCTTTGCGACTCTGGCCTGACTGTCACCTTCACCCCTTCTGTTTGTGTTGTGCAGGATTCGCGGACGGGTCAGAGGATTGGGCTGGGCTGGGCTGTAGGGCAGGAGGACTCTACCAGTTGGACCATCTCCATGTGTCTTCAGTTGCGTCTGTCATGTCTGTCACCTCTGATGCCGACCTGTGGCACAGAAGGTTAGGTCATATATCGAGTGATCGACTCAAAAGCGTATTCCGTTCGGGCGCTTTAGGTCGAGCGTCTTTCTCCCCCCTCTCTGTTTGTACGGGTTGTAGACTAGCAAAGCATCTAGCTCTTCCTTTTTCTGCTAGTGCTTCCCAGTCTGATGCTTTATTTGATTTAGTCCATTCGGATATTTGGGGTCCTGCTCCTGTTGCATCTCTATCGGGTTACATGTATTATGTGTGCTTTATCGATGACTATTCTAGGTGCACCTGGGTTTATCTTATGCGTCATCGATCTGAAGTACCTCACATCTTTAGGAGATTCACCACTATGATACACACCCAGTTTGGTCAGCGCATCAAGACCTTTCGGTCTGATTGTGCCAAGGAGTATCTCTCCTCTAAGATGCGTGAGATTCTTCAGTCTCACGGCACTCTTCACCAGCAGTCCTGTCCCCACACCCATGAGCAGAACGGCGTTGCCGAACGCAAGCATCGTCATGTCCTTGAGACTGCACGAGCCTTGCTTCTCTCTGCGTCTGTTCCTCACTCCTACTGGGCTGAAGCTGTCATGACGGCTGTCCACCTCATCAATATCACTCCGTCGCCTGCTCTGTCCGGTGCCACCCCTTACGAGCGCCTTCACTCCAGCCCACCTGACTACTCTCTTCTTCGCACGTTTGGCTGCACGTGCTTCGTTCTTCTTCCTCCCCATGAGCGCACCAAACTTTCTGCGAGGTCTGTTAGGTGTGTTCACTTGGGGCTCAGTCGTGAGCACAAGGGGTATCGCTGCTATGATCCCTTAGCTCGTCGGATCCGTGTTTCCCGTCACGTCTCCTTTGTTGAGGATGTCCCGTATTTTGCACCTGAGTCTCGGGATCTTTCCTTGCCTCCTGCGTCATCCTCCTCGCCCTCCTCACATCTCTCCATCCCTGTTCTACCCCCGGTTTCTGTTGCCCCATCCACGCCTACTCCACCACCACCACCACCTCCTCAGTCTCCACTGCCACCTCCACCACCACCACCACCTCCTCAGTCTCCCTCGCCACCTCCACCACCACCCATTACTCGTGTCTATGTACGTCGGTCTGCAGCTCCCCCTCCAGAGTCGGTTCACACTGGTACTCCCTCACCTGATGCTGCTGCCCCCTCCTCCCCGGTCGTGGATCCTGCTCCTGTTCGGCGCTACCCAGCGCACGAACATCACCCTCCTGACAGATATGACTACTCTCCTGACAGGTTTGGCTACTCTGCTTTTCCTTCTGACTCTCCTGACTCTTCTGGCTACTCTGCCAGTGTCTCCTATTCACCATCCTTTCAGGCCTTTCTTACTGCTATACACACCCATCGGGAGCCCCAATCGTACCGTGAAGCAGCGTTACATCCAGAGTGGCGGCAGGCCATGTCAGTTGAGCTTGAGGCTTTTCAGCGGACCCAGACCTGGGAGTTGGTGCCTTGTCCCTCCGGGGTAGTGCCTGTTAGCTGCAAGTGAATATTCAAGGTCAAGACTCGACCTGACGGATCCATTGAGCGGTACAAGACCCGCCTCGTTGCTCGCGGCTTCTCCCAGGAGTATGGGATTGACTACGAGGAGACGTTTGCTCCAGTTGCTCGGATAACTACTGTGCGCACCCTCTTAGCTGTGGCAGCTGCTCGAGGGTGGCCTCTCCATCAGATGGATGTCACCAATGCGTTTCTCCACGGTGATCTCTCCGAGGAAGTCTACATGGCTCCTCCTCCGGGCACTTCAGTTCCTCCAGGGCACGTGTGTCGGTTGCGCCGAGCCATCTATGGGCTCAAGCAGGCCCCTCGTGCCTGGTTTGAGCGATTTCGCAGTGCAGTTCTGGTCGCCGGTTTTGTTGAGCGTCACTCCGACTATGCCTTGTTCACTCGCTCCTCTAGTCAGGGCATTGCAGTTCTTCTCCTCTATGTGGATGATATGATCATCACTGGGGATGACAGTGCCACCATCGCCTCCCTCCAGCGGCACCTCCAGAGTCAGTTTGAGATGAAAGATCTGGGATCTCTTCGCTACTTTTTGGGCCTTGAGATTGCCCGGTCAGCTCGTGGTCTGTTGGTCTCCCAGCAGAAGTATATCTCCGACATCCTTGCTGATGCTGCTCTTACTGACACGCGCACTGCTGATACACCCATGGAGCTCAATTTGAAGCTTCTCGCTACAGACGGTGAGCCGCTCCAGGATGTCTCCCGCTACCAGAGGCTGGTTGGGATGCTCGTCTATCTCACCATGACCCGGCCAGACATTGCCCATGCTGTTGGCATTGTCAGTCAGTTCGTTCAGGCTCCACAGTCAGTACACTATGCAGCTGTTCTTCGGATTATCCGCTACCTCCGGGGCACCATCACCCGTTCACTACTGTTTCCCTCCACCTCTCCGTTGGTGCTGCGTGCCTACTCCGATGCAGATTGGGCAGGAGATGCAGCCACTCGTCGATCGACTACAGGATACTGTGTGTTTCTGGGTGATTCACTGATTTCGTGGCGCAGCAAGAAGCAGGAGTCTGTTGCTCGCTCCAACACCGAAGCCGAATACAGGGCTATGGCTTCCACCACCGCCGAAATTGTCTGGCTTCGCCGCCTTCTGCTCGACTTGGGAGTGGTGATATCCGGGCCCACCCCGCTCTTCTGTGACAACCGGAGTGCTATTCAGATTGCTAGCAACCCGGTCTTTCATGAGCGAACAAAGCATATTGAAGTTGATTGTCATTATGTTCGCCAGACGTTTATTGACCACACCATCTCCCTGCCTTTTATTTCCTCATCGGAGCAGACTGCTGATTTTCTGACGAAGCCCCTGACGATTGCTCGCTTCCGACATTTTCTAGGCAAACTCTCGGTTCATGATCCACCGTGAGTTTGAGGGGGAGTATTAATGTACATACAGTCGGGTCGGGTTTACTGTACAGTCGGGTCGGATTGTATAGATATACATGTACATATATTGGGCTTGAGTCCCTCAATGGAATGTATCCTATTCCTCTCCAAACCCTAGCCGTCATCTCCTAACAATCTCCAAGTCCAAGCCATAGCCCAATGAAATTGGCTGTCCTCCTTTTCCTCCTCCTCCAGTAAACATGTGTCACGTCCGGTCGAACCGGGTTGGTGTCCCCATGAGAGAGCTATCCTACTTGAAGTGTGAAGTAAGAGTTCCTTCATGCTGGAGGGGTTAAATTCTGTTCTCTATCTATTTTTATCATACCTTCGAAAAGATAAAATTCTGATTGACATAATAATATGCATATTTTGCCATCGTCGTGATTTTTCTGAAAGGTTGATTATCAACATCTGATCTGTTAAATAACAACAAGACCCATGTTTATAATTGTCATCTTATTAAGCAAAGTATACTTAGAAAGTTGGATATTTGTGCATTAAAAATAGGGCTTGATAAATCTTCGTGTAAAATCAATACTGAATTGTAAGCTTGCTCTCTACTTCCCTAGTTATGTTACTCTAAGACCTCTGATGACAAAACATCTACTATTTTGAGCCCTTTTTACAAGATAGAATCATTCAACTATTAATGTTTTTTTATTTTTTGAAGTATGGATTTCACAAAATTGAGGTAGGGATCCTTCATATCTTGAATGTTCTTCATGCAAGATCTGTTCTTAGTGACATGATGACTTGTTATGCAATAGGAGACTTGCCAATTGCCTTTGATTCTGTTTTTACAAATGTGAGCTTATGTGAAGTTATAAATAGCATATGCTCCTGGCGCATGTACCATTGCCACAGAGAAACATTCTGAAAGGATATAGAAAGAACCACCTTGATACAGTACTCTGTGTTGGTCTAGTAAAGACCTTTATTGTTGATCATGATTGTTCATGAAGTAAATTTCGCATCATTATCATGTTGTTAAGGAAGGCAAATCACTGAATAGTTCATCTGTGATATGTTTGCTTCTCTAAGCAATAGATGGCGAACAATAGTCTTTTCGTAAAGATTTTCTTATGTAATGATTACTTGATAACCTTTTCTTTCAGGGATCAGGTGGTCTTCACAATTCTAATGGATTTGGACATGGAATTCCTTCCAATAAGCATCATCCGCTGCGTCCTCAAAAACCTGGTCCTAAGTGTTATTCCGCAGCAAATGACATACCACCCTTTCCTGTTCAGTTGACTTACTACCAACACCCAGGGAAATTAATCCTGTACCCTACTGTACCGCGTCCACCTCTCATGGTTCATGAGTATGCTTATAAGACTTCCCCTGTACCATTTTCTAATGGCGAACCCCAAATGGAAAAATCTGGATGTGAAACTCCCATGCCAACTTTTCTCCCAACTGGTCAAGCTGTTGGAATTGATGGTAATAGATTTTTTTTATCCACCATCACGAGGTGATTCAAATAATTGGCAAGCAATCATGCTAATAGGCTGCATAATCGTCATGAGCCTGCTGGCCATTTCAGTCAAACATGGCGCAACCAACGGGCATTTAATCCTAGGGATAGCATAATTATGCCAAATGGTATTGGACCCAGGGCTTTTATCAGGCCAGTTCTACAATTTTATGGCCCAGCTACAGGTTTCCTTAATGGACATGGATTTCCTGGTAATGTCTGAAGCTTGTGTTTTAACTTCGGTTATGTTAGGAGACGACGGCTAGGGTTTGGAGAGGAACAGAATGATTCCATTGAGGGACTCAAGCCCAATAAATGTACAGTAAACCCGACCCGACTATACAGTAAACCCGACCCATTATATTTACATTAACACTCCCCCTCAAACTCACGGTGGATCATGAACCGAGAGTTTGCCTAGAAAATGCCTGAAGTGAGCAGTCGTCAGTGGCTTCGTCAGAAAATCAGCAGTCTACTCCGATGAGGGAATGAAAGGCAGGGAGATGGTGTGATCGATAAACGCCTGGTGAACATAATGACAATCAACTTCAATATGCTTTGTTCGCTCATAGAAGACCGGATTGCTAGCAATCTGAATAGCACTCCGGTTGTCACAAAAGAGAGGGGTGGACCCGGATATCACCACTCACAAGTCAAGCAGAAGACGGCGAAGCCAGACAATCTCGGCGGTGGTGGAAGCCATAGCCCTGTATTTGGCTTCGGTGCTGGAGCGAGCAACAAACTCATGCTTCTTGCTGCGCCACGAAATCAGTGAGTCACCCAGAAACACACAGTATCCTGTAGTAGATCGACGAGTGTCTGCATCTCCTGCCCAATCTGCATCTGAGTAGGCACGCAGCACCAACGGAGAGGTGGAGGGAAACAGTAGTGAACGGGTGATGGTGCCCCGGAGGTAGCGGATAATCCGGAGAACAGCTGCATGGTGTACTGACCGTGGAGCCTGAACAAACTGACTGACAATGCCAACAGCATGGGCAATGTCTGGCCGGGTCATGGTGAGATAGACAAGCATCCCAACCAACCTCTGGTAGCGAGAGACATCCTGGAGCGGCTCACCATCTGTAGCGAGAAGCTTCAAATTGAGCTCCATGGGTGTGTCAGCAGTACGTGTGTCAGTAAGCGCAGCATCAGCAAGGATGTCGGAGATATACTTCTGCTGTGAGACCAACAGACCACGAGATGACCTGGCAATCTCAAGGCCCAGAAAATAGCGAAGAGAGCCCAGATCTTTCATCTCAAACTGACTCTGGAGGTGCCGCTGGAGAGAGGCGATGGTGGCACTGTCATCCCCAGTGATGATCATATCATCCACATAAAGGAGAAGAACTGCAATGCCCTGACTGGAGGAGCGAGTGAACAAGGCATAGTCGGAGTGACGCTCAACAAAACCGGCGGCCAGAACTGCACTACGAAATCGCTCAAACCAGGCACGAGGGGCCTGCTTGAGCCCATAGATGACTCGGCGCAACCGACACACGTGCCCTGGAGGAACTGAAGTGCCCGGAGGAGGAGCCATGTATACTTCCTCGGAGAGATCACCGTGGAGAAACGCATTGGTGACATCCATCTGATGGAGAGGCCACCTTCGAGCAGCTGCCACAGCTAAGAGGGTGCACACAGTAGTCATCCGAGCAACCGGGGCAAACGTCTCCTCGTAGTCAATCCCATACTCCTGGGAGAAGCCACGAGCAACGAGGCGAGCCTTGTGCCGCTCAATGGATCCGTCAGGCCGAGTCTTGACCTTGAATATCCACTTGCAGCTAACAGGCACCACCCCGGAGGGACAAGGCACCAGCTCCCAGGTCTGGGTCCGCTGAAAAGCCTCAAGCTCAACTGACATGGCCTGCCGCCACTCTGGATGTAACACTGCCTCACGGTACGATCGGGGCTCCCGATGGGTGTGTATAGCAGTAAGAAAGGCTTGAAAGGATGGTGAATAGGAGACACTGGCAGAGTAGCCAGAAGAGTCAGGAGAGTCAGGGGGAGAAACATAGTAGCCAAACCTGTCAGGAGAGTAGTCGTATCTGGCAGGAGGGTGATGTTCGCGCGCTGGGTAGCGCCGAACAGGAGCAGGATCCACGACCGGGGAGGAGGGGGCAGCAGCATCAGGCGAGGGAGTACCAGTGTGAACCGACTCTGGAGGAGGAGCTGCAGACCGACGAACATAAACACGAGTAACAGGTGGTGGTGGAGGTGGCGAGGGAGACGGAGGAGGTGGTGGTGGTGGTGGAGGTGAAGTAGGCGTGGATGGGGCAACAGAAACCGGGGGTAGAACAGGGATGTGGAGATGTGAGGAGGGCGAGGAGGATGACGCAGGAGGCAAGGAAAGATCCCGAGACTCAGGGGAAAAGTACGGGACATCCTCAACAAAGGAGACGTGACGGGAGACACGGATCCGACGAGCTAAGGGATCATAGCAGCGATACCCCTTGTGCTCCCGACTGAGTCCCAAGTGAACACACCGAACAGACCTCGCAGAGAGTTTGGTGCGCTCATGGGGAGGAAGAAGAACGAAGCACGTGCAGCCAAACGTGCGAAGAAGAGAGTAGTCAGGTGGACTGGAGTGAAGGCGCTCGTAAGGGGTGGCACCGGACAGAGCAGACGACGGAGTGATATTGATAAGGTGGACAGCCGTCATGACAGCTTCAGCCCAGTAGGAGTGAGGAACAGACGCAGAGAGAAGCAGGGCTCGTGCAGTCTCAAGGACATGACGATGCTTGCGTTCGGCAATGCCGTTCTGCTCATGGGTGTGAGGACAAGACTGCTGGTGAAGAGTGCCGTGAGACTGAAGGATCTCACGCATCTCAGAGGAGAGATACTCCTTGGCACAATCAGACCGAAAGGTCTTGATGCGCTGACCAAACTGAGTGTGGATCATAGCAGTAAATCTCCTATAGATGTCAGGTATTTCAGATCGATGACGCATAAGATAGACCCAGGTGCACCTAGAATAGTCATCAATAAAACACACATAATACATATAACCCGATAGAGATGCAACAGGAGCAGGACCCCAAATATCCGAATGAACTAAATCAAATAAAGCAACAGACTGGGAAGTACTAGCAGAAAAAGGAAGAGCTAGATGCTTTGCCAGTCGACAACCCGTACAAACGGAGAGGGGGGAGAAAGACGCTCGACCCAAAGCGCCCGACCGGAATACGCTTTTGAGTCGATCACTCGATATATGACCTAACCTTCTGTGCCACAGGTCGGCATCAGAGGTGACAGACATGACAGACGCAACTGAAGACACATGGAGATGGTCCAACTGGTAGAGTCCTCCTGCCCTACGGCCCAGCCCAATCCTCTGACCCGTCCGCGAATCCTGAACAACACAAACAGAAGGGGTGAAGGTGACAGTCAGGCCAGAGTCGCAAAGAGAACTGATAGAAATCAGATTAATATTAAGACAAGGGGCATGATGGACATGGGATAGGGTCAGGCGACCAGAAGGGTCAGAGGTGGTGGTGATGGAGCCACATTGCGGAATAGGGACGAGAGTCCCATCCGCAGTGCGAACCTCCTGGTGGGTGGTAGTGGGAGAGCAGTCCGTGAGGACAGTAGAGTCAAAAGTGAGGTGACAGAAGGCACCCGAATCGAAGATCCATGGAGCAGTAGTACCAGAGGTGGCAGACAAGCCGTGTGCAGTCGTGGAGCCAGTGGAGGCTAAGTGGCGAAGAAGGAGCTCCTCGAGGCGCTGAAGGCGGTCCGGCTCAGACGGAGAAGGTGCTGTGGTAGCAGTGTGGAGCGTCGAGGCCTCTACAGTAGCGGAGGGGGTCAGAGAGGACTGCAGGTGGTGCGGAGGGGGGTCGGAGAAGGCTGCGGGTGGTGCGGAGGGGGCGGAGGGGGCTGCTGGTGGTGCGGGTGGGGTCGGAGGGGGCGGAGGGGGGCTGCTGGTGGTGCGGGTGGAGCCGGAGGAGGCTGCGGATGGTGCGGAGGGAGGCGGAGAGGGCTGCTGGTGGTGCGGGTGAGGTCGGAGGGGGGCTGCGGGTGGTGCGGAGCAGAGGAAGGGGGCCGGAGGGGGTTGCTGGAGGTGCCGGAGCAGAGGAGGGGGGCCGGAGGGGGTTGCCGGAGGTGCCGGAGCAGAGGAAGGGGGGCCGGAGGGGGTTGCCGGAGGTGCTGCCGTCGCCCTAGAGCTCTGATACCATGTTAGGAGACGACGACTAGGGTTTGGAGAGGAACAGAATGATTCCATTGAGGGACTCAAGCCCAATATATGTACAGTAAACCCGACCCGACTATACAGTAAACCCGACCCATTATATTTACATTAACAGGTTATAATTTTGTATTTCTGTAATTCTCGTGTCTGCTTTTAACTCTTAATATGCACATATATTTTGTGTCATGTTTACTGAAACTATCCTCTGATGTGTTACCTTGATCGATAATGTTCATGTATTAAATGCAGGTCCTGCTCATCCCATGTGTTATGTTCCTGCTGGTCCTCCGGAAATGATGCGGCCCCGTCCTTTTTATGTTTCACATCTCCCACCTCCTGCATATCCCTTTCTGCCACCAGAGACACTAGCTTTGAGAGCTAAATTAGTTAAACAAATTGAGTACTATTTCAGGTTGGTCTTTCTTAACATATACTGCAAACACTTTGTTCTTTTCACCAACATATAGCTTATCCTAACTGTTTTAGTCACCAACATCTACCAAGACTCCAAGAGTCAACATATACATTTTTTTTGGGTCAATACCTTGATCAGGTAGCATATATGCGATATTCTGCTCGTGCTATTTAACCCATCATGCACTGTTCTTGTCTATTAAGATATCTACTGTGTTTCACAGTACGGAGCCACATGCTTGCACCTCTAATTTTCATTTCTAGGATGCTCTCTTGTGTCTTTCTGACAATTATACCACCTTTTTGTTCTGCAGTGATGAAAATTTGAAGACTGACGGTTACTTGCTTTCATTACTGGATGAACACGGATGGGTCCCTATAGCTAAGATTGCGGACTTCAATAGGGTAAGATTTATCTTACTACTTGTTATGTTTCCCTGGGTGCGGCCATGGCTGTTTCTATTGGCTATGATTTCGTCACTGCTATATGAGCATGTAGGATGACAAGATACGAAGGTGTAATGACTGGTCAAAGTGGATTCCAGCATCAGGTCATCATTTATTTTCTGAAAAAATTCATTCTACTGAAGACAATTTGCCAGTGATTTTGCTGAACAATGAGATAAATGAATGTAATAATAGTGACTCATCTCATGGAAAGAGTGATTCTCAAGCAGCCTGTAAAGTACAGGATGAATACAATCCTTCAGTCAGTGATTACTCTAAATTAGGAGCTGAGAGTAGTTTAGAATGTGATATTGTGAAGGGGCTAATTGGTGATGAACCATTAGCATGCAATGGAGAAACCGAGGACAGTCACGACAGTGTACACTCATTTTCTGAAACCAAACCAACAGAGCCTTGTAGTGATTCATTTGGCAGCATTACTGATATCAAGTGCAGTAGCATTGATGTTTGTGTTAGCTCTAAAAATCCAGATGAAAAAGCCAACCTTTCCAATGATGCTAATTCTGAACTTGAGAATGTTAAAGTGTTATCAGATAAGAGAGCTCACAAGCAAAAGGTTGGAGCTTTCTCAAATGATTTTTTGAACGAGTCTTCTAGCTTCATAGAGGAGCAAAGCACATTCATGCTTGATGAGGAACTGGAATTAGAGCTGGCAACAATCCAGAAGGACCATCTGTCTTCGCATCGAAGGTAACATGTATTTCTATTGTCTTGGACATTTCTTATATATTTTTCATGTGGTTATTATCTATAAAGGAGTTCATATTTGAAATTTAAGTATGCTTATGCAGTTGGATTCTGCTATCCTATTGATGTTTTTGAACTACACACAGACTTGGAGACTCCTACATTATTGATTAGCCCACTATTCATTTAACACCTTATCATCCATTTAACACCCTATCTAGTGGTGTGTAGCTCTACATAACTTGTATTTTTATGTAGGTTATACCAATCTATATAACATGGCACGGCGCTTTTATGCTGACTAGACAAAATGGCACCAAAAGCTGACTAGACAAAAAATTTGGGTGAAGAAATTTTTGTGCTGATTGGATAAAGGCAATGACAAAATTAATATGCAAAGGAGTGTGTGCGGGAATTTTGGTGTGTTTTATTCATACAAGTTTTATTTCTTGCTGATTTTGCTATTTCCGAAAGCAAAAAAACCAACCCAAACTCTAATCGTTGAATAGACGGATCAAAATCAACGTTGGTGGCAAGGTGATCATCCTGATTTCTTTTTGCAGATTTTTGCTGATTATTTTGCTTATTTTTTTTGCTGATTTTCTTGCTGATTTTTCGTCAATCTAAAAATAAAACCCTTAGGTTAAGTTTTTCCTAAAAAAAACTCTAATCGTTGAATAGACGGATCAAAATCAACGCTGATTTTTTCGTCAATCTAATTTTTCCTGATTTTTCTTGCTGATCATCCTGATTTCTTTTTATAGATTTTTCCTGATTTTTTTTCCAGATTTTTCCTGATTTTCAGAATCATTTTATTTACCAACTTTTAAAGCATTTTCTTGGTTATTTTCTGCATACTGATTTTTGACAATTGTCCAAAATAATGCAGATTTTGCAAAAATCAGCAAAATATTTTGACAATTGTCCAAAATAATGCAGATTTTGTCCGAAATGCTGATTTTGCGGAAATGCTGATTTTTCCCCAAAATGCTGATTTTGCAAATTTTTGTCCGAAATGCTGATTTTTGTCCGAAATGCTGATTTTTGCCCGAAATCCAGTAATAGCATCTTAAACTATTGGGTTTGCTGATTTTTTGCCCGAAATGCTGATTTTGCCTGAAATGCTGATTTTGCGGAAATGCTGATTTTTACTCGAAATGCTGATTTTGCTAATTTTTGTCCGAAATGCTGATTTTTGCCCGAAATCCAGTAATAGCATCTTAAACCATTGGGTTAGCTGATTTTTGGCCCGAAATGCTGATTTGGCCCGAAATGCTGATTTTGCCCGAAATGCTGATTTTGCAGAAATGCTGCTTTTTGCCCGAAATGCTGATTTTGCAAATTTTTGTCCGAAATACTGATTTTTTGTCCGAAATGCTGATTTTTGCCCGAAATCCAGTAATAGCATCTTAAACCATTGGGTTTGCTGATTTTTTGCCTGAAATGCTGATTTTTTGCGCGAAATGCTGATTTTGCTGATTTGTGCCCTAAATGCTGAATTTGCTGATTTAGTCTAACAAAAGGTTCTTGGACAGGATAAATTGCAAACTAGTCTTTGAATGATAAGATTCAAAATTGCATTGTGATGCTTCGTTAGTTAGTTTGTGTTCCCATGTGATGCTTCTCCTTGTACATTTCATAACAATGAGTCCATTCTTTCCGAGAAGCCAATCTCTCGGTTTCATTTTGGAATGCTGTTTGGAAAGGATCATAATCTTGTTTTGCTGTCATTTGCCTAGACCAAAATTGTCGATGCTACCTCGCTGAAACAGGTTCCCTTTAAAGCATGGTCTTGATGTGTTCTCTATAAAGCATTGGAAAGGTGACTCAGAGGTTACAGCCCCTGATCAAGGAAATCAGACAATTTCTTTGCAGGTGAAGACAAGAAATGTTCACATGTTTGATTTATGTGCTAAGGAGGTGAACTGCCTTGCAAAAACGGGTTTAGACAGGTGGATTATTTTCATTTGTACTTAAGATCTTCAACTCCCTGCGAAGAAGCGTATTCTCCCTTAATGAATAAATTTTCTTTGACAAATAAAAATCCTGCAAACTAAATTATAAATTGCATGGATATTTCAATGCTGCAATTGTAGTATTTAGTTTTCTGATTTTTTTAAGGCTTAAGTCCTTGTAATTGACCTATGAATTTTTCTAATTTTAGCTCTGCAGTTCTCACTTCACATATCATTTGCATCCATGCAAAGTATGTTGCTTATCTTATAAAAATGCTCTCTTCTCTCAACAATGCAACTTTTCAGCTGCTTGTGTTTTTATCCTCCAATGGTTTTGATGATGATGAAGATCTTCCTAGAGGTTTCTGCAAGGGTAATGGCAATGAATTGCTAGTTGAAACTAGCAGTTCTTTAGAAGAGCCAGGGAATTGTGTTTTCACTTCACAATACAGCTAGGAAGCATGGACACTTCCCCAGGCCTCCCGTACCCGTGTCGGACACGTGTCGGACACCGACACTCGTCGGACACTCGCCGGACACGCACCGGACACGCATGTGCCGTGTCCTACGTGCTTCTGGGAGCTGGACACGGTCGGACACTCCTCGGACACTCGCCGGACACTCCTCGGACACTCGTCGGGCACTCCTCAGACACTCGGGACACTGCGGGTTGATGGACTGTTCGATATAGGGTCGGGTTACAAGCTGTGGTGATTCAATTTTGGTTTCAACCTATTTGATCCTTTGAGATTATAACCTTAAAGAATCAGATAGGTTGAAGCCAAAACTGAATTGCAGCCATTCTTTTGCATGCCATTTGGGCCTGAGTGTGATTCACTTGTCAGGATGGTTATGATGAACGGTTACGATTCAGGTTTGACTTTAACTTATCTTATCTTCTGAGGTTTCAGATAGGTTGAAGTCAAAACTGAAACACAACCGTTATTTTCCATACCATTTAGAGATGTCTGCGATTTACCGATCGGGCTGGATGTAACTAACGATAGCGATTCAATATGTATTAAATTTTTATTTTAGTTGTTTTCTATGAGGTTTTTTCGATTATTGAAATATATATGAATTGCAAACATACATAAAATATAAATTTAAAAATATTCATTTATTTTGCCTTGTCCCCGCCGTACCCGTGTCCTCATTTTTTAGGATTTGCCGTGTCGGCGAACCCGTGTCGTGTCGTACCCGTGTCCCCGTACCAGTGTCAGTGTTTCTTAGCAATACAGGCATCATCACGTATTGGAGGATGTGGATGGGGCACTCGAAATGGAAGATGTCTCTACCTGAATTAGCACTTCTTGCATCTTTGCCAGCTCCACCAGCAGTGTCTTATTCACCGTCATCATTGTTATATCATCCTTCTACCCAAGAAAATTGCAGGACTCCAAGTGTCAAGTCCCTTGTGCAGTAATTTTTACTCATGCTGTGAATATAATTCATTAACCTCCGTCTTTACTGCAGGGAAATCAATTAAACCAGATGAATGGAAGTGCTGCCATCCAGGGTCATGGTCCAACTATTTTAAAGAGTGATTTGGTTCTGCTGCAGCATCCAAACTTTGCAACATCGGGAATCTGCAGTCAACAATCTGTGCCCGATGTTACTTCCATAAGGTCATTTGAGTATGGAAATAATGAATGGCATGTACTAAACACCTCAAGTGTCTAATTTCAATCGCAATTTTCAGCAAGGCAGTGGATCTCTCCAGCAGAGACCTTACCAACCCCTCCCTTCTATGCATACACCCCCAACCCATCCTCTTCCTTCTGCAACAGAACCATCAAATCGTTTCTCGAATGTGAAAGGCTATTGTTCGGCAAAATGTGCAGCAACCATAAAAGCTTTACGCCTTGGCATCTCTTCCTAATGGTCGAGGGCATTATGCTTCCGATGACCGTCGGATGATGCATTCTATAGATTACAGTCCAAATGATCAGAATAGCACTTGGGTAGCAGGGGGTAGAGCGCCATTCTCTCAAGAGGGTATGTTGTTTTATATTTTTACTAGTAAACGAACATCATGTTTTGGGAAACCTTGTTACTGAGACCTAAAACCAATATAAATTGTCCATGTCTGGATTGTTCCATATCCATCACGATTCACGCTCTCTGATGGAGTGTATTTTCATGTGCATCGTTTTTTTATTAAAGCAGTCCATTTCCCCATGAAAGAGAGGAGAGAAGTGGCATTAGCCTAAAAATGTAAGATTTCATTCTTTGTAGCCAAATTTATGGACTTATGACACTCCTTTTTTGAACTACTTGTGAATATTTCATATTACCTTTCTACTATAAAGCACTTTTAAAGAAATTTCAAACTAATGGGTAATGAACCCTTTTTCTGTCAATATTTATTTTCAGCAATTAGTTGATACTGAAATTTGAGGCTTGCACCTTTGCTATCGGTTGGCTGGTCATTTTCTTATGGACAACCATCGAATGGGCAGTTCCGTTGAACTGGTGACGAGATCTGCCTTAGCCCGGACTTTGTACATTGAGCATTTGTCTTCACAATTGCATCTGGTGGACCTAGTGCTTCGAAATGTAAGACCATGTTACATGTGTGCGATCTCTAACCGGAATTATAGGATCATCTGTCAAATTCAATGAGTTTTAAGGGAAAGAAGGGTTGATAGATTCTATACTAGGCTGTCTATTTGTATTCATATAAAGCTAATACTTGCTTAGAGCTCAGATATTCACTGAATTCTCCATATAATTCTTTTTCTTCCTTGTACTAGCTGGGGTGTGGAAGAATAAACCAATGTGTCAACACCAATTCATAATCCACTTGGCAATAGAGATACATTAGATGATCCACCAACTATTGTAGTAAGATTTTTGGACTAGTTTACTTTTGGTACAATTCTTTTAGAACACAAAGTTGGATTGTATGGCAAAGTTTTTCTCCCCAGATGTTTTGTGACCTAAAACTTTGTGCAGGGACCCCACTCTGATTTCTCTGGACCAACATCAGGAAGCACTGCTTGTGTGGCGGTCATTAGAAACAACCAACTCATTGTTGCAAATGCTGGTGATTCTCGTTGCGTAATTTCAAGGAAGGGTCAGGTATGTTATTCTGGCAAACTTCTTGGTAGATTTTTTATGTTGATAAATCACAAGGCTCTAGCCAGCAAATATGCATGTGAATTCTGATGTGATAAATCTGGTTTTTCTTATTAAAGGCATACAATTTGTCAAGGGATCACAAGCCCGAGCTCGAGGCTGAGAAAGAAAGGATCCTAAAAGCAGGGGGGTTTATCCATGCAGGACGAGTTAATGGAAGTTTAAACCTTGCAAGAGCAATTGGTATTTTCATCACGCTACATGGTACTTATATCGGCACATTTTGATTTGTATGCATATCTTATAATTGGTTCTGCTTGCAGGCGACTGGAATTCAAGCAGAACAAGTATTTGTCTGCTGACAAGCAAATAACAACTGCCAATCCAGACATAAAAATTGTCAGTACCTTGGCTTATGAGTTGTCTATATTCTTTATAGCCTGATGTGATATTGATTTAAGATATGTTTCTTATTGCCTTGTATTTTTATGCAAGTGTATGCTCTATCTCTTATACTATCAGTTGCTTACTTGCTTAATAGGTGGACCTGTGTGACGATGATGACTTCATTGTCTTGGCATGTGACGGCATCTGGTGAGGTTTTATATGCAATTTATTTTGAATATTGGTATATTATGAATATATGCAACGTTTCTGGTAGTAATGCATTTCTTAAGATGCATTGCCTTCTTTGCTGATTGGAAAGGTGAAAGAGAGACACTAGCACTAGTTTTGTTTGCTATGCTTTGAGTAGGATACTAAATGGAATTATGGAAATAATTTAAATATAGTATCTGGTACCAATCCAACACAATCCTATGCTTATGATAGTTTAAACAATTAAACCAATACTCCAAAACTTCTTTTGTTGGTATAGAACCTTGAAATCCTTAAGCTTAGGTAATGTGAGGAGGTGCATATCACGCCATGCACGGATTCCAAGGCTAAGCTGAACACATTTGATGGTCCGTTATCTTGGGACATTGGGCATTATTTGTTATTTCAAGTTATTATTTTTATACTTTTGGAGTTTTTTTATGGTCGTTTCTCCACATGTCAAAACCGATATTATAAGGGTTTCCTAATTGTATTAGGGGTCCAAGTCCTAAGTATATTAGAAATCCAAGTCATAAGTTAATTAGGAGCCCAAGTCCTATATGTATTAGGAGTCCAAGCCTAAGTATATTAGGGTCTAAGTACAAAATTTATTAGGATTCCAAGTCCTAATCATACTAGTAGTCTTTTACTTTGTTAAGTCTATATACAAGCCCTAGGCATCCACATTGTATTCAGTTATTGATGAGTAAAAGTATTATGAAGCTCTTTGCTTTAAGCGAATTGTGATGACTTGTCTCTTTTTACTTTGTTTTCTACACATTTTTTCCTTGCAAAACTGAAAGCAATCCATTAGCCATCGAACCCACAAGCCTCATCAATCCCTTCACCCACAATCCTAGATTTTACCCAAAGGTGAATATAAAACCCATCAAAACCCCATCTAGAACCGTCCTAATCCATGTGAACTTGGCTTTAGACCTTCACCTACAAGCCCTACACCTTCCCACAAAAAGCCCCGAATTCCGAACCCAGATCGACACACAATTGAGCCCAATTCCAGATCTGGAATCCACTTTCCAGATCTGAGAATACCTTTCCTTATATATTTTCATCCGGATGCACGATCCCTTTCAGACTTTAAACCAATATCATAGATGTTTGACACGATGCAATCCTAGTGCTAGATGCAGTTTCATGCACACAATGCTATGAAAGATGTGAAATCAGTGAACATGAAGAAAGGGGTTTGCTGATTTTTAACACTTAAAAAGAGACCCGAATAGATTCTTTCTAGCGCTAATATCAACTTGATGTAGGCACCAATAAGGTATATTACAATCCTAATCCGCTAAGACTCTTTGGCCAACAACTAGATGTTTTTATCAATATAGCACGAAAAACCCCACTCAAACAATATCAAATAAGTAGTAATAAGCATGGAACTAACACGATATGCAAAAAGGCTAAAACGTAGTTCAAGATTTAACAATTAGAGACAAAAGCATCACAAAACATGAATATCTTCATATAATAAATCCAATCGCATAAGCATATTTCAGTTTTAACAAGGTAATATACGACATATCTTTAAGATAAAAGAGGACTAAAACACTACTGCAAGGGCTTCGAAGGTCGGAATAAAAACTAATGATAATATGGCAATTATTGGGCTTTGATATAAGATTCTAATGACGATTTAGGGATGATTACGATGATGTGGATGTGAGTGGAAACAATAAAAGTGAGGCGAAAGAGGAATTTGAAGATGGATTATAAAAGAAAGATACTATCTGGGGTATCCGTTGAGGGCCGAGCAAGGCTGCACCAATAATCCTGCACACGGAGCAAGGCCGGACTTCGTGAGGAGCCGGATCCCTTAAAGCGACGGAGACGCAAGCTAGATCCTTCGGAGACACAATACCATGGCCTTCTCGAGTTGAAGTCGAGAAGGCCTTTTGGTGGACAACCGTCCTTTGGATATTGGAGAAAGGACAACCAACAGTAAAGGGCTCAGTTGACAGCCGTCCGAACTGCTGTCTCTTGAAGGCTTGAACCAATGTTAATCAAAGGTTGCATTGTGTTCTTGCAAGTGGGGAGAGAGAGTCACCTGACACATCCACTTCGATAATTCATCTAATACGTTTGCGAGGATAGCACATAAGAGGCAAATAACTTAATCCAGCGTGAGTCTTGCTTGTGCCTTCCACCAAGATGACTATGAGTTTTTATTTGATGGTCTCTGTCGTGCGCCAGAGCCGTAGAGTGATTTTTAGATATGTATAGATTTGATGAAATTTAATACAAGCGAAGCCAGGAGAATGATCCTTTGGGAATGATCAAATAACAATTCGAGAGGGAATCATGTCGATGACTAAAAGAGAATTTTTAGCTTGAATGTGGAAATGTCAAATTGAAGCAACAAACAATGGTGTTAGAAATATACTCTACTAATTAAAATAACTAAAAAAGAAAAAATAGATTACATTTATAAATAATCTATTAGTCGAATAGGAGGGCCGTCTCAAAAATAGATTACTCTAAAAATGGTTTGTCCATTTTTCACTTTTCATAAGACTTTCAAATTGTTTGGGAATCCATTTGCAGCTTTAAATGGCTAAGAGTCCTAATTTGAGTCCCCATAGGGAAATTGAATTCCTTTATTAGTCGAATAGGAGGGCTGTTCCTTCTAGACGTCTTATTTAGTTTCCGTTCCACTTATATAGGAATATCAATTCAAATGAAGGAAAGAAGGGAGATAGAAAGTGAATGTAGCCTATATAAAGATTCCTTTGTTCACCATAAAGAAAAATCATCCAAATGATGAAAGCCTCTCTTTGCTGCGTTTTTTGTAGCAAATTCCTTGGTCTGATGATTCCAAGATTGTTTCTCTACTGTGCGACACTTTTAGTATTTATCCTTCTAATGCTTGCAAGTTCTGAATTCTTTGTGATTTTTATATAGTTCCATTGAGTTTTTGCAAACAAACTAGAAAGATTCTATTAGTTTCTAGACTAGAATACCTATTTGGTTCATATAGAAACCATTAATCCATCGAAAACCAATCTTAAACCTTTTAAGTTTTTTGAATTTGAAAACCAGAATTAGATTCCAGCCAACACAACCTTTTGATTTTTCTACAACCAATCCTTATTTTCTCATAAACCCTTGTAATAGATCTTTGAACACTTTTTAGGATCATATAGCTACTTTCAATTGCAATTTCAGATCATACTCAGATCGGATCACACTTGAAAAAAATTTAGACCTTGCCCAGATCACCTTTCTCAGAATCTAGACTTGGATTCTTCAGGAACCCCGAAATGAATCTCAGGCTTTGGAACTCCAAGTCGATACCCCAATAAATAACAGAGGCTTCATCTCTTTAGACCACAGAGGTTGGGTGATCAGATGGAGTATATCCTAAAGTTTTCCATGACGCGCGATGCAAACAAATAATTCCCTAGATTTTTGTGTTTACCCATATCTTGGTTTGCAGGTATGTAAATTGGCTTCTTCTTGATCCTCTATGTATTCACTACATTAATTTATGGATATCATGAAGGATGCAATAACTTTATATTTTATTTATCATGTAATAGTGACTTTTATGTTAGTTCATCTCAATCCATTACTCTGATTGACCACTCATATAATCTTCTTTAGAGTGTAATTTATTTCATACATGAATGACCGGATACTTACTGTACAGGCTCCGAATAATTGTTCCATTTTCATTAACATTCATGAGCCCATTGTATGGCATCTTCATGAGATGTTCCAACAAGTAAAACCGAGTTGGTTGTTTAGCTCTCCCACTACTGCTGTTTCGGTTGATCCAATGATAAAAATGGAAATATCATTTTACAAAATGTCAATTCCGATTTTACAAAATGAAATTTGAAAAATTTGATGCATCCGATTTCAAAAAATGTGGAATTTCACACTAAATTCTGACTATAGCTATCATTGAAATTCCCTCTAACAACCACAAGTTCTCTTATAATTCAGGTTCTTTGGACGACGAGTGATCCAGTTTATATGATTAAGGAAAGGATTTGCTTCATATTATTGCAGGTGAGTTTCCAGTGTGTTGAATGGATCCCTCCTAGTTGAAAGACTTGTGCATAATTTTATTCTAATATGCTGAAATATCAAATTGTGTAGAATTTTGTGTTGAAATATGAAATTGTGAAAAATTTTATTCTTGCAAATGCAGCCCCTCTTCATCCAATGGTGAAGAGAATAAAAGAGAAGTGGCCAAAGGGTACTACTGACATATCGACAAGAAGTAAAGGGGGTGGTCACAGTAAGTTTTTTGCAGGTTTGCACTAGTGCAGATTTTTGCACTTGTGTTTTGCATGTATTTTTTGTTTGCTTTACTTGAAGCTGGGTCTATGCTTGCCCATTCTGGGCATAGCCTAGTTTGTAATCACATTTATTTTTTTAATCTCCTACCCCCCACAAAAAAAAAATTTGTCGATTAGTGTTGCTGCTGATCTTAATACAGATTGATCTATTGTGGATTTATGGAGTGAAGCTTGTATCTTAATACAGATTGATCTATCTGGTGTGTGGTGAGCTTCTTTAGTGTACGTTTGTGGCCACTGTTTGGCATGAAGTCAACTTCTTTAGTGTACGTTTGTGGCCACTATGGATATGTAACTGGATTTATAATATTTCATTATCTTAACTATTTTATTATGTGACCATTTTCAGGATATATGTCGTACGCTACAACATCCTCAACACCAGCACTAGATGAGCATAATACTCCACATGACCCTGAAACTTATAGAAGTTCGTCTGCGAGTGACGATGGAGATGGTGAGTTCATGATAAAAAATGGTCTCAATGCTTGTTGGGTGCCAAAAATATTTTTAATATCAATTGTATAATGAGAGTCTAATATGGTTTAGTTTTTTGTTCTATAGATAATCGGAAATGTGTAAAGTGGAATATAGATGAGCTGGTAAGACTATAAATGTGAATAAATGCCAACAGTTTTGTCATCTTCATTAATTGTATGACTTTGATCTTTTATAGATGAAGGACAATCCTGAAATTTCGATGGATAGAATGACGTTATTCCTCGCAACACATACAAGAAAGGATGGGACAGCACCCACTCCAACTTCTAGCCAGCACTCGGTACTAATAAAATCAACATATTATTAATTTCATTTCGTTATTATCCAACTAAAATAATAATTTTTTTTTTAGATCGATATCAGAAGAATTGTTATTATCCAAAGACATGGCCTGTAGGAAACTTCAGCGGATGGTTGCTCAGTTTGTGAATAAAAAAGGGTCACCGAGATAAGCAAACAGAGAGCGCACATCCGTACCAGCAGCAATTCACAGGTAGTTCAAATATGAGCTTCCTAGGTACAATGTTAGTATTGACATAGTATATAAATGGACCCTATAAGTATTTTTGGGATGAAGTAATGTGACTATGAGCTGATTTTGAGGAAAATTGTCTCCAAAATCATAATTGTACTCTCTTCGATTTTGATAGTGGATCACTTAAAATGTTTTTATCTCAAGAGGAATTCTAATTAGAAAGGTCTTCAAAAGAGGATTTCAGTAGAGTTTTACATCTTCTACATACTGAGAGATATACTTGTTAATATGAAGATGATATTTCACGTAAACCTTGAATATTTAAAATCAAGTCTTTTGATAAAAGATGATATTTGTAGCATCTGATATTTTCCTCTTATATATGTCAAAAAACTTGATTTTTTATTTGAACAACTTGATAGCTTCTTCTTTTTTTTCTTGAAGGAAACTCAAGGAGAACTTTGGGTTTTGTAGTTAGAACAGTTTTATTTTTGAAATTTGAAATTTAAATCTTTTATAGTTGTGCATACAAATTTATAGTCTTTTATAGTTCCATTATCTGGCCCGTTTTATACCAAATCAAATTCCATGAATTTGTAATTTCATTACAATATACTCATTCAATACTAATGACATCTACTAAGAATATTTTTGAAAAACCATAAATCTAAGAATATTTCATTCACTAAGAATATTTTTGGAATACCATAAATCTATGGAGCAACCCTTATTTTCTAGAATTGGAAAACATCTAGACAAAGAGGATTGAATGGATCATCCTATGAAGATTATTAATTATGGCCTTTCTGATTTTATCATACCAGGTAATCGTTGACAAAATTTTAAATAGATCATCTTACATGGGATTTGGAAAATAGGGAAATTGGGCTTATTTTAAAATCAGATTTTTCTATTTTAGGTATTGGCACTCGTACCTTTTCCAAATGAGGATCCTTTATATGGGCTCAGTTTTCCTTCATACAAATCAGATTTTCATCTTACATGGGATTTAGAGTCATTTTAAAATCAATTTTTCATTTTACATATGATATGCTCCATTTATATCAGCTGACAATAATTACTAGTGTGGAGCATATATGGAGCATATAATATGATTCATATATCTCAGCTGGCTATTACTGCTGTGGAGCATATTGGAGCATATGATATGCTCCATATATCTCTGCTGGCTATTACTGGTGTGGAGCATATATGGAGCCTATAATATGCTCCATTTATCTCAGCTGGTAATACTTACTGGTGTGGAGCATATATGGAGCATATAATATGCTCCATATATCTTAGCTGGCTATGACTTTTGTGAAGCATATTAGAGCATATCATATGCTCATGGAGCATATAATATGCTCCATATATGCTCCACAACAGTGACATTAAGTTATGAGCAGTTTGTCTTCTGTACTTCTGGAGCATATCATATGCTCCACAACAGTGACATATATGCTCCACAACAATTGATCATACTCAATTGTATATTTTTCGTTGTCCTTTGAATGTTTTATAGGTTTTAAATTATTTCTTCTCTTTCTGGCTTTAGGTAAATAAAAAATAATGTCCAGTTTGTCCAATTTTTGTAGCTTGAAGATCTATGGATGAACTTATGATGAAAATTTTCAGAAATTATAAGAACTGGTGTAAATTTTTATGCCGAAAAAGCAACATCTTGTGATTGTCACCAATATTACAACCCACCAATTTATGATTGACACCAATATTTTTCAACACAATAAGTATAAGTTTTTCACACCATTAAAACTAAAAGTTTTTTACAATTACAACCCACCAATTTATGATTGACACCAATATTTTTCCAGACCACTATTTCAACACAATAAGTATAAGTTTTTCACACCACAAAAAATAGAAGTTTTTCACACCATAATTACAATAGAAGAAGTAGAAGTTCTCCACATCATAATTACAACGCAAAAAGTAAAATTTTTTACACCATAATTACAATAGAAGAATTAGAAGTTTTCCACATCATAATTACAGCCCACCAATATTTTTCACACTATATTTCCAATACAAGTAGAAGTTTTCCACATCACAATTACAACGTAAAAAATAAAAGTTTTCCACATCATAATTACAACACAAAAAGTTAAAGTTTTTCACACCATAATTACAATGCACAAAATAGAAGTTTTTCACCACACCACTATTTGAACTACATATGTTAATCTCCCTGTGGAATAGGACACTTATAGTACTTTCGATTATGCCCCGTCCTTTTACATCTATCACATTTGACTGTTTTACGTTCTTCACCTTGAGAGAGTATCCACTTCTTCTTTGGCCTTCCTGTTGGAGTTTTCATCATCGGTGGTAATAATTTTTCAGAATTCTGCAACTTTGGTACCTCCCACTGACTTTTGTCTCCAACTGGATAAATTGACTCTTCATATGTCGATCGATAATTATCAGCAGAGTAAAAATATGCACAGTACTTATATGGATCTGTTTTGTAAATCGCAAGTCCAGCTAAGGCATGAATACAAGGCATCTCTATGACATCAAACTTACGACAAGTGCACATACCCTTACTCAACACCACATGATCATGGTGATGCAATGATCTAACGAAATACTCATCAATATTAATTGGATCACAACTTGTGTCACGAGCATGTGACATATCTGATGCTAACTCTTTTTCAGCCCAAGTAGTTAGTATGGTTGTCAAAGCAGTTGCCACATTTCGTCGCTTGAACCACATACCTTGTAGCTTTAATCGAAATTCCTCAATAATCATTGTAATTGGATATTCTCTGATTTCTTTCAGAACACTATTGTAGCTTTCAGAAGAGTTTGTGGTAATAATATTGTACCGTCTTCTGGGAAAAAATGTCGTAGTCCATCTTTCTTTGTCAATATTGTTCAACCATTTATATGCCTCTTTGTTGACTTTTTTAATGGTCTCCATTAATGAATAAAACTTTGTTGGCCTTGTTGCCTTGGCAGCATTGTAGAAATATGAGTATAGCCGTGGTTGCTTAAATTTTGAAAACATATTTTAAGATATATGAAATGCACAATATCCATGGTAAGCATGTGAAAAGACTACTGGAACTTGAGACAATAAACCCATATGACGATCTGATATAATAACCAAGTTTCTCATCATCTGTTCTGTCATACATAATGCATCACGCAGCTGTGTCAAGAATCAATTCCAACTGTTGTTATTCTCGGATTCTTCAACGCCAAGTGCAATAGGAAATATATGGTTATCTCCATCCAAAATAGTGGCAAGGAAAAGTGTCCCTTTATACTTTCCCTTTAAATGGGATCCATCAATAGCTATCACTGGCCTTAACAACCCTCTTCGATAAACTCTAATACATTGACCAAGGGCCAAAAACAAACGAAGAAACCTACCTCCTTCTCGTTGGATTTTTACAATAGTCCCAGGATTCATTTTCATGAGCTGATCACAATACATAGGAAGCAATGCATAAGAGTCCTCATATGATCCCCGTACCTCATTAATAGCAATCTTTCTTGCCTTCCATGCTTTTCTGTAGCTAATTTTGACACCAAACTTTTTCTGAACATCACATATAATCGCCTTTGGTGTGTAAAGTACATGTGCTTCAAGTCGATCCTTTACAAACTCACTAATCAACCTACTAGTAGCTTGTTGATGATCAACCCCACGCTGTGGTAATGAACAATTGTGCACAGGAGCTAATGTTTTAATCTGAAAAACTTCAGTTCCATTCAACTTTGATGCATGCAACCTCCAAGGGCAGCCTTCCCTTTTGCACTTTACAGTATACCGTGTTTTGCTTGATTTTATGACCATATATTCAATGTTTGCTTCCATGGCATACTTATTTAGAAGAAAAATCGTGCTTGTCTTGTCCTTGAACATTTGGTGAATCTCAATATTACGAAAATCATCACTGAATTTTATTTTTTCTTGGAAACCACTATTAATGTATATATCTTCAAAGCAAGAAAGATGCTCTTTATTGTGTGCCTTCACAATCTAGCTTCGATTCTCCAAAATCTCTTCTTTCACCAAATCATTCTTCAAACTTTGAGGATGATCTTTCACCATATCATTCTTTGGACTTTGTGGAGAAGACCTGCAAAGTTTATATAATAAGAGAAGATAGAAGTAGTTTTATCATACATAAAACTTTTACAACAATTCACCATAGTATACTTACCTAAAGATGGTCGATGAAGATATTAGAGAATTATTAAGTGATTGATTTGGAGAATCATTTGGATAAGACTCTACTGTCTTGGGGCATATATTTTTCTTTGGAGTGCCAAACAGTAATGCATTTAGTGCAGTGCATCCATCACCACTGTACGTAGGCTCTGTGTTAAGATCTACCATTTGGTGAAGAAGTGGATCTGCAAGTAGGCCAACCTCTGCCTCCGAGTGAGGAGTTGGATATGAATTGAGGTCTATGACAAACTTCACATCACTTATGCCACAATATACATCATCATTTGAAAACCTGCAAGTATAGGATTTCATGGATTACAACAAAAATTATAAGTTGATAAAAATATTTTACATTTAAAAATAAGTAACAGTCTCACCTAATATCATCCACAAAAGTGTTATCTAGAATTTTCTTTCCATGAGATTCATCATTCTGAGTGCATTGTACAGAAGATACATTTTCAATGCTACCACCAATATCTATTGTAGGTAGATAAGATGAATCTCTCCTGGAAAGAGAATCTTTTGTATTCACAACTGGAGAAATTTTGGATTTCTTCCTGCAAACCTTTGATCGTTCACTACAGATTTCAGATACCTTTCTCTTTAGAGTTGTTTGAAAAATATGACGTGAAATGGGACATTTTTGTACTCTACTTACTAGCAACGGAAATATTTGAATTATTCACATTATGAATACTATGGGCAATAAATAAAGCAACGTCACCATCATCCAAAATCTCGACAGGTGGACAAGGGACCGTACTAGGATATACAACCTTGATAGAGATATCATATTCATCTTTCTTAATATTCATAAAACGATATATCAGATCAATGAGTTGATCAAAAGAAGACGAACGAGGCAAAAAAAACGTCTTTGTTGTCCCACCAGTGTACTTATATTTAGCATTATCTTTAACTAAATCTCCATCGCAAACGCATAATACGGGCAGTGTTGTATCCATGGTGGTATGCTGCAAACAAAATAAATATATTAAAATTAGTTAGTACGATACACTAAAGAAATATGCAAGCAACATAATATATAGATGCATAACCAATATTTAGCTCAACCCTGAATGTGGGATTTAGGATTTAGCAATTCAATAGGTTCCTAGAGATTAGGGTTGAAGCATGTAATTATGTAGTCATTCGTCGACACCGGGATGAAAACACCCGAAGTGATTGTCGGAGAAAGTTTCACCGGATGTTGAGAGAATCGATATCGAAGGTCGACAAAAATATCACTATATTGGAGTAAGATGAAGCAGAGGCTTAATCATGTACCATAATTCCACAAATGGGTTATGCAAATAACATTAAGAAACCATACAACACATATGTTTGATCATAGATAAATAAATACCCTATAATTTTCCTATAGAATTTTTTAAAAAAATATTTCAAAGAAATTATAGCATTTGAAGAGGAATAGAATGAAAAAATACCAATGGTGAGACCATGAGAGAGAAGGGGTCCGATGACGATGTTGCTGCTGTAGATCAATTCCTCACAAAGGGTTTCCACATTCCTCAGGTGAGAGAGTAGTTGGGTGGCGATGCTCCTACTCCTCTGCCGCTGTAGATAGCTTTTCCGCCCCAAGAAGATGTGCCCTTCCTCTCTCTATCTCTCCCTCCCTCTCTCTCTTTTTTTATCTCTTCCTCCCTCCCTCTCTCCTCTTTGATATGGATGAAAAACTCAGAGAAAAAATAGAAACCCTTGAGCTGCACTGCACCTTATATTTACGGGGGCAAAGTCGTCCAAAAAAAAAAAAAGGTCACAAAAGTAAAACTTTGAAACCTAGGGTCAGTTAGATCAATATAGGTTAGTTGAGGGTCATTTTGGTTAAAACCTCTTTAATAAACGGGTCAAAAACTTGAAACCAAAATCGTACCACACCATAACGTTTTATATTTTGGTAGACCAAAACCTCATCATGTGGTACAATTTTCGTTTTTAAACCACATCGCTGTCATTCATACAATCAAGAGATACCAACCCTCCTGATACACACTGTCCCCAGTATTCTGGTTGAAAATAACACATATAGCGACTCATAGAGTCAAACATGGCTATTTTGTTGACATGACATGTTACTGTAGATCGTCGCCAGGAACAGTGCGCTGGGTCTGTGGTCAGATCAACACTAGTGAAGACCATCCCAGCACCTCGAGGAAACAAAAATAAGTATTTTGCTCAACAGCAAGAGGGGGCACGGAAGGATGTCGAGCGAGCTTTCGGAGTGTTGCAAGCCTGATTTGCGATAGTAAGAGGACCGGCACGTTTTTGGCAGCCGAATGTGCTTATAGACATTATGACAGCCTGCATTATAATGCATAATATGATTGTTGAAGATGAACAAGATCTTCACCACGATCTCGACTTTGATGTCCCCGATGTAACGCCAACTGTAGAAGCTTCTCACGAGCACATGGTGCATCTGATGGAGTTTATCCAGAACCATCATCGGATAAGGAGCAGGAAAACCCACAACCAACTTCAAAATGATTTGATAGAGCATTTGTGGCAACTCAAGGGATCTCAAGTTTAAGATAATGTTTTTTTATTTTAATGTAATTGTCTCGAAATTATTCAAGTTCTTGTACGCGCTTTCAATTTCAATAATAAAAGTACTTTTATTGAATGCCAAAAGAGTTCAACACCTAATACAATCTACTGAAAATTACAAAATTTAAATAATTCAAGAAAGTTATATCGCTAATTAAAGCTACTACATATTACACTTCAAAGAAATCATAACCCTTTCCGAGCTAGAATCTCAGCCTTGCGTAGTTCGAAATAATCTCGCTCTACTTGTGAGAGCCCCGTGAGATCCTTCATCATGATTGCATCATCCAATTTCTGTTGCTTTCGTGCTTCCTTTTGAGACTCGGTTTGTGCTTGCAACTTTGCGACTTCGACCATAGTTGCGTTTTCGGTATTCTTATCTCTTCGCTCTTTCCTCTCCTTCCTGGATTGTTCCTTATCCATCTTCATCCATGCGAATGCCTCCCTGAATAGGTTGGAGGCGGATTCACTACTTCCTCCATCGATTACCACCTGACCTTTACGCTTCCTTGCCAATTTTGCTGCTTTCCTCCCCTCCAGCCTTTGCATCTCGGTAGGCCCGTCATCTTCATCCCCAAGGCTCATAACATCTGGGGTTGCAGGAGAGGAGATGTTTGGTGATGAATCAGACTCCTTCCCTCTCCTCGGCTCTGTCCTTACTTGATTCCAGGATTGCGTTTGCTGTATCCATTTTTGCTGATGTCGTAGCTCCACCCAGCAATGCTCAAATTTGAATGACTCGTGGTAGAGATTATTGTACAGAAGTTTTGCATCTGCTAGCTACATAAATAATTTAAAATAAATTAAAATCATAGACGGTATAACTATTTAAACAAAATCACTCGCTAATAAAGATTTACCTGGTCAACAAGTCCGGTACCAGATCTCGATCGTCCTTCGATTTGGCTAACACACCCGCAAAATTTGTTGACCAACATTTGAATAGCCGACCATCGATGCATCATTTGGCTTTGGGTTCGTTCGAACGTACAGTGGGTATTGTACTTGCTGTAATATTCAAAAATTCTTGCCCAAAAATGAAGTCGTGGTTGACCGATACCTTGGATTGCATCTTGGCTCGTGTTGAGCCATGCGGACACGAGCAATCTATCCTCGGGGATGGTCCAGTTTCCTCCCCGCTTGTAAGACTTCTTTTTCCCCACGATCGATGCTTGTTCGGACGATGCCTCTCCTTGCGTCGTTGCCTTCTTCTCCGGAATTGAGAACATCGGGTTCCCATCGACTTGATCGCTACTCATGTATGCATTGAAGACCGATTCATCACCGGTGAGGAATTGAGAGTAAGAAAAATTTTGATACGGATCCATATGCTAGTAGGTGGGTGGAAAAAATCACAATTTATTTTGAAATGGGGTGGGAGAATAAAGAATGGTGGGAGGATGAAGAATGATGGGTAGAAGGGGGTATTTATAGATTTTCAAAAAAAAAAATATAATTTTTAGAATTTTTTAACCTATTCTTTTTTATTTTAAAACAATCACAAACATTGGAATTAGGGGCAACGATCCAAAATGTAGCCGTTGCTCGTAGCCGTTGCCCCGTAGCCGTTGCTCCTCGATCGGATAAAATATAGCCGTTGAAAAGTGATGATTTGATATATATATATATATATATATATATATATATATATATATATATATATATATATATATATATATATAATAATAATAATTTATGAAAGGTCCGGGGGGGTTTTTTACAAAAATCCGGAATTTTTTATTCACTCGGAGGCTCCGAAGGACCTCTGTTGTATGTGGAGGGCTTCGGAGGTCCGGGGGGCACGTGGCCTACGTGGCATGCCACGTAGGCCTTCGGAGAGCTAGTCGGAGCCGGTTGGAGCACGGGATTTCCTTCGGAGACCCACGTCAGCCTTCAGAGCTCTCCTTCGGAGCCGGTTGGAGATGCTCTTATAGTTGAGATCCATGGAAACCTAACTACCCAACACCCAAACCTGACCCGACCCGACTCCAAACAGCAGCCTTGGATTCGATCGACTAGTTAAACCCGATCGGTTAGTTGAAGAATTTGGGCCTTTGGATACGATTCTTGATTCTCCGATTCTTGGAGCCTATAATCCCGAATCCCAAAAAAGTGTTGCTATCCGAGGTCCTTATGCAGCAGAACACGACACGCGTAGAACTACCTCAGTGTTCAGCTACCACCACAAGACCAATCGTATAAATAAACACAACCAATCACCTATGAAACTAGTAAGAAACTCGGGCAATGCCCATATGAGTTTGATGCACAGCCATTTGGCACAGATGACAATCACAACTGTTCGAAGAAGTATGAAATCTAAAGTGAGTGTGATTCACTTGTTAGAGAGAGAGAGAGAGAGAGAGGGAGAGAGATTAACATCAAATGATAATTAAATACCATTGAATGAGTGTTTTATTATCTTTATGGTAGGTTTTTAATAGGATTTAAAACTGAGCCGTGTTCACACATGGAAGAATGATTATGGTTCTTTAAAAGATGTCCACGTGTCACAACACGGGAGAGAGGCTTCCGTTTTAGTATATAGTATAGATTCCGGCAATGACCAATCAATAGACTTACTAGTATGGGAAAAAACTAAGTACAAGTACGCTTCTCTCTAACCAATCCCTCATATACCCACAAAGAAATACGCTCCAAAGAGAATAGATCTCGCAGCCCTACACCCCGAAGACAAGAAGATACCCTTTCCGAAACCCTCTGGTCTCCAATGGTTTCCTCTCCCTCTCCCTTGATAATGGCTAACTTCTAAACCCTAATCCGGGATGTTCTTGTGCCTCCATGATCCCCTAGGTTCATCCCAGGACCTTATATTTATAGTCATACATTCTTATCCGACTTGGAGAAGGAATCTCACGAGAAAATACAGGCCGAACCGCCTCACTGGCGTGTTGCCATTCCAAGTCGTGCACACAATCTGTCTCGTTTTCTCGCCCGACTTTTCTGTCGAAGTCAGTGTGCATGATCTTCCTGGCCGACTCCTTCGCCCCTTATGCTCTGCCTTTTGTCATTCCTTCGTGCACAAAACCTTAGAATTGTATGCGGTTTGTTTGGAGTCGCATCTTCAACAATCTCCACCTTGGTTTCAAACAAAACATGAGCACCTCTTCGAACATGAACATCATCTCTTTGAATTGTGAATTAATCTTCTGATCGTTGCCACCTCCTTTGCCCCCGTACCAGAAGCCCAATCACCAAACTTGGTGATTGCCCAAGTCGTTAGACTTGGCCCACCTTTTGATTATCCTCACCTCTCAGCGTGCTCCACCTACACCCATATTCTTCACCGAACATCGTGCATGTGTCGCCGCTCTCCCGGGTGCCGTCATGATTATAGAAGTTTCTACCATCGTCTGTCAACGACCCCATCACAAACCACAGCCCTTGATTCGCTATGCGATGCTGCCCGCACCATCACTCCCGAGCTATTGCCCGTCGACTAACGCTTGAACATCTTCCGCACCCTGCTGCACCCCAGGTGTGCCCGTGGCTGAGTATATCACCACCACGATCATCGTTGCCTTTTGCTCACCGTCCATCAACAACCACCATACCTAGCTAGTTCATAGGTGTGCCCGTGGTCGTGCCTGCCGCCACCGCGCCCCCACATCGCCCATCGGCGATTCGCACTGGTACCCGTTGGTACCTTTACCAGTCACTTGTCGGCAACCTACATCAGTCCGCTCGTCGATGACTGAACACGATGTCATCGGGTGACTCCTTGTGCCATTGAGGTGCTCCCCCTCAATTCGACACTCGCACATGTCGTGTCATCATGACTTGCTGCCGTGATCCGTCGAGCCAAGGAGGAGGTACCTTGACCGCACCCACCCTCCTCACGGCCTCGCATCCGGTGTCTCGAACCGTCCCGAGGGGGGAGGTGCTCGATCGCAACCTCCCCCTCGAAGCCTCCTCCGAAGACCCGAACTGTCACGCCCTGGATCCGACTAAAATGGTAAACCAGTCAAACCCAGGGGTGATGGGGTTTTAAGGTAAATCAGGGTAATAAGGTCGCAGGGTTGATTTTATTATTTAATTATTTATTACTAATTTATCATGAACTACTTACTAGCTGATGAGAGACGACTTTGAGGAGAAGCCTACCAATAGCTTGGTCTTGAGTAAAGGCCTACCGGGTATGAAGCTGTGAGGAGAAGGTTACCAGGGAAATATTACTTATTCTGACATTGTTCAGAGCATCTAAAACATAGTTCCACAATTATTACATAATCAATTCGAAATAATACAAAAACTAACTAACATCTCTAATGACCTTCTCTCTCAACCGCTAAACTCCTCTAGGACACTATACCAAAATTAGGATTTAGTAACACAACCAATTGTTATAAATATGTTTAGTAACACAAAAGTACCATTAGGAATATGACGTTACAGATATTTGTAACACTTTTTATAACAACTGTTACTAATTGACCGTTACAAATTGTCTGTTTTGGTATAGTGGGAAGCACCTGAGAAGGGTCTATGGTACCTGAAAAGAGTGTACAACAACGAGGTGAGTTTACAAAAGTAAACTCAGTAAATAGTTAACCCTATACTAGCTAGGGTAAACCATAGTCGTATCCCGCCCTCCTAGAAGTCTATGCGGGCAACAACACATAACTACATATATTGCAAGTAAGACAATTCTACTATATTACAACTACAACTAGTAAATGTAAGACAAGTAATCATCTAGATTAAAAGTATGCACTAATCACCGAAGGTTAGTTCTACCTACTCCTAAAGTGAACCGACAGTTTTCTAAATGAGTCTGACAATAGAAACCTGGGTCCAAGCGTGCCTGGAGAGCCAGAAATACCCATATGGCCATAAGGGGGCTTGGTCTTTCACCATGGGGCACTCTTGTCCAACTTGCTTCTTCGGGGTCATTACCCAGGGGTAGACTACTAGGCCACTCGGGCTTTACCGCATGTCCAACCCTGTGACCCTACCTACTTTATTCGGATTGTGCACAGGTGGTGGCTCACCTCCCATCCTGTGCACTCGGGTCCCCTACCCATGCCCGTGAGGGTGCTCAGTAGCAACTACACTGCACCATGAGACCCATGATCACCAAACACAGTCATATAACAAAATATCAATAATTAATCAGTACAAGTATCTACTTGCTTGCATGCATCCAAATGTGAATCTAGGTTGAGCTAATCATTATTACACCTATCAAAATATTACATGATTATTCAAAGGCAAGGGATAGTATGCCCACCTCCCACATGCAGTACCGGTTTCCCGACTGCATGCATTTGACATACTATGCCACATACGATTTAATTAATTATTTTACAGATACAACTACAATCTACTCTAACCAGATTATAATTAATCATGTTCACCTGGAAAATACCTCGGTTGTCCACGCACCTCTCGCTTATCGATCCGGTGTACCACCGAAGGAGAAACTGACAACCATAGTTAAAACATATAAGTTGTTACCTCTATAAATTACTCAAACCAGTGATCTAAATAGGTTGGTCTAGGGATGAGGGACCCATTGGATCCGGTCTCGCTCGAATCCGACTTCTGTCTGAGGTTTTAGGGTTGAACCGGTAAAAAAAAATGGTACATGTCAGGTCAATAGGGCAGAAGGGTTCCTAGGGTCCCAAACTAGGTTCAATACATCAGCATTGAATATCTGAGCACGATGCCATCAGTTTCGTCCAATTCTGAGATCGGACAAGAAAATGACGAGCAAACCAAAGTGCACCAACTAGATCGGGTCTTGGCTGAAAAAGATCCTATACAGTAAAATCATTGTACCAAACTATGAAGAGTATGTAGGATTTTCTGATACGGTCGTAATGGCGCCGGTTTCGTCTGATTCCGAGTTCGGACGGAGAAATGGCGGTTGAACCAATTTCTCTTGGTTTACTGGTCTGGTTCAATTGAACTAGACCGGTCCAATCGGTGGTTCGGGTCTGCAGAGCAGTCGGGTCGGGTCGAGTTCAGGATGGTCGGGCCAGGTCTGTAGTGGTCAGGTCGGGCCTGGGTTGACAGGTCGAATCTATCGTGAAACGGGTTGGGTCTAGGGTTTTAATTTAGTAAGGACCCGGGACATACCCGTTATTTACGGATCTGGCCCCGGCCTTCTTCTCCACGAGAACCAGGGGACGACGAGGTTGGCTGTGACTGCAACGACGGGAGGCCGGCCTAGAGGCGCGGATGATCAATCGGTCGGCCTCTCTCGCACCACCCCCACAGAGGAGGTGCAGGAGGAGGCAGCCGGAGCGGCCGTCGGAGCTCGAGAGGGTCCAGCCATGGAGGGGTCGCGCGAGGTGGTCGTTACGGCCCGGTGTCACGCTGCCGGTCTCCGGGGAGACCTGGGTTGGTTGGCCCACTCCGGAAACGTCCACAGGTGGTAGGGGAGTGGATCTCCACTCGAGTTTGGCCACAGCAAAGGAAGAGTAAGGGTGGTTTGGGTTAGGTTCGGGTGTAGGAGGAGAATGGAGGAGCGTGGGGGACTGACTTGCGGGTTCGGGATGGCTCGCCGGAGCGCAAGCTGGTTTCCAGGTGGCCGGGCAGCACTGCTGCTCTCCTCTCCCTGGATCTTCTGCTTCTGTCTCTCTATCTATCTATATAAATATATGTACATATTATGTCATTCTCTCTCTCGGTTCTGCCGTTCTCTTTCTCTCTCTAGGTTCTTCATAAAGACAGGAGTGGGTTGTTATGGTGGTAAAGAGGGCCGGGGATCAGGTTGTTAAGCTCTTAATTCCTAATAAAGATGAATGAATAAAGGAACGGAAGATTTTTGGCTTATTACTCCAAATCTTGCTCGATCCTTTCCATCTAAATTTCAACTTTTAATACCTTGGGGAGGGATACCTATGAGGCCTAAAGCCAGGAGGATCGAAGTCAGGTCCTAGGACTAGTCGGGCTCGGTCCCGCGCCTTGAAGTGGGCTCAGTTTGAACCCGGTGCGATTCGTCTACCTACCGGACTGAAAAGAATAATTAGCCATAACTCACCAACCGGAGGTCAGAATATGGTCTGAGAGGATTCGTTGGAAAGCTCTTGTCAACATGAACGCGTCGGCGCTTGGTACACAATATTCTGACTTATGGATCTCTCAAAAGAAAAAAATACTCCAAAAATTAAAATAGCAATAACTCATTATCTGTGTGTCGAATCGACTTCAGCTTAGGCTTGTTGAAAAGCTCTCTTAGAGTCCCACCCAACGTATCTAGCCTTACTAAGATCCGATCACCCAAACTCCTGTGGTAAACAAAACAATGTTGAAGGTCGGATAATTATCGATATTCTAGGGTATAACTAATGAACTGCCGAAACTAGTTGCGCATACACCCGATTGCTGCACGGGATGCACCATTGCGACTTGTTCAAAGCCATAAAGAAAATGAACATAAAACATTTCATGGGTTTACGACTTATTCTTCCAGAACAAGCCCAAAGAAAAAGTCTGACTAAAAATAATGAAAATGCCCAATGAGGACTTTTATTATTCCCAAATCTAACACCACAGGTGTTACACGAAACACACGGAGAACACTGGACCGTGCCTCTTCCCACCGTGCCCTTTGCCTTGGGCGTCGCCCGTCGTAGCAATAAGCCTCCGAGGGTGAGGAGATATACTGCAACCTCCCCCTGAGCCTTGGCTTCCTTCTTGGGTGTCGCTTCGTGCTCCTCCATCGCTCCGAGTGCCGCGCGTGCATCTCGGCACCCTTTATCAATCTACTTTATTCTACGCCATCAAACAAGAACCCCCCTACCCCCATGCTCTGGTACCAATTTGTTGCGATCCGAGACCCTCGCGCAGCGGAACACAACGTGCGTAGAACCACCTCAGTGTTCAGCTACCACTAACAAGAACGAGCGTATAGATAAAACACAAGCAATCACTCAAGAAATTTCGATAACGACTGATCAATGGATTTACTAATATGGGAAAAACCTGAGTACAAATACGTTTATCTCTAAACAATCCCTCATACACCCACAAAGAGATACCCCCCAAAGAGAATAGATCCCGCAACCCTAAGCCCCAAAAACAAGAATAAACCTTTCCGAAACTCTCCGGTCTTCAATGGTTTCCTCTCCCTCTCCCTTGATAACGACTACCTTCTAAACCCTAATCTGAGATGCTCTTGTGCCTCCATGATATCCCTAGGTGTAATGACCGGCATTCCAGGGTGTTCCCGCACAGAACAACCCAATTATTATAATATTATTTTAATATCTATGTTGTTGATGCTGTGGGTTGAACTTGAGCGGGACCGGGCCATGGGTCAGGGTCCGGGTCGTGAGGAGACGGCTCTCAATTTGCAGGTGTTTTGGTGCACAAAAATCACCTAAAATAAATAAATATGTAATTAAGTCGTTATTTTGGCAAGTCGACCGGACCCGGCGAGATTCACAGGACGGCGGGTCACAGCACGACACAGGTCCGGTGTGAGTGCGCTTGACCGCCTCAAGAGAAACAAAAAAAAAACACAACAAAAAAAAACAAACAAAACAAAACAAGAAACAAGCAAAAAAAAAAACCTGAAAACTAAAACCCAGATCCCACTCCCCATCCACTACCCAACCCTACCCGAACCTAACCCTCTACCCAACCCTACCCGAACCCACCCATCTCTATCACTCTCTTCCTCTCTTCTCTCTCTCTCTCTCTCTCTCTCTCTCTCTCTCTCTCTCTCTTCCTCCCCATCTCCCCGACCTCTCTCACTTCTCTCAGATCTCTCCCCCACTCTCGGATCCTCTCTCCCTCTCTCCCCCAAACCCGATCCGACCCGACCCTCCCCCCAAAGCCGCCGCTCGAGCTGCCCCTTCCCTCATCCCGAGCCGTTGATCCCGGATTCCCGCCAACCGTCGCCGCCCCTACCCGACCGCCGTCGCCCCCTACCTTGCAGCCGCCGCCCTCCCCTCCCTTTAAAGCCCCTGCCCCACTCCCCCTCTTCCACTTCCTCAGCCCGACCGCCCTTCACCCTCCTCCGAGCCTCTCCTTACCCCCTCCGATCTCCCCCTCTGTTCCTCTCCGATTTCTCTCTCTCTCATCCCCCTCCGACCTCTCTCTCTCTCCTCTCCCTCTTGCTGTGTATGTGACGCGCGGCAGCCGGAGCGCTACCGGCCAGAGGAGGAGCCGCAGCCGGAGTGCGCTGGCACCGGAGGAGAGCACCGGCCGGAGCTTGGAGGGAGGAGCCCCAAGTCAGTCCTCTTTCCCCTTTTTTATTTTCTTTTGTGTGTGTGTTGTGGGTTGACAGACCATCGCTACCCCCTTTCGCCTCCTCTTCTCTTGCCATGGCCATGGCCGCCGGCCCGGTGACCGGCGACCGTGCAGCCGGTGAGACCCAACCCGACCAAGCACCACCGGCCACTACAAACACTAATCCGGTAGCCCTTGTTGCCTCGAGCACAGCCGTCACCCTCAACACAGTCATAGCGGCCTCCGGCTATGTAACCGGCGGCTGTGCAGTCGGCAAATCCCGACCAGCCACGGCTAGACCGATCACCCTGCTGCCCGATCACCGGGCGGCCACCTAATGCTTACATTTCCCCATGCTATCATGTTAATCGTCGGATTGGCCAGTGGCAGTCCTGCCGGCGAAACCAACCCTGTGATGGCCGCCCTGTTTCCTTGTGGATCATGTCGACCCCAAACCAGTAGCCGACATTTTGGTTGCAGCCATGGCTACCGGCCCGGTGGCCGATAGTTGTGCAACCAAAGGAGCCCGACCAAGCCTGGCCAAACACCCGGTGACAGTTAGCCCCGATAATCTCACGCCAAGTTGCGGCTTAGCACACCAACCCTCGACCTCCCCACGATATCGGTCAAGCCCTTAGATCCCACACTAGAGGTTAGCGGGCCTGACCTCCCCGGGTCACGCTCGTAGCAAGGTTGTGGATGCCGATGCGGGCCAAACCACCTCGCGTAGCCTTTTGCGCATAAGACCGACCTTCAATACCTAAGCCGATCGTGATCGGCATTGTCGATTTTACCATCGACCGGTGCGGTTACGACTGTTTTGTCGGAATAGCACCATTGAATCCTAAAAAGACTTCTAGCATCGACAATGTCGATTAACCGGGACGATGCCCTTGACACATCGGTTTACGTGCCAGTAGATCGATATCCGATGACGCTACCCTTGGCATATCGGTTTGCGTGCCAGTAGACCGGCGTCCGATGATGCTACCTTTGGCACATCGGTTTGCGTGCCAGTAGACCGGCATCCGATGACGCATAAATTCTCGACTCAGCCAATCAGGGCATAAGCCAACGATATTTTAGTAGCATTTAATGACCATAGGCCGCTGGTATGTTTCACAGTTAGTGGGCACGTGGACAGAGTCGGAGGCAGAGCGGAGGGCGCCTAGCAGCATCAGCCCGAGCACACTTTCCAAGTGACACTGAACGCTGTTTAGATAGTTAATTATGTTGTTATAGAAATTAAGGGTAGGTGTCCATAACGCTGCATGCGGGTTCCGTCGGACACCGTCGCAAGTGATCGAGTGGACCCCACCTTGCATGCGGAGTCGCGAGTCTGGCGATGCATGCTTAATAATATAATTAAATAATAAATTTTCTGATTGCTTGGGACACCATAAGTAAGAATTCCCTTAAGGCTAGAAATTTATAATTAAATAATAATTATCAGGCTCACTCTCCTGGATCGAGTGTGGAGACCCGGGCACACGGGAATACGGGCGAGAGTAAATTCTTTATAGTTATTATGATGCATGGGTTGTGAGCGCGGTGCGAATCCCGAGGTAAAACGTCGAAATTATTTTATTATCATGTTTGTTGGTATTCTATCATGTGGAAGGATTTGAACCCCGTGCACGCAAGGGTCGTGAACCACCCTGCGCGCACAGCCGAAGATCAGTAGGCTAGGGGGTCACGGGCAGGGATTGTGGTAAAGCCAATAGGTGGTGCCCTCGAAGAGGGATTGACCTAGCAATCCTGTCCCGGGGTAGTTGAAGCCTCCAAAGAAAGCAAGTTGGGCGGTAGAGCTCCACCGTGAAAGACGAAAAACCCCTTATGATCATATGGGTGACTTTGTGCATGGTGTTGGAGTATGCGCGGCAAGAGAGTTGGCCCTCTACATCAAAATAAAAGGCCCTATAGTAATGCCCGACCGGGGGCAGAATGAACAAAATATCTGGGGTTCACATTGTGTGTGTTTAATTTAATTAATTGTAAAATGGTACTCTCGATAACCTAGTGACAGTAGGAATTGCATGCGAATATAGACAAATGCATGGACACTTAGGGCGTGATTGAGAACTTAGTGGACAACTAGGCTAATCAGTAAACAATGTATAAAATACGGGCGTCATTAATTACCTAGGCAGTTAGCTTGTCACTAGCTATTTATTTGGCTAATCTCTCAATTCATTTTGGGGGCTACTCATTCCCACGAGTAGGCTCTTCTGCAGGTTCGGAGACTCAGGGGTAGCCGCAGCACGAGGCCAGCGGTGGAGTTAGAACGGCGGTGGAGTCTTAGATTGCAGTATGCCTTATAGTAGTCATTTTCCTTTTGGCAGTGTAATCGTACTTCATTCAGCTTAGTGTATGCTATTAGTGGCAATGATATAGCTGTATTCTCTTTGGTAGGCCTCTCCTCAAGGCCCCAAGCCTAGGATAGCTCACAATAAAATATGAATATTAAATTGGCCTAATTGACTTGCCCATTAGATAGGATATGTGAACCAGTGCCCGAGTGCTAGAAAGCGGGCGAGGCTACTCGACTCGTCGTCAGAGGCTTGAGCCTCGTGCTCCCCTAAGAGGGACTTCTGTTAGCATGTGGGGCATTGACAGGCCGCATATGCTGAGAGGATAGCCCGGTTGAAGGTCGAGCGTAATCATCTTCCTGTCGATGAAACGGTATCTCTATATTTTCTTTCAAAATAAAAATCTTTTCAAAAAAAAGAGAGAGTAAGTTTTAACATATTCCTTGAGAGAGTGGAAGCCCTGTGAGAAACCCTAATTGGAGTAGACAGTTGACCAAACCCTAAAACCCTTGGTTTTTTCTCAATTCACACCCCAGGAGTCGGTTTCAGGTTTTTGGGGCGTGACAGCTGGTATCAGAGCTTAGGGATATGATTCTAGGGACTTATATTGTAGTAGTCGAGGTTTAGGTCTAGGAGTAGTTTTCTAACGTAGATAGTTGCTTCGCAGATGGCGGGTACTAGAAACGGCAATGGAGCCGGGTCGTCCTCTGAGCCTGACGGCACCATGAGGATGATGGAGATGCTCCAGGGGATGACCACCATGGTTCAGCAGCAGCAGGCTACCGTTGCTCAGCAGCAAACAGTGGCCCAGCAACAGATTACCCTAGCTCAGGCTGCCCTTGCCCAGGCACAAGATCGCCAGCAGGCTGAAGGCGAGCGACAAGGGAAGTTGTTGAAGAACTTCAAGGCAATGAGACCTCCGACCTTCAAGGGTGAGCTAGACCCCTTGGAGGCAAATCGGTGGTTTCAACAGATGAAAAAGGTCCTAGATGTTTTGAAGGTCACTGGAGAGCGGCGAGTTACTCTTGCCTCATACCAGTTCGAGGCAGAGGCCGACTTTTGGTGGCAGTCGGTCTTGCGTTCGAGGGCAGCTGATCGAGGAGCTATCACTTGGTCGGAGTTCGAGGAAATTTTTCGAAAGAAGTTCTTTCCTCTAACCAGGGGTCTCGTACCGTGGCACAGTATGAGGCCAAGTTTTCGGAGCTTTCTAGATATACCCTGCACCAAGTAGCAACTGATGCCCGAAAGGCCAGACATTTTGAGCATGGCCTAAAGCCGGAGATCAGAGGAAAACTTTCTGCATTCTTAGGTTAGTCTTATGAAGAGGTGGTTAATCGAGCATTGGCTATAGAGTGCGAAATAGAGGAATTTGGAAGATTCCTAGAAGGACATCAGGAAGAGCACTGTAATAAGCGACAAAAGACTTCAACCAAACCTTATGTTGATATTGAAAGAGGAAGAAGCCAGGGGCAGCCAGTATGTCATAACTGCAGACGAGAAGGCCATGTTCGAAAGGAATGCCCGTGGAAGGGGGCATGCTACATCTGTGGCCGGAATGGCCACAAGAAGAGAGATTGTCCTTCTTTACAAACTTAATATAATAATCAACACTGTAGGTTTCTTTTTTTTTTTTTGTACATATGTTGGTAAATTGAGTTTTTATCTGGCTATAGCAGGAGAATTAGATATTTGGTAGGTGTTAGACCATTATGTGGTTGTGTGCGTCGTGCATCTTGACGGGGTAACTTTAAGGAGATGGTTTAATAGCAAACTGTGGGATGAGATCGCAAATGATAACTAACGTGTCAAGTGGGCGACGGATACACACCTTTTCTTCAGAGAATTTGGTTAGACATTGTTCCTGCTTGGGACTTTGGCGGTTAGGGTTGCACTGTCCAGAATTAGAACTTTGGCGATTGTACTGAGTAGATAGTGGTGGCAATGATCGTTGGACCTAATGGTTTTTCATATAGGTGGGTGACCTTTGGCCTTGAGAAATCGTAGTGAGAGAATTACTTTTTCTTATATCACTAAAGGAGGGAAATTAGGATTTCTTAATTTCCATCGACCTTTAGTATTCGAGACTTAGCCAGTGTTTAGGATTCCTTGATTTTTTCATTGACCATTAGTACTAGAAACTTAGCCGGTGTTTAGGATTCCTTGATTTCCGTTGACCTTTAGCACTAGAAACCTAGTCGGCGTTTTAGGATTATACATTACTCTCTCCTTGCTAAATTTCTTCGATCTACATGAGTCATTTTTGTTTAGTGTTTATAGTATGTATGGATCCCTCGAGTGATGATGCAGACCCTTGAGAATAATGGTTTCAAAGAGTACACCAGGAGGTGGAATATGGTGGTTAGAATTCTCATGGTTAGCAGATTATACAATGTCTCGATAGAGACTCTCGTAGTAAGATTACGCACTGTTCCTTGGGAACTTTGGCGGTGGGTTGTGACTGTCCGGTAGAGGACATAGTGAGGTTTCGCACTTTCTCTTCGGAGGATTTGGCGGATACATACGCACTGACTCTTCGGATGCTTTGGCGGCTATGCACTTTCTCTTCGGAGGATTTGACGGATACATACGCACTGACTCTTCGGAGGCTTTGGAAATTGGTTACACAATTCCGGTTGAGACTCACGAAAAAAAAAATACACAGGCCAGATGGCAGTGACGTTAAGATGGAATTGCGATAATTGATCAGTACAAGAAGGATGTTAGTGATAATGTCAAGGGAATTTCCTATATTTATGAAATTTGGAAATACTTTATCAATTTGGATCTTAAGAGTAGTCATTGTTTAGCCGTTTCACCCTGTCTTACTTCTATATAGTTGCTTACTGATGCTAGTGAACTTTCTTTGCTTTAGTTTCTTCTGATTGACTTTCATTAGTACTCAGTAGGTTCGGGTTTGTGCTAGTTGGCTATTAGGTTTCTAATATGTAACTTCTTCAACTAAATCAGAGTTGTTTTAGTCTAGGACTAGTCACCCAACTATGTAGTGTGTATCATGTCGTATTCTAGTTTTCAGCTCTCTTCTGTCATTAGGTTAATTATTCTCCTATTTCATTGTTCTCTACTCAGGTAGTAAGTTTCCTTCTTTACCTGATTTGTAGACCATAGTGTAACCTTTAGAAGGTTTCCGAGTCATGCCACAATAGCATTGTTGGGAGTGCTTGTGTTATGAGTTTCAAAGAGCATCGGTGTTTTCGATTCAACGATGTTCCTTCCTTACTCTCGTTGGTATGTGACATAGTTATGTTATCTTGGATTTAGTATTCTCTAAGCTGGATAGTAGTATTCGCACGGGTAATAAAAGCGTTTGCTATAAAGAGAACCTTATAGGATATAAGTTTAGACGTACTAGTTGAGCCATTTCTATTGTTACGTTATTTAGGAATGTGTATTTAAACATATGTGTATGGGCGCATATATGTAGTATGCATTCCAATGATTGTAGTGTAGATACTAAAAGTATAAGATTATATATGGGTGTATGGGCGCCCCTATACATGAATATACTTTTGGTATCAACACTGTCAGTTGAGTACAGTCTGAGCTTCTGAATCTATGAATTTTGGTAGTAACCCTACCGTAGGGGACACCCCTCGGCAGAACTGATAAAGCAGATGCCCCTTATCTAGGCAGGGTTAATGATCAAAACTCATAATTTGGTTTAGTCCGTAATAATAAGAATAGAAACTGGAAGTCAAAACTCGTATTCGCGATGCGAGGATTTGGATTTTCACTTCTATACTAATAATTATGTGACTCGATTAGTATAAGTTGGGAGAGCCTTCCTTTTTGGTATGGCTGGTGTAGTGGTTTAGCTTTTTGTTATCAGTATAAGTAAGGATCTTCATGCCAGCCGTAATTTCTATTTCGTTATTTTTTTTTTTTATCTTTCTTCACTTCGGTGGCAGAGATTGATGATTATGCATTCTTAGTTTTAGGGGTTAATTTTCGGGACGAAAATTCTATTAAGGTGGGTAGGATGTAATGACCGGCATTTCAGGGTATTCCCGCACAGAACAACCCAATTATTATAATATTATTTTAATGTCTATGTAGTTGATGTTGTGGGTTAAACATGAGCGGGACCGGGCAATGGGTTAGGGTCCGGGCCGTGAGGAGACAGCTCTCAGTTTGCAGGTGTTTCGATGCACAAAAATCACCTAAAATAAATAAATATTTAATTAAGTCGTTATTTTGGCGGGTCGACTGGACCCGACGAGATTCACAGGACGGTGGGTCACAGCACAACACGGGTTCGGTGTGAGTGCGCTTGACCGCCTCAAGAGAAACAAAAAAAAAACAACAAAAAAAAAAAAAACAAAACAACAAACAAGCAAAAAAAAAAACCTGAAAACTAAAACCCAGATCCCACTCCCTATCCACTACCCAACCCTACCCGAACCTAACCCTCTACCCAACCCTACCCGAACCCACCCTTCTCTATCTCTCTCTTTCTCTCTTCTCTCTCTCTTTCTTCCTCCCCATCTCCCCGACCTCTCTCACTTCTCTCAGATCTCTCCCCCTCTCTCGGATCCTCTCTCCCTCTCTCCCCCAAACCCGATCCGACCCGGCCCTCCCCCCAAAGCTGCCGCCCGAGCCGCCCCTTCCCTCATCCCGAGCTGTTAACCCCGGATTCCCGCCGACCGTCGCCACCCCTACCCGGCCACCCCCGCCCCCTACCCTGCAACCGCCGCCCCTAGGCCCCCTACCAGCCGCCGCCCTCCCCTCCCTTTAAAGCCCCTGCCCCACTCCCCCTCTTCCCCTTCCTCAGCCCGACCCCCCTTCACCCTCCTCCGAGCCTCTCTTTACCCCCTCCGATCTCCCCCTCTGTTCCTCTCCGATTTCTCTCTCTCTCTCTCTCTCTCTCTCTCATCCCCCTCCGACCTCTCTCTCCTCTCCCTCTTGCTGTGTGTGTGATGCGCGGCAGCCGGAGCGCGCCGGCGCCGAAGGAGAGTGCCGGTCGGAGCTTGGCGGGAGGAGCCCCAAGTCAGTCCTCTTTCCCCTTTTTTGTTTTCTTTTGTGTGTGTGTGTGTTGTGGGTTGACAACCATCGCCACCCCCTTTCGCCTCCTCTTCTATTGCCACGGCCATGGTCGCCGGCCCGGTAGCCAGCGACCGTGCAGCCAGCGAGACCCAACCCAGCCAAGCCCCACCGGCCACTACAAACACTAATCCGGTAGCCCTTGTTGCCTCGAGCACAGCCGTCACTCTCGACACAGTCATAGCGGCCACCGGCTATGTAACCGGCGGCTGTGCAGTCGGCAAATCCTGACCAGCCACGGCTAGGCCGATCACCCTGACCGAGCGGCCACCTAATGCTTACATTTCCCCATACTATCGTGTTGATCATTGGATTAGCCAGTGGCTGTCCATCCAGCGAAACCAACCCTGTGCTGGACGCCCTGTTTCCTTGTGGATCATGTCGACCCCAAACCAGTAGCCAACATTTTGGTTGCAGCCATGGCTACCGGCCCGGTGGCCGACAGTTGTGCAACCAAAGGAGCCCGACCAAGCCTGGCCAAACACCCGGTGGCAGTTAGCCCCGATGATCTCACGCCAAGTTACGGCTTGGCACACCAACCCTCGACCTCCCCACGATATCGGTCAAGCCCTTAGATCCCACACTAGAGGTTAGCGGGCCCGACCTCCCTGGGTCATGCTCGTAGCAAGGTTGTGGATGCCGATGCGGGCCAAACCACCTCGCGTAGCCTTTTGCGCACAAGACCGACCTTCAACACCTAAGCCGATCGTGATCGGCATTGCCGATTTTACCATCGACCTACGCGGTTACGACTGTTTTGTCGGAATAGCACCATTGAACCCTAAAAATACTTCTAGCATCAACAATGTCGACTAACCGGGACGATGCCCTTGGCACATCAGTTTGCGTGCCAGTAGACCGGCGTCCGATGATATTACCCTTGGCACATCGGTTTGCGTGCCAGTAGACCGGCGTCCGATGATGCTACCTTTGGCACATCGGTTTGCGTACCAGTAGACCGGCGTCCTATGACACATAAATTCTCGACTCGGCCAATCAAGGCCTAAGCCAGTGATATTTTAGTAGCACTTAATGACCATAGGCCGCTGGTATGTTTGGTAGTTAGTGGGCACGTGGACCGAGTCGGAGGCGGAGCGGAGGGCGCCTAGCAGCATCAGCCCGAGCACACTTTCCAGGTGACACTGCACGCTGTTTATATAGTTAATTATGCTATTATAAAAATTAAGGGTAGGTGTCCATAACGCTGTATGCGGGTTCCGCCGGACATCGTCGCATGTGATCGAGTGGACCCCGCCTTGCATGCGGAGTCCCGAGTCCAACGACGCATGCTTAATAATATAATTAAATAATAAATTTTCTGATTGCTTGGACACCATAATTAGAAATTCCCTTAAGGCTAGAAATTTATAATTAAATAATAATTATCGGGCTTACTCTCCTGGATGGAGTGTGGAGACCCGGGAGAATACGGGCGAGAGTAAATTCTTTATAGTTATTATGATGCATGGGTTGTGATATTACTATCCGACTCGGTCGTCTACCCCAGCATCGCTTTGATGTGTGTTTCCCGATCGACTGCAGTGATACCTTCTCATGGGACCCCGGTGGTAACTTCGGTATAATGAGGCATCATTTGTTGGGCCTCCACCATCAGCTCCTGACGACAGATACCACATCGACAAAGGCCTCAATGCTGACTACACCTTACCGTATGAACTCGAGGGCGAGTTCTTCGCAGCGGAAGCGAATGATGTGATCCGGCTTGGTCCCAGGCCCGTCGGCCCATCCTAATCTGCCATGGATGGGTAAGGCAGGATATTTCTTACGATATCTTTTAGAATCTTTTTTTATTTAAGATCTTTATTTTAGGCAAGTTGTTAGGATACTTATTGGCTTTTAAATTTGTTGCCATTTTTATCTTTTCTTTTAGCCTATTTAAAGGCCCCTATTGTAACCATTGGAAGACAGATTATGATGAATGAAAATTGATGGCGGATGCCTTTGTTGGCTCATGGATTTGAGTCCTCACCTTGTATCCTGATGGATTTCAGGCCCCCTCTTATCTAAGTTTCTAATCGTTTCTTTTCTGTCACGGTTCTTACCCCCTTCGCCACTTCCTCTCGGTGATTCCGTATCACTAGTTATCCCGTTACAAAGAAAATACAAAAAAAAAGATAGCATCGTCTTCATCAACCGCTTTTGGACGACGCGCGCCTGCATCAAGTTGGTATCAGAGCTTCGGGCTTCGTGATGTTTCCGAACCACGAACGATCTTCGCTTCGATTGTCGTCGTCCATCGTCATTGTCGCCGTTCCATCGTCACCATCCTCGCCGATTCGTCGTCATCTTCTTCTGATACGTCGCCCTACAATCCCAACAAAAAAAAAGAAGAAGAAGAAGAGAGATCAAATCTTGAGAAGAAAAAAAAAAGGAGAAGAGAGAGAGCATACCTCCTTTGCCGCCCGCCCGTCCGCCGCAGGCCACCCTTCCTCAACCGCAAACCCTCTCCTTTGCCGCCCGCCCGTCCACCGTAGGCCGCCCCTTCCTCTCGCTCCACCCGCTGAATCGCCACCTTGTTCCGTGCTCCCGCGCACCCCGCAGTCAAAAAAAAACCAAACAGATCTGCCGCAGATCTGTGAAAACAAAAAAAAAAAAAGGAAAGAAAGAATAGAAGGAAAGAAGAAAAGGGAAGAAAAGGAAAGAAAAGAATAGAAGAAAAGAAGAAAAGGGAAGAAAAGGAAAGAAAAGAAGAAGGAAAGAAGAAGAAGAAAAAAAGGAAAGAAAGAAACATACCTGCTGTGCTGTTTGCTGCAGCTGCTGCCGCCCCTTTTGCCACTGCAGCTGCTGCCCCTTTTTCCCCTTTTCCTCTTCCCTACTTGCACACAAGAGCCCACACAAACCCTAAGCTATAACCCCTTTAATCCCTTCCTTTACCTCTCACCCACACCCTTTGATATCCATCCAAAGGCCACTAAACACAACCCATTCCCACTGTTTTTCAAAAAAAAAAACCAACTCAGCCTCCAACTTAAATTCCAGATCCGACTTTCATTTTCGGATCCAACCCGTTTACAACAACAGACCCGATAAGACCCTACAACTTCAAAACGCCATATCTTTCTCATTTTTCATCCGATTTGGACGTTCTTGGTACCGAATCGAAGCCCTTTCCGAGCCCTATGCATCTATACCATCAGCAGAAATTTTTGGTCAACCAGTAATTACATATTTCCATATTTACCCCTGGACCACATTTCCACCATTGTGACATGGATGCCAAGATGTAAGGATTGATTTGTTGCCATCAAGAGAACAACTCCGTCTATGAGTATACTTCAGCATTCTATCGGTGCATGATCCGCTATGGTTTCTCAGAGAAGGATTTCTTGGCAGTGGTACTGTACGTTAGAGGACTCCGCTCCGACATAAAGGGCCAGTTTTCATCTAGATCTTGGAGTGATCTGGACGAAGCCTATGAGATAGCTTGTGAGATTGAATGGGAGTTACAGCAAATGGCCTCATCTCTAGCGTCCTCCACAGATGAGTTTTCACCTCCAGCACTTCCAGCAGAGCCTCCACCACCGACAGAGCTTCCTCCAGTTGTATCTTCGGTAGATCCATCAACTCCAGTACCACCACCAGCAGACGAGCCGCCTCCTACAAAGGATCTTCCGATACCTGTCATGCTACCACCTACTGCGGATTCTTTCGAAGTGGTCTCCCTAGCCGAGCCTCAGCAGATTGATTTTCTTGGGCTAGACCGACTATTGGTGCCTACAGTGTTTGTTCAGCTCTACCTCCGTTCAGGCGAGCCGATGTTCGAGCTACTATATCGGTCTGATATTACTATCCGACTCGGTCGTCTACCCCAGCATCGCTTTGATGTGTGTTTCTCGATCGACGGCAGTGATACCTTCTTATGGGACCCCGGTGGTAACTTCGGTATAATGAGGCATTATTTGTTGGGCCTCCACCATCAGCTCCTGACGACAGATACCACATCGACGAAGGCCTCGATGCTGACTGCACCTTACCGTATGAACTCGAGGGCGAGTTCTTCGCAGCGGAAGCGAATGATGTGATCTGACTTGGGCCCAAGCCTGTCGACCCACCCGAAGGCCCATCCTAACCTGCCATGGATGGGTAAGGCAGGATATTTCTTACGATATCTTTTAGAATCTTTTTCTATTTGAGATCTTTATTTTAGGCAAGTTGTTATGATACTTATTGGATTTTAAATTTGTTGTCATTTCTATCTTTTCTTTTAGCATATTTAAAGGCCCCCATTGTAACCATTGGAAGACAGATTATGATGAATGAAAATTGATGGCGGATGCCTTCGTTGGCTCATGGATTTGAGTCCCCACCTTGTATCCTGATGGATTTCAGGCCCCCTCTCATCTAAGCTTCTAATCTTTTCTTCTCTGTCACGGTTCTTACCCTCTTCGCCACTTCCTCTCGGTGATTCTGTATCACTAGTTATCCCGTTACAAAGAAAATACAAAAAAAAAGAGATAGCATCGTCTTCATTAATCGCTCTTGGACGACGCGCGCCTGCATCAGTTGTGGATGCCGATGCGGGCCAAACCACCTCGCGTAGCCTTTTGCACACAAGACCGACCTTCAACACCTAAGTCGATCGTGATCGGCATTGCCGATTTTACCATCGACCTACGCGGTTACGACTGTTTTGTCGGAATAGCGCCATTGAACCCTAAAAATACTTCTAGCATCGACAATGTCGACTAACCGGGACGATGCCCTTGGCACATCAATTTGCGTGCCAGTAGATCGGTGTCCGATGACGCTACCCTTGGCACATCAGTTTGCGTGCCAGTAGACCGGCGTCTGATGATGCTACCTTTGGCACATCGGTTTGCGTACCAGTAGACCGGCGTCCGATGATACATAAATTCTCGACTCGGCCAATCAAGGCCTAAGCCAGCGATATTTTAGTAGCACTTAATGACCATAGGCCGCTGATATGTTTGGCAGTTAGTGGGCACGTGGACCGAGTCGGAGGCGGAGCGGAGGGCGCCTAACAATATCAGCCCGAGCACACTTTCCAGGTGACACTGCACGCTGTTTAGATAGTTAATTATGCTATTATAGAAATTAAGGGTAGGTGTCCATAACGCCGCATACGGGTTCCGCTGGACATCGTCGCATGTGATCGAGTGGACCCCGCCTTGCATACGGAGTCGCGAGTCCAACGACACATGCTTAATAATATAATTAAATAATAAATTTTCTGATTGCTTGGACACCATAATTAGGATTTCCTTAAGGCTAGAAATTTATAATTAAATAATAATTATCGGGCTCACTCTCCTGGATGAAGTGTGAAGACCCGGGCACACGAGAATACGGGCGAGAGTAAATTCTTTATAGTTATTATGACGCATGGGTTGTGAGCACGGTGCGAATCCCGGGGTAAAACGTCAAAATTACTTTATTATCATGTTTGTGTGGTATTCTATCATGTGGAAGGATTTGGACCCTGTGCGCGCAAGGGCCTTGAACCACCCTACACGCACAGCCAATGATCAGTAGGCTAGGGGGTCACGGGCAGGAATTGTGGTAAAGCCAATAGGTGGTGCCCTCGAAGAGGGATTGGCCTAGCAATCCTGTCCCAGGGTAATTGAAGCTCCCAAAGAAAGCAAGTTGGGCGGTAGAGCTCCACCGTGAAAGACGAAAAACCCCTTATGATCATATGGGTGACTTTGTGCATGGTGTTGGAGTATGCGCAGCGAGTGAGTTGGCCTTCTACATCGAAATAAATTAAAGGCCCTATAGTAATGCCCGACCGGGGGCAGAATGAACAAAATATTCGAGGTTCGCATTGTGTGTGTTTAATTTTATTAATTATAAAATAGTACTCTCGATAACCTAGTGACAGTAGGAATTGCATGCGAATGTAGACAAATGCATGGACACTTAGGGCGTGATTGAGAACGTAGTGGACAACTAGGATAATCAGTAAACAATGTATAAAATGCAGGCGTCATTAATTACCTAGGCAGTTAGCTTCTCACTAGCCATTTATTTGGCTAATCTCCCAATTCATTTTGGGGGCTACTCATTCCCACGAGTAGACTCTTCTGCAGGTTCGAAGACTCAGGGGTAGCCGCAGCACAAGGCCAGCGGTGGAGTTAGGACGACGGTGGAGTCTTAGATTGCAGTATGCCTTGTAGTAGTCATTTTCCTTCTGGCAGTATAATCGCACTTCATTCGGCTTAGTGTATGCTATTAGTGGCAATGATACAGCTGTATTCTCTTTGGTAGGCCTCTCCTCAAGGCCCCAAGCCTAGGATAGCTCACAATAAAATATGAATATTAAATTGACCTAATTGACTAGCCCATTAGATAGGATATGTGAACCAGTGCCCGAGTGCTAGAGAACGGGCGAGGCTACTCGGCTCGCCGTCAGAGGCTTGAGCCTCGTGCTCCCTAAGAGGGACTTCTGTCAGCATGTGGGGCACTGGCAGGCCGCACATGCTGAGAGGATAGCCCAGTTAAAGATCGAGCGTAATCATCTCCCTGTCGATAAAATAGTATCTCTATATTTTCTTTCAAAATAAAAATCTTTTCAAAAACAAAAAAGAGAGAGTAAGTTTTAACATATTCCTTGAGAGAGTAGAAGCCCTGTGAGAAACCCTAATTGGAGTAGACAGTTGACCAAATCCTAAAACCCTTGGTTTTTTATCAATTCACACCCCAGGAGTCGGTTTCAGAATTCTGGGGCGTGGCACTAGGTTCGTGTAAGGACCTCCTATTTATAGCCATACATTTGTATCCGACTTGGAGAAAGAATCCTACAAGAAAAAGTAGGCTGAACTGCCTCACTGATGTGTTGTTAAACCAAGTCGTGTACACGACCTGGGGAGTTGGGGAGGTCATGCGCACGATCTATCTCATTTTATCGCATGACTTTTCTACCGATATCAGTCGTGCTCACGACCTGGAAAGGTCATGCACATGACCTTCTTGGCCGACTCCTTCGCCCCTTGTGCTCTATCTTTTGCCGTTCCTTTGCGCACGAACCTTGGAGTTGTATGCGGCTTGTTTGGAGCCACATCTTCAACAAAAATGGCTTTAAAGTTCTAAGCCTTAATTTTGGGCTATGAAAAAATAGCTTTTAGGAGCATGTTTTGATAAACTCTCCGAAGAAACGCTTTTTGGGATCCGGCTATATCCAAACAGACTCTTTTCTTCTTCTTTTTTTTGGATTCTGCGTTCCCAAAATCATTGATCCAGAACGTATCCAAATAGGCCCTTAAAGAATGAAGGAAGCGGAACCATTGCTTACCTGATACCAAACCCACATTTGCAAATAAGTCATTCTTATCGTTGCAACAAAACTCCCCTACCCATATGAAAGAACGTTCTGCTTGTGGGTTGGTTATGTCAAAAATCTAAAAATAAACAGTTGATCGAACATCAATGCTATGTGTAAATGATCTTCCTACTTAATGGGTTGAACGTGATAAATCTACACATGAGGAGGTCAGAATTGTGTAGTTCATAATGCCAATGTTGAGTCCAAATCTAATGTGACACCTAAGATGTCACTCCCAAGGTTCGAAATTTCCATTTCAGTCAATATTTCGACCCCTCTGGATATGGAAATATTTCGTGAAAATATTTCGACAGTGTGAAAATATTGTGATTTTATAGAAATGATAAAAATATTAATTTTTTAATAGAATTTTTCAGTGAATCTCCGCATAATCATAAACCAAGTATATATATACAATTTGGAACACTCAGATAATATTTATACCCTATCTACGGGTGTAGAGCATCGCAAAGCATGTATTTTGCATTTGAGTCTATGAGTCTTGTGCAGTCTTGTTTGGTTATGTTTTGATCTATGTTTTTAAAATAGTTTTTAATCTTTTTGTGAATAAAAATATTCCCAAAATAAAGATTAGTTGATTGTTAAAATAATGTTTCAGACGATTTAGAAAACGAACTTAAAACAAAAAAGTTGTGTAAGTTTGAAATCGTGTAAAAATTATGCTGAAATGCAAAACAATGTTTTTTTACTAAGTCTGAAAAAATGAGTTTTTATAAAGAAAAGTTTTTATACATTCAAAAAAAAATTTGACGGACCATGGTTTTCTAGATGTACTTGTAGTTTTACATCTTGTGAAATTTTTTGAGCTAAAAATGAGTTGATTTAACCTCTTTTCTCAACATACAAATTTTATTAAAAACCGAGAAAATTGTTTTCTCCTACTAAAACTGAAAGCATACTTTTTTATTCATTTGGTTTTTGATTTTTTTGATATTTTTATTGAAATCAAATGGGGGGTATTTACTTATTTATGTATAATAACTTAAAGTAAATGGAGAAAATAAAAATTAAGTAAATGGAGTAAATAAGCTGCTGAGAACGAAACCCCCCAGTCCCTTTTTATAACCAGTCAGTCCCAACATTTCACTGCCAAAATCCTGAAATTTCTCAAAATTTCCACAAAATATCCCGATATTTCGTGCCAACAAATATATCGTACGAAATATCGCGATATTATCATGATTTCCATTTCGTTCGATATCACAATAGGAATTTCGTGCCAAGGTTTGAGAAAACCGATATATTTCACAATATTTCGCGAAATATTTTGAGGATTTTGTACCTTGGTCACTCCATCCCACAGTCAGTGCCCAAGTCCCCCTGACAATATGGTACATCCATCCTAAAGGGTAACAAGGGCAATGGAAGAATGAATCACTTATATGTTTTCTATTGGATCCGTGGATAAACACCATGATCAACTTCAAAGTTATGTTCTAAGGATTATAATAGATGACACCTTTGTGGGCATTCAAATTAGCCCGTAAATAAAACCCGACCCATGCACAACGGTTCACAAAAGAAGAGGACCCAACCCAACTCCGGTGGACCCAAGTGGAGTCCCACCAGACCCATCACCCAAAGCCAAAAAGGGGCCAACTGGATCCACCCGAAAAGTAGGGCCCACCGGCCCCCTCTTGCAAACCGCGGCCACCTCTCCATCGGGAGGTGCGACCGGCCAAAAAAAGAAAAAAAGAAAGAAAAGAAAATGAAAGAACAATCGCCATGTACGGGGGGAGGTAACTCGTAGCATGCAGATGTTATGATCGGCCCTTGGCAAGGGGTCGGCCCTTGATAGTGGGTCAATAGGCAGACCTCCGCTCAACTCTAAAATGTCCCGATCGACAACGGATCTACAAGCGGGAAGGTCGGCCCTTGGCAGGGGTTTGACAGACTCCTCAATACATGTCAAAATTGCCTGGGCATCGACAACCACGGATTTGAAACCAGTCCAGCTCAAACTCATGGTGGACCTCACATCAAAGACAAGGAATCGACAGGCACTGCAGTCGACTGTGGGTGCAAAATTTGGCCAACGCTCAGAGACGGGACCCACTAGCCCTGCTTGGAGGTTCACAAAGACGGAGACGGGACCCACTAGCTCTGCCTGGGGGGTCCACAAAGACGATGATGAGACACACAAGCCCTACTTGGAGGTCCATAAAGATGACAATGGGACCCACTAGCCTTGCCTGGGGGTCCACAAAGACAATGACGGGACTCACTAGCACTGCCTGAGGGTCCACAAAGACGATGGTGGGGCCCACCAACCCTGCCTAGAGCCGGTCGAAGCGATTGCAGAAACCATCTCAGACCCCGGATATTTTCGAAACCTCTATAAATAGCAGACCAGATGAATATTCCAGATCGATCTTTTAATTTCCAGATCAAAGCTTCGAAAACCAGAGCTCTGACATCCATTTCTTTCTCCTCCTAAGATAGACAATTGACACTCGGCCTGTCGATGTCACTACATTTCAAGTGTTAGTGAATTAAAGTTGCTCCTTATAGCATGGATACGTAAGCTTCGATTGAACTTCGAGTCCACATCTTTGTCTACTCTTCTCTACTCAATCTCTCAGCTACTTCAAAGCCCAAGTCCACAAATCCCCAACTATTTCAAAGCTCAAGTCAAAGAATCAACGATCAAATCGATTGATTGTTGGGCGGAAGACCTCGGGACGGCACGAGGATAATCCCCCACATCGGCCCCAGACAGTGGGTCAGCAGGCAAAACTTTAGTCGGCCCTTGGCAGGTGGTCGGTAGATTCACTAGTCCAACGCTCGTCACAAAGCCTTCTTGACGCCCATAAACCAGTTTTGCACCATGGAGTCCCAGCCAGCTTGGTTAGCACTTGCCTAGCTAGGAGGGGGTAACTGTGAATGTAAAGTCTGGCTAACGCTTGATGGTGGGACTTGTCAACCTTGCTTGGGGCCCACAGAGATAACGATGGGACCTGCCAGCCTTGCCTTGGGCCCACGGAGATAACGGTGGGACCTGCCAGCCTTGCCTTGGGCCCACAGAGATAACGGTAGGACCCGCCAGCCTTGCTTGGGGCCCATGCATGGAGAAGATGACGGTGGGACCCTCCAGCCCTGCCTAGGGCCCAAGGAGACAGTCTGGGGCCCACAAAGGCGATCTGGGACCTGGTAAATCCCTCCAGATATTTACCAAAACCCCAAATATTTTTAAAACCCTATAAATAGCAAACCCTGTAAATAATTCGGATCGGAATTCATTATTCTCAACTCCAATTTCTGTTTTTCAGAGCTCCTCGAGCCATCTGAAATCATACTCTAGTCATGCCTCGTCCACCCTCTGTCTACTTGTATAAGCACTCATCGGCTTATCGAGAGTAGCTTTACTTTTTCAAAGTTAGTGGATTCAAAGTTTGTGTCTTACTGCACGGAGACGTAGGCTTCAGCTGAACTTCATTACCACATCTTGGGCTAACTTTCTCTATCTCCTTCTCTCTACCTCTTTTTCTACTCTACAATGTCTGAGTGATAGCTCAGCACGTGACAGTTCAACACTCTACCGTGCACCATACCTTGAACCTCTACCCTTCAATCGACTGTTGAAGGAAGATCATACAGCGGCCGTAATTTCCCCCCACAATGGGCACCTCATCACTACCCATACCCGAAACCCGATTGTCTCTCTAACTTATGTATACTAGATAATATAGTTCGATTCAAACTCATGGTTTTATTCCCAAATTCTAACCTAACCCATATCCCTACCCAAACTTATACTCTACTAAAACCATTGTTATAAGAAACCAAAAGAGTTTCTTAACATTCTACTGTGATACCTTGATTTTTCTCCTCAAATAATTAAAAATATAATGGTGAAAAGAGACAAAATTATACCCAATTCATACCCGAAACCCGATTGGGTATGGGTATGGGTATGAATAGGATAGGGTCCGATCCGAACCAGACCGATTGCCACCCGTAACCACAATATTGTTACTTCACGTACTGTCCAATACAAATAGGATTCAAAATAATAAAGACAACTTAATCCAAATAAGATTAAAAAAATATAATAATATATCCATTTTTTTATATATATAATACAAACAAATGTTCGCAAATATATTTTCTGGTCAGTTTACTAGACAGAATATATTCACTTCTATTTACTATTCTATTTATGTCAAGCAGCACCCACATCACAACAGACATGCCGTTTAATTTCTACGCGAAATAATCGCTATACAAAACCAAAGATCGGCAGATACAAGATACGAACTCCATTAATATTCCAGACATAAATACTTTAGAGAGAGAGAGAGAGAGAGAGAGAGAGAGAGAGAGAGAGAGAGAGAGAGAGAGGCTCACACCACCTCCACGCTGGTGGTGCACGAGAGGAGCCGGTGGAAAATGGAGTAGAGGGCGGAGCACGAGACCTCTTTCAGCTTCCTCACCATAACACAACCCTTCTTCTGTCGCTTCCTCCCCTTCCTCCTCCTGTTAAAATCACCACCAATGCTACCGCCGCCACCCACACTGCTCTCCCTCCGGTGATGGAAGATAGGCAAGTCCGCGGCCCGCTCCTTGACCTTGCCGAGGCACCGCCTCGTCCTCTCCGGCACGCTCTCCTTCCTCGAGAACGTGTAGCTCCTCAGGTACATCTGCCGGCACGAGTAGCTGTCCACCACCCTCGGCCCCGCCCCCCGCCTCCTCCCGCCGCCATCCCCTCCTCCGCCCGCCACCGACCTTGCGAACTTGGCGTCCGACTCCGGCCACTTGTACAGGTTCACGTACGTGGCCCTCACCGGCGCACGCGAGTCCACGCAGCCGGACGAGGATATGCACCCGGAGCTCATCCCCACCCCGCCAGACGATCGATCGATACCGCTTTGTGGCTATAAGAAGGGGGCACAAGGTGTTGGTTGGCAGTATGAGTGTTTGGACATAATCAAGAAGAAAAACAACAATAAAAAAAATTGTTATTTTGCCTTTGCCCCCCAAATTTTGCCTTGAATTAGACTTTACCCCCGATATTTTCATTAATTAGACTTTAGCCCCCAAAACTAACTGTTCCGTCAGCTCACCATCTAAGAGAAAGGATGAGCTGACGGAAAAGAAATAAAGTTTTGGGGGGTGAGCTGACGGAATTTTGGGGGGTAAAGTCTAATTAATGAAAGGATGGGGGTAAAGTCTAATTCAAGGCAAATTTTGGGGGGCAAAGTTAAAATAACCCTAAAAAAAAATACAACAATAAAAGGTTCCTATTTATTTATCTACCGAGCGTGTGTGTGCGTGTGTGAACTGTGAAGGAATGATGGGGCATCATTGGCAATGAGTGACCACACACACTCTCTTTCTCTCTCTATAACTGTCTCTCTCTCTCTCTAAATCTCTCTCTCTCTCTCTCTCTCTCTCTCTCTCTCTCTTGATCTACGTTCCGTTGGTAGTAATTAAAAGGGAAGGAAAGGGATGGGGAGGGGTTTCTTATCGGCCACCGGTAATCTTCGCCAATACCTGACGACGCCGGATGGGTGACCGGAGAGGACGGAGTTCGGTGACCCCCCGATGGAATGTTTAGGCCCCGAGCGACGTATTCTATCGTCGCGCGTACAACGTAGGGGGTGGTTGGTGGGACTTCTTTCTACGCGCGTGTCGAAATGGTTGGCTTGTGGAGTCCGGTACAAGGTGTTCTAGAAGAAAAACGTACGGCTGCGATCGCACGCCCGGTATACCATACTATACACTATAGGAACATTGATAGGAGAGAGAGAGAGAATATATATCCTCGGATGTAGCTTACCGCTTTACCATGCCGGTGACTCGAACAGATAGCAGCATGCATCATGATCCATGCACGCGAGCCTGGCGCCATCACCCACGTCAATGTATAGCCTAATCCAACGAATAGGAGCATGCCACGACAGATAAAAAGAGTCATGTACTTGCGCGCACACAGAGAGAGAGAGAGAGATGGACGGATGATAAGAGTCGCGTTTGAGCGGTTCTAATGCCCTATTTGGCTCACAGATGACGGCTATGGAATTTGGGGAAGCTATGACTTGAAATTTTAAAGATTACTTATTGCTCTACTTTTTATTTTTATTTTCCAAAAAAACATATTTGATAAAAAAAAATTTGGGGAAGCAGACTTGGAATTTTGTTAGTATGAAACACAGGAACTTTTATAATTATGATTTTATTTCTAATTTATAGTCTTGCCTGCGATTCTAGTTGAGCGGTGGTGCGTGGGCTCCAGGGTTTAACAGAAGCAGCTCTGGGTGATCCATATAGAAGGAAGAGGATGCCGAGGGATCGTGACAAATGATCCAAAAAGAATATTTTTTTTAAAAAAAAACATAGATGGCAATTCCTTATTCTTTTCCCCGCAGAAATTTTTTTTTCTTGTTTTAACCATCCATTATAACACATTGTTTCTTTCTCTTTTTCTTTTTGTTTCATATTTATATATGCTAATTATCTGTATTTTTTAAAAAATTACATGGTTATTTGTGATAATTCCTTCACTGTAATTTTAGCTTTTATATTTATAGATGAAATAAATAAACTAAAGAAGAAAAAAAGAAGGCTGAAAATATGAAATAACCAATTTTTTTTAGCACCTCCATATCTCCAGTGGCATCACAGCCATCCGTCCATCATAGGATCATATCCTGCACTATGCACACCGAGTGTATGACAAGAGAGCAGCAACGTACTCATCAGGATTAGTAACTAGTTACAGAGAGATATTTACAGATAGATATGGACTATGTCATAAGAGGCAAGCCATCAAAGTCGGGGGGTGATGGCGGAGGAGAACTCAAGAAGAGTCGATCATCAAGACAGAAGAAAACCACCCTCTTGAATGCCGATCACAAATCCATCCCCATGATTAGCTGCATCCATTTCTCTGTTCACAAGTGATGCGTAAGTCATCACGGCTTCGAATCACTGCGGTTGCCCATGAGCATCTCCAACGGCCTCCTAAAGATAGAGAACCAAATGCAAAGCACGGGCTCTAACAGTCTCCTAAAGACGCTCAACAGATTTACGAGCGGCTTCCTGCTTGACAACTCTGTCGAGCAAGATTTACCGCCTATCTCGTGGTCCCCACCTGTCAAACGTCCCCCGATATGAAATCTGCCGTTTACCTCCTATCTTGTGGTCTGACTTTTTTTGCATTTAGGAATCCCCCCTAGGAGGCTGCTAGAGAACACAAGGGTTTTAACTCCTACCTATCCTACGTGGCACTAGGAGCTCCATAAAATTGTCCTTTTAGACGCTCCTAGTTAGGAGACTATTGGAGATGCTCTAAGGCTCCATGTAAAATGAAAGTCTCAAGCTTCATGGCTCCATAAAAAAATAAAAACCTTCAAGGTCCAAAGGCATTTACATAGCTAAGGCCCAATGTTAAAAGAAGATCCCAGTCCCACTAAAATTAAAAAAGGGTCAATATGACTTACCCCGCTTTGTTAATAAGCCCATTAAACTTACCCCCCTAAAATGATTTCAGTTAGAGTTATCCCCCAAAAAAAAACCCAACCCAATTGCCTATACGGTATTTTGGTATACCCCCAATTCCGTCTAATTATCACATAAAAATTTTGGGACGTTAAGTCAAAGTTGGGGGTAACTCTAATTGAAATCATTTTAGGGGGGTAAGTCTAATTGGCCTATTAACACAGGAGGGTAAATCAAATTGACCCATAAAAAAAAACTGTTTACTATATAGTAAATTAAGTATTTTTATTTTTATTAGTATATTAAACATTAAAAAAAAAACTTATTTAGAGTTTTTGCAGTAGGCCTCAACTCGAGTAGGACCGGCCCTGATCACTACATCAGTACAAGCTCAAAGGTGGAAAAGGTCAGTGGTGGCTCCATGCCAGCCAGCCCAACCCAGGCAGTGATAATTATGAGACAACATGATAGAGAGAGAAAAGAGCACTTAAACACATACCTTAGCCCACACTACAAGTTTTAGAAGAAGAATCCAGACAGCATGCTGTATCTGATCATCTATTAAGTAATGCTCCATCTTCAGCAAAGACTCTGGAGTCTGGAGACAAGTGTGAAGCTTTACTGGCTATGTACAAGTACAGGAGGTGACGAAATTTGGATCAGCGGGGGTTGATGGGACGATGCCACGGATCAAGAACCAGGGCCCTGCAAATCATGTCATGAGGTTAGGAGCAAATATCAAAGGCAAATGATTCAGGCACTGAGAGGATAATGAGATCGAGATTTCAGTGAATTTCTTGAGAGGAGGAGATCCCTAAGGCAAATAGGTTTTCGGCTGAGGGGGCGATTGCTTGTACCTTCTATTGATTCTCGGCTTCATTGTGGAGTTCGGTTGTCATCACCCATGGTTTTTCCTAATTTGGGTTTTCCATGCTGTAGGTGCATAATAACAGATTTACACACAGTGGCGGACCCAGGATTTTTCTTCAAGAGGGGCATAATTATTAAATAGTAACTACAGTCGCTGCCTCACGATTCGATAGCGCAACAAAAGGCCTATTAGGATTTTGCCACTAGTGGAAGAGAATTTCGATCCTCAAGAGTCCTTCGAAAATTTGGAACTATAATTGGCCGACTCAATCGATCGGGATGCACGAGTTGTAAATAATAGACCAGATTCTTTTTTCCTTTTTTTTCCAAGGGGGGGATTTCATACATACTCCCAAAAACCTATAAATAGGTCCTGATGCCCACTCGATTCTTATTCACTAAGGGCCATGGGATGAACTCTACGAAGATGCCACGTGCGTGGGAGGTGGCAGAAGGCGGTGGGTGTTGGCTGGACAGTGCTGGGCGTCGATGGCCGGTAAACGGCGAGCCAGCCATGGGTCACCAATACAGGTGGCAATGGCGGGTGGTGGCCAGCGACGACGGGATGGCCCATGTGGCGGTGGGGGTGGGGGTCGGTGGCATGACAATGGATATTGACTGGCTGGGGATGATGGCCGGTGGGACGGTGGTGGCCACCTCCATGTGAAGTTGGCAACCAAAAGTTTGCTAGAATTTATTTTTTGATAAATTATACTTTGCTCCCCCCAGAAGTTTAGCTCAAAAACATTTAATCCCCCTATAGTTAAAAAATAACATTTTGCCCCCCTTCAATTCAGTTTCGATCAGATAATTAAATTAAATGAGGAAATCAAGTAGTGGACAAAAGGGGTATTGTGCGAACATTTCAAACTATAGGGAGTGATTTGGAACAAAATAAACTATTGGGGGGCTAAGTGTTTTTGACCTAAAATTCAAGGGGGTAAGTGTAACTTATCTTTTTTTTTGGGAAATTTTATTTATACCACAAAAATCTGTAATTAGCCCCCGTATCCCTAGCGTTTCTCAATAACTTACTCAACAATCCTTTAATACCAACAATGCCCTTTTTTTTATACCCCAAACCCCAAAGCCCCTGCTCAGCGTCTTTTGTACCCCAACCCAACCCAATGTTCGTTTAAACTTAGCCCACGCCCAACCCGTCGGGTTGTGCGGGGTGGGTTCGGGTTAACCCGCCCAAAGTCGGGTTGGGTTCGGGTTGGCCCGCCCAAGTTGCAGCTAGGGGTGGCAATGAGTCGTGTCATGTCGGGTTCGTGTTGTGTCTAGTTTCGTGTCGTGTCCAAAACCTCTAGACCAGGACCCGACCCGTTTAACTAATCGTGTCTAGATCCTAAACCCGTACCCGACTAGCTAATAAACAGGTAGACCCGATAAGACCCGTTTACCACCCGGATCTATTCAGTTGACCCGATCCGACCCAATCCGACTTGACCCGACCTGACCCGAAAGACCCACTGGTTTTATATATTATAGTATCGGATTGTTGGTAGACCCGACCCGACCCGACCCGACATGACCTATTGAATACTAAACGGGTCTTCCTGGGTCTACCGTGTCCAGACCCTAAACCCGGACCCGACCCGTTTAATAAACGGGTCTATCGTGTCGACCCGTTTACGACCCGAACCAGTTTAGCCTTGACCCAGACCCACTAACTTCGTGTCGGGTCGTGGAGAAATGATTCGGGTTGGGCTCAGATTAGCCCGCCCAAATTCGGGTTGGGTTCGGGTTGGACTCAATTTGGGTTCAGGTTGGCCCGCCCAAGTTGCAGCTCTACTTGTGCCTTCAAGTATCAGCCAACTGCATGAGGTTTATTTAAGAGTGGGGTGTATTCAAGAGTGCATATAATTGGGGTATATTTAAGGGGGTATGTGTTTGATTGGGGTATAATCAAGTCGGGGCGGGCCATTTAACTGGGGTGTATTGAAGGTGGGGTGTAAGGGGGAAGGGTATTTTTGGGAAAAGAATGAGGTATGAAAAAAAAAAATGGGGTGTATTCAAGTTTCTTGGAAATGGGGGCTAATTACAGATTTATGGGGTATGAATAATATTTCCCTTTTTTTTTCCCAAATTGAGGGGGGGCTTGAGAGCCCCCCCTAGGCCCAATGTAGGTCCGCCCCTGTTTACACATGTCACCAGGACCCGACCCTTTAATAATTGGGTTAGTTGTGTCAACCCGTTTTCGATCCGAACCTGTTTAACCCAAACCCAGACCCACTAATTTTGTGTCGGGTCCAAAATTGCCAGCCTTAGTTAAAGGTAATCATCACATTACAACTGTTGCTGGGCTTCTACTCCGTCATCTTCTTCACACCGTCGTCTTCTCCGATCATTTACTTGTAGGATCGTTGCCATAGAAAACAATACATTTGTCATTATGTTAATTTTCCATTGTCCACGTATTCATTTTGTAACCGTTTCTTCCCACTTGCTTACCAGGTTGTCAATACTTTACGATTAAGGAAACCCGATGAATCTTCTTGGAGAAGCTTCATACAACTCTGGTGAATCTTGTCGAAGAAGTTTCATATGGTTTTGGTGAGCAAGTGTTGGGGGAATTCAACGCTTTCTTCTACTACTACCAACAGTCAACAGACTTATGGATCATCATCTTTTCTCCTGTTGGTCCTTTAATCTTCAGGAGAGGCCTGTTTGCCCCATCAGTTATTTATTCTGTGTTTTTTCTCACATTGCTAGGAATTAGTTTTGTGATCAGTTATTCAAATTCCTCTTTAGACCTTCTTTTATCAATCAGAGGTTTAAGCCCAAGTGAGTTTACAGTTCCTTTTTTGCCAGTTGGGCTACTGTTTACTATATATCATCGAAATGGCAAAACTTGTAATCTCTCTTTCCGTTTTCTTTTTATACTAATCCATTCCTCTCTGTGCTTACTAATTCCTCCTTTCACCCGCTGCCTTCTCTTTCCGGTGCTAACTTATGACTTTGTTCCTCCTGGTTTGTCTCCAACCCATTTAATCCGAGAAGACCCGTTTACAATTCAATGGATCGGGTCGGGTCTACCCGGCAATCCGATAACCGAGTACCCGGTGGATTTGGCACTAATGATCAGCCAAGTCCAAATTAACAAACGACTATGTAAGACTGAGTCACAGCTTGTAACGGCACGAAGACTTTTGGTTGGCCATGCACATTGGCTCATAAGTTGTAATCGTTGGATCATCGAGGGACAACTGTGATTCAGTTCCCGATAAATCAGAGTGTTCATAAAACCCATTGTCACTCGATGTACTAGCCCCGAAGATTTTGGGTTTGAATTGTTGGATCACCGAGGGACAACTATGATTAAGTTCAGATTTTATATAGAAAAGTTTTATATATAAAATATGATTCTTTGAAGCAGTGAATGAAACAATTCCCTCCTTAATGACTAATAGGGTATATACGGGTTAGTTTGGGAAGAAAACATGTCTAAATGGGTCAGGTCGTGTCAACTGAGTACGAGGTAAACGGGTCTAGCGGGTCTTATTGGGTCTACCAATTTATAAGTGGGCCGGGTACGGGTTTAGGGTTTAGGAACGATTAGTTAAACGAGTCATGTCTGGGTCTAGGGGTTCTAGACCTAACATGACCCATTGCCAGCCCTATTTTTAACTAGATCGATAATTGTCTTGACCGGAGAAGCCTATAAATAGGTGGCAATGGTTTCATTTAAAGCAGACGAATCCTTGTGTAAAAAATCTCAGTTGTAGCATTCTAGTGAAGAGAAAAGTGCAATAGAGAGAGGAGAGAAAGTAGTCGTAGATGCATCTAATCTATTGGTCTGATTAGTTTGTAATCTTGATTTGATAGTGAAGTTCTATCGACCGTTGCCCGTGGTTTTTCCCTCTCAATCAGAGAGGGTTTCCATGTAAATCCTTGTGTTGTGCTATGTTTTTGCTTAATCTATGTTACTGTGGGGGAAAATCTTCGTGCCGATCCGAAGACTTCGCCGCACCAGTCAATTGAAGTTCGAGTCGAAGATCGTTGTTCGATCTGTTGATTGGAATTGCCGTTCTCAATACACAAGCAGAGAGATGCAATCAGAGAGTTGACACGAGATATGATCTCGGAGTTCAGCCGAAGCCTACGTCTCCGTGCTATAGGGAGCAACCCGAATTCACTAACTCTTTTCTCGAAGTGACCTCGACAGGCCGAGTGTCACTGATGCCTCTCCAATCTCTTCGAAGATAAGAAGAAGAAGATCAAGGAGAGGTGAAGGTTGGGAAGCTAGAAAATTCCAGAGCTCTGGTTTTTGAAAATCAGATCTCAGAACTGGAAATCGGATCATTTACATTCGAAGGGTCTGCTATTTATAGGGAAATGTTGGGGTAAATGGCGGTTTCTGGTCACTTCTGGAAGGATCTCCAGACAAGTCTGATGGGTCCCGCGGCTGTCTCCTGGGGATTCCACAGGCTCCTTGGCCCACCAGGCAGGGCCGGTGGGTCCCGCGGTAGTCTTCGTGGGCCCACTAGGCAGGGTCGGTGGGTCCCGCTGTAGTCTTCGTGGGCCCACCAGGCAGGGCAGGTGGGTCCCGCTGTAGTCTTCGTGGGCCCACCAGGCAGGGCCAGTGGGTCCCGCGGTAGCCTTCGTGGGCCCACCAGGTAGGGCCGGTGGGTCCCGCGGTAGCCTTCGTGGGCCCACCAGGCAGGGCCGGTGGGTCCCGCTGTTTGCAAACTTCTTGCCAAAATTTGCACCCACAGTTACCCCCTCCAAGTTAGCTAAGAGGCCACCTTGGCTGGCTTGGATTCTTGGTGCAAAGCTAACGACCCCCTGTCATAAGTGCAAAAGGAGCTTGTTGAGTGTTAGCGTCAAAAAAGACTGATCGGTTAATTTCTGACGAAAAATCTTCGTGCCGACCCGAAGACTTCGCCGCACCAGTCAATTGAAGTTCGAATCGAAGATCGTTGTTCGATCTGTTGATTGGAATTGCCGTTCTCAATACACAAGCAGAGAGATGCAATCAGAGAGTTGATACGAGATGTGATCTCGGAGTTCAGCCGAAGCCTACGTCTCCGTGCTATAGGGAGCAACCCGAATTCACTAACTCTTTTCTCGAAGTGACCTCGACAGGCCGAGTGTCACTGATGCCTCTCCGATCTCTTCGAAAGAAGAAGATCAAGGAGAGGTGAAGGTTAGGAAGCTAGAAAATTCCAGAGCTCTGGTTTCTGAAAATCAGATCTCAGAACTGGAAATCGGATCATTTACATTCGAAGGGTCTGCTATTTATAGGGAAATGTTGGGGTAAATGGCGGTTTTTGGTCGCTTCTGGAAGGATCTCCAGACAGGGCTGGTGGGTCCCGCGGCTGTCTCCTGGGGATTCCACAGGCTCCTGGACCCACCAGGCAGGGCCGGTGGGTCCCGCGGTAGTCTTCGTGGGCCCACTAGGCAGGGTCGGTGGGTCTCGCTGTAGTCTTCGTGGGCCCACCAGGCAGGGCCGGTGGGTCCCGCTGTAGTCTTCGTGGGCCCACCAGGCAGGGCCGGTGGGTCCCGCTGTAGTCTTCGAGGGCCCACCAGGCAGGGCCGGTGGGTTCCGCTGTAGTCTTCGTGGGCCCACCAGGCAGGGCCGGTGGGTCCCGCGGTAGCCTTCGTGGGCCCACCAGGCAGGGCCGGTGGGTCCCGCGGTAGCCTTCGTGGGCCCACCAGGCAGGGCCGGTGGGTCCCGCTGTTTGCAGACTTCTTGCAAAAATTTGCACCCACAGTTACTCTCCTTCGATCAAGAAATCGATCATCCAACCGATCGATCCTATATCGATCCCTCACAATCTTACTTATAATTCCTCTTTGAGTGTGTTTACTTTCTCATTTCTTTACTTTTTGTTATTCATGAATTTGTGATTGTTTTGTGTTTGTTATTCGCCTTATTTGTGTTGGTGTTCATGCGTTCGGTCAATCAAATAACTACTAGCTTAACGAGGAATTGCTTAGTCTTAGAGAAAAATACTATGTCTATCTCTGTCGTGGTTTCAATATTATGATTTATACCAGCAAACCAAGTGATGAATTCTTCTTCCAAGAGAAATGCCAGACACCGATTTAGATATGTACTAGTTACTAAACCCGTGCAATGCACAAGGGACTGGAAAAAAAAGATTTTTTCCGGTACAAAAAAGTTGTGTGGGAAGGAGTCCTCGTAGCACCATCGGGGCAAGCGGCCTTCATTTTAGCAAAGTATAACCCGGGTCAAGCATGGACAGTCATAATTCCACTGCTCTTGGGGAGCATATTTGTGAGGAAGGAAGGATCGAAATTCTCTGGTAGGAGTCTATATCAACTTCTACCTAAGGAGAGTATCTCAAGTGATCAGGGCATCAAAGCCATTTGGTGATATAAAATATAATCTCACGTAGGATTTTACAACCTACTACCTAGTAATGAGAGCATGCATATCAGATAACCCATCTCTCTCTCTCTCTCTCTCTCTCTCTCTCTCTCTCTCTCTCTCTCTCTCTCTCTCTCTCTCTCTCTCTCTCTCTCTCTCTCTCTCTATATATATATATATATATATATATATATATATATATAAAGGGTGCTGGACCTAAGGTGCAGCTTTGTTGCTGCACCTCAGGCATTGTTTTACTTACCTAGAAGTTTTGGAATTTGATGAAATTTAGTGAGGGTGTTGTCTAGGGTAAGATGATCATCCTCACCAATTTTCATCAAATTCCAAAACTTCTAGGGGGGTCAAATGATTGAAGCAAAATCAGCCATCAACAGTCACCGTTAAAATCTGCAGATTTTGCTTCGACCATTTGACCCCCCTAGAAGTTTTGGAATTTGATGAAAATTTGTGAGGATGATCATCTTACCCTAGACAACACCCTCACCAAATTTCATCAAATTCCAAAACTTCTAGGTAGGTAAACAAGTGAGAGGTGCAGCGTTGTTGCTACACCTCGGGTGTAGGCTCCCCTCCCCCTATATATATATATATATATATATATATATATATATATATATATATATATATATATATATATATATATATATATATATATATATATAGGCGATGATTCGATTGTAGGGTTTAGTTAATATAAGATAGAATGGGGTGTTTTTATCATTGGTTTACAAGAAAAAAAACCAGGAGTGCTTTTATCTTGTATCATGAATTTTTCATTCAAAAGTTTGATTTTAAACTTCCCAACAAAACTCTTTGACCAAAGTCAAATGTTTTCATCTATCAAAGGGTCCCATATATAGGGTAAGTCATCCCATTGATAGCCATCGGATCAAGGCATCAACGATAGAGAATAACCATAAAATCCTCTAAACTCGACGGTTCTACTGAGGTTGTGCGCACAACCCCCAGACAAGGTGTTCACCAAGTGGTGTGAACCACGAAGCAAACCCACTTGATAGTGTATTCCGATACACTATGGTGCGCACAAAGAAGGCTTGTGTGCATCGTCACCACACAGTGCACATTGTTGTGTTGGTTCACACCACATGGCGCACCACAACTAGTGACCTAATTTGTACCCCTAACATAGATGGGTATGGACAGTGATGCGCACCGCCCTGCACAACTTTGGCACTTACAGAATTTTTAAGTGTGGGTTCGGGAGGGGTGTCAAACATGAAATCCGATAAACTGAATAAATGTTTTCCATGGATTTCAGAAACCTCAATTTGTACAAAATGAAACAAGAAATCAGTCAATAAATCCAATGCATGTGAATTCAAAGAAATCATGCAATTGCGAAACCAAAACTAAAATTCAGTTTCGGAGGCGTTGCCTCTGAACCCCCACTAGGTGGCGTTGCCCCTGGATCCCGCGAGCTCACCAAGGAGTTGTGCGATCGCATTGTACAATTCATAGTGTGTCTACAGAACTCAATAATTGTTGGACTTGTGCGGCTGCACTTGCGACTATGCGCCACAATTAAAGCTATTGTGCAACCAGACAATGCATTGTGTGGTAACACAATTGCGCAACCGGCTTATGCAATGGCTGCATATACACTTCCCTGGTCCTGGATCGTCTATGCGGGTGCACATGATTACATAGCTCACACCCTACCTTACTAGATCGGGTTTGGACCGAGAAGACATCAATGAGAATCAAGCCCACTCTAAAACCTTTAAATCCATCCCTATGATGATGTGTGTGTTAAAGGAAAAACTTCTTGTGATAAATTATGAAGATTTCAAAGGAAAAATCATGTGTGAACACATATACAAAAAAGCAACATGATTTTAGCAAAATATTACATTGTATCTTGTTTACTGCATGATACATTGCCACTAAAGTGACATAACACTTTATCTTATTTTACCAAATCTAGTCGAATCAATATTGTAATCTGGCTTGTACTCAAAAAAAAATTATAATCTAGCTTCACCAGGAAAAGAAGTGTTTTGAGAATATTACAACTTTAATAGGACGTAAGAATCCCTCCAATGCATAAAAATATGCCAAAGAGGTTAATTTTATATGAAATTGATCCAACTCGGCAGAGCAGACCAAGGGAACACAAATATGCCCAAGCTGACCTATAGAGAACCAGAACGATTTAGTAGACAAAATATCTCTCTTATGGACTTAAATAGTTCAATTCCACCATTTTGTAATCCATTGTATGGTCGAAGGTGCATTCCAATTAATTGGTGGAGAGCAACCTACTTCAATTTGACTTTTAGAGGAGAAGTTTGAACAAACCTAAGGGAAAAAAATTTCAAGGCCAATGTTTCTCTTTTTTAGCAATAATTGCTTAATCTCATAAATTTTTATTTTTTTTTGGATTTCTGACGGCATAGATAATTTATGGTTCAGATTGAACCATAGATCCACTGGCCAACTGTGAATTTGAAGATTAACTACCAATAAAGATTAAAAATAATAATAATAAGATTTTTTTTGGAGATCATCATCATCGTTCTAAAAGACCACAATCGTAGTCTCGTAGATGAGTAGTGGATGAGGCCCAGGTATCTATGATCAAAAAGAAAGGAGAGGATAGGAGATGATAGAAACACTTGCTTTGAAATAGGAAGAAAATCAACAAGAGAGGAAGTAGTCGAGGAGAAGGAACAAGATTTTAATGTTTCGAAAGACGCTTGCATAAGCAAGCAACTAGCGAGGGGGAGGAGGTACAGAACACCAATGCCAGAGGAACGATGCATGTGGAAAGAAACAACACAGGAGTTTTAGGATACATTATGAAATTAATAAGGAAAAATACAAAATGTGAAACAAATCCAAAAATTGAAAAGGAATCATAAATTGTTATTATGAAGTTGATTGTGATAGGCATAAAGGTATGAGCTAGGTATTGACAATAAAGAACTGCCTAGCCATGACAATTCACATTTTTCCTTTACTCCCTTCTATTTTTTGCTCCATTATCTTCCCTTTCCTTCTCTTCGTTCACCCCCTTTCCTTGCTTTTACTCCCTTTGCTTTGTTATAGAGGAGGCAGTCTGAACAACATTATTGCTTAGATATGCTGCTTAACAATAGTATAATGCTGCTTAACAATAATATAAAAGAAAAAAGCAAATCTATAAAAGACAACAAAAAAGAAAACAAATTACTACCATTGTCCTTGTTGGATCCACGAAAGACTAGGTAACTCATTTAACTAAGCAACCAATTGGTGCAATGAAAGTTTAGGAAATGACTTTAAGAGCATATTAAGATGTAGGAGAGAAGAAGAGGTGGAAGCAGAGTAGGAGGTGCAACAGGAGTAGAAAACACGGAAACATTGATCCAGGCTCAAGATCGACAAGGAAGATTGAATCCAATACCCAATAAAAGAAAATCAGACTAAAGAACTTCCATTTACTTATTCATTCATACATAATAATAATGTCTGTACAATTAATTGTCCACCTTTATATAGGTTACATGTGATCGCTTCACAAGAAAAGAGAACTTAAAGTGAGAGAAGTATTTATTTACATACAAAAAATATCCCTATATAAAGACCAAGGTATAGAAGAAACGAATAAGATAAGGTTGGGTGATTGGGCGGGCTGAGTTTTCTTAGTCTGGAAGGTCCAAGACCATCGTCTCTCTTTCCCTTTTTAACCATGGTAAGATGGGATTTCTTTTTTAAGTGTCTTGTTTACTTATAACTCTCATAATTTGGTGATTCCAGCCATATCATGTCCAAACCTTTCAGATCCTATAAAATCGGAAGGATGGGTGGTCGGGCAATTAAAATTCAAAAATTAGAACCTAGGGTTAGTCAACCCTATTTCCCTTCTCCAACACTCATGTACGAACCATATGAGAATGGATTATCCTACTTTCTTTTCCTGGAGTCATAATGACTAAAAACTTAAAAGAAATGCCAATACAACAAACAAAATTAAATAAAAATTAACTACAACTCTATTGGAGCCAAAATATAAAACTCACCTAAACTTGGACTCAAACCCTACCACATCACGCATGAACGAGGTACGACGCCCATGGTTGGCATGTGCAAGTTGCTGGCTAGCATGCCATTAACAGTGGGAATGGGAAGTGTTCTTCAGGCACAAACTTAACCTTTAGTTTGTCATTAAGCGCGCAGATGGTAAGGCTGTAATCTGGCAAAAAAAAATCGGCATGTACAAAGCTGCAAGCCTGCAAGCACGAAGCGCTATTATACATGCATTGTTGCAACTTCGAAACTTGGTTAAGAGTGAAGGTCAGCATGCGTGTGACGACCAAGATCCAATAGGCCAAGAGCCAAGACTCCTGAGGCTGTGATGCCAAGATGGATGAGGTGAGGTGAGTTGTCCAGGGCAACTGAGTTAGTCCCATATCGCCTAGAGAGATCCTGAGTTACTTATATAATTTCCCCTCCCAAATATAGAAGACACGTTCTAGGTGGTTCGATGGTAACCACGCTAGTGCAAAACCTTGAGGTTGAGGGTTCAAAACCCAATAGACCAATAGAGGACAATAACTTGTGTTTGGGGGCTCACCACCTTTCTTGCCAAAACGTGTTTTAAAACCGTGCACCGCTGCGGATTTCATAAGAACTCCGTAGTTAAACGTGTTCGGGCGAGAGTAGTAATAGCCTAATAGGATAAGTGACCCCCCCTAGGAAGTCCTCGTACGAGCAATGGCAAAGCGGACAATATCTTCTGTGTTTGGGGCGATTGTTACAAAATGGTATCAGAGTCGGTTCTCCTCGCAATGGGGGGGGAGGGTATAACCCTACACGTGGACGTGTAGCCCTTAAGGGGGGTGGATTGTGACGACCAAGATCCAATAGGCCAAGAGCCAAGAGTCAAAACTCCTGAGACTGTGATGCCAAAATGAATGAGGTGAGATGAGGTGCCCAAGGCCACTGAGTTAGTCCCATATTGCCTGGAGAGAAGGAGATCATAAGCTACTTATATAATTTTCCCTCCCAAACATAGAAGACATATTCTAGGTGGTTCGAAGGTAACCACGCTAGTACAAAGCCTTGAGGTTGAGGGTTTGAAACCCAATAGACCAATAGAGGACAATATCTAGTGTTTGGGGGCTCACCACCTTTCTTGCTAAGACGCGTTTTAAAACCGTGCGCCGCTACGGATTTCGTAAGAACTCCGTAGTTAAACGTGCTCGGGCGAGAGTAGTACTTGGATGGGTCACCCCCTTGGAAAGTCCTCATGAGGCACGAGCAAAGCGGACAATATATTGTGTGTTTGCGGATGTTACAATGCATTATGTGATGTGTTATCGAATAAGGTGTATTGGTTTCAATTGTGTATTATTATTATTCAGATCCACTAGGAGCATGATGCCGAGTTTGGCGGGGGTCGCATGCCCCTGCTGAAGTCATTGTCCAATCAAGACCTACCCGTCATTGATCACTTAAGTAGTGAGGATGTCGGAGCTAGTAGCTCATCAACCCATCCTACAAGAGAGGTAGGGAAGAGGCGGATGAGATCACCTATATTCATAAAATAGTATGCAGAGAACAATAGAAGAGACACAATTGGAGTATATGAGATCATAAGAGGGGGAGATGAGGAAGCAACTAGAGTGGTACTTTCCATCGTTATTATATATATCCACTGGGTGGACAGATTGGAACTACAAAACTGCTGACCACCACATCCGCAACGTAGTCAGGGACTCAGGACAAATGGGTAACACCTATGACACTCCAGCTTCAAATGATCCATGTGGACACAACAGAGTAGAAATGGTGGAGTGAGTTTGTTTTTAGAAGCAAGTTGCTTTTTAAGCTTGAATTTTATTGTCCTACCAAAAAAAAAGCTTGAATTTTATTGCGAGATTTTTGCAAATCAATGGCCACTCCCATTCTGGAACCCAATTTGATGTTTCTTAGACAACCTTTTACGGAACACACTCCCAATTAGATGAGAACAAGCTCCGATTTTAGTTTCCATATAAGGTATTGTTGGCCTGTATACAAACATTTGATAAAGAAGGTTTCATAAGATGCATATGCATGGGCTATGAGGACGCTAACATGTTATACTACTTGTGCATTGTGATCACTTTATTTAATTCTGACATGCTATAAGCGAATATTTCTTATTATGTTATTTATTTTATGTTATTTATTTTGCATCATACGACAGTTCCTGCTCATATGAATATTAGCTGCAAGTATAATATTAGACATGTTAAGCGTGCACAAGTCTAAGATTTGTTTGGTATATGCACATGAAATTATATGTTTTATAGTAGGCACTTCAAGTGCTTGACATTATAGTAATTGAAGGCGCTACGAGTATGAATGTAAAGAATTAATGGATCTTTCTTTATTTATCTAAAAACCTAGAAAATCGAGTGATTTAGAACTTTAGATGTGTTCCATATGACCCAATATAAGTAGTTTCCAGCTAAACAATACATTTGCAACCTACTCTCAAGCATAGGAATCCTTGTGATATTCTAGAAGTTGGCCAGTAAATAGCATACAGAGTCAACATAATACAACATGACCATACCATGCCATACCAGCGGCCCAATTATACTATCCTTAAGTGAGCCTTATCCTATCCTTAAGTTTTCATTCTCAGAATCTAGATCAATGGATTCGTTATATTAAATAGCTTGTATGTTATGTGCCATCAGCACTTGTCGTTCTAAACATCTGGTGGGGACACCGATCTGGTTCGACCGGAGCCGACGTGAGTCTACACGCGTAAACGGAAGAGGATGAGCGCATCATGTGACTTGGGGCTTGAAGACGCTTGACAGTTGATGGGCCAGCCTCATTGGACCCCCAAATGGCGACGCACTTTATTTATTTAGATTAAACGAGCATTTTCAGAGCATTTATTAGTCTAATTTTGGTTATATGTAAACCTGGTCTATAAGGGTGTTTTTAGTCTTTTCTAGTCTCTATGGTCATAACGTTTGGTTAAGGACTAAGAGTCCTTTATAAACCATTGTAGCCATCATCTTTATTTGATGATTGAATAAATGAAGAAAAAAAAAGAGCATGCTCTAGGGTTCTTTGCAAAGAACCGTTACGTTGAGGTAAGAAACCTTGGGCCAAGGCTAAGAATCTTTATTACCTTTCTACCTACGAATCTTCCCCGTGATCGACTTCTCCGACTAGCACCAATACGATCATCAGCATCGTCACCTTCGAGTGCAGCCGCCACCCGCACCGCGGCCGACCACAGGTCGCCGCTTGTCTCACACCGCTCGCGACATCTGTCTGTCCTTCAGACCCGCGGCCTCCGGCACCCGCTGTCGGCTGCACAAACCACCCGACAGGCCCCATCAACCATATGATCCACCCAGCAGACCTCGTTGGTTGTCGTGTCACCGTCACCCCACCCGTAAACGCCTCATGAGGCCTCCTTCAAGTCTAATTACGCACTCCGTCGCTCCGAGAAGGCTCGACAACGTCGATCTATGTCCAACACCTTTGACGACATCCACATCACTTGAGTTTGATCTTTCTTTTCCTTTACACCTTTGAATCCGGAGCTATTCCATTGATAATTACATGCATCTTAGATCTACAATTATTCAAATAATTATCACTTAGATGCCCTAAACATTACATGAACCTGAGACCTGCCTCTGCTTGCATGAGTATGTTTAATCAATTGAAGTCCTTTGGAGGATCCCTATATCTCCACATTAATATTGGACTGCCATGTGCTTGCGGAAGTTTCTTAACTTCCAAACGGTTGTCGCTTGAGAACTTTGATTGACAGGAACTACCCGTGTGTAACCTAACTGTTCTAATTCATTACTAGCTAATCTTTTTGGTCTAAAAGCCTCGTTTGAATTTGCAAATAGTTATATTTCTCATTATTAAATTGTGATTCTTATGCTTATTCCATCCGGCAGGCCCTGTCAGTCGTCCGATCCGCTCAGTAGACCCCATCGGCTGCCCCGTTCCCGTGCCCCATCAATGCCCCGTGAGGCCTCCTTCGAGTCTGATTCCATGTCGCGCCGCTTCGAGAAGCCCTAACAATGTCAATCTTCGTCCAACACCTTTGACGACATCCACGTCACTGGAGTTTAATCTTTTTTTTCCACAACACCTTTGAATCCAAAGCTATTCCATTGATAGTTCCTGCATCTTAGATCTATAATTATTCAAATAGCTATCGTTGGTTTGATTAGATGCCCTAAACATTACATGAACCTGAGACATGACTCTGCTTGCTTGAGCCTGTTTAATCGATTGAAATCCTTTGGAGGATTCCTCGATCTCCACATTAATATTGGACTCACATGTGCCTACGAAAGGTTCTTAATTTCCAAACGGTTGCCGCTTAAGAACATTGGATTGTCAGGAACTACACGTGTGTAACCTAATTGTTCTCATTTATCACTTGCTAATCTCTTTGATCTAAATGCCTCGTTTGAATATGCAAATAGTTATATTTCTCATTATTAAATTGTAATTCTTAGGTTTATTTCCTGAACCATACAGGTCCTGCATCAACATCTAACATCAAAAACATGCTGCCGCAGTAACAGTATCAAATATCATTGGCTAAATAAATGCTTGAGTGGAATCATCATAAAAATACACGGCAACAAGCCATTTTATAGTGAATATGTACCGGTTCAAATTCCCCTAATAAGCTTGCCTTGTCTTTTGTAATGTCTTGTTCAGTGGCGGACCCAATAACTCCAAAATTTAAAATTTTATGGGCGCCGTTTAATGATTTTTTTAAAATTTCAAAACCTCAAACAGGCCCTCTAGGAATTTTGCGAACTTTGGGGGGGCCATGGACCCCTCACCCCCCCCCCCCTGGTTCCGCCCCTGGTCTTGTTGGAATCTCAGGTTCTAGTTATCATGAAAACTAGTAGCTTTGAGGACAATATTACATTGAAGGCTGTAAATCAATAACCATTTTCTTTTACAAAGTTTTTCATCTTTTTGAAGCAATGAAAAAGGGAATTCATTTAGAACCAAAAACAGCAACTCGAACCTATTTAACAATTTTTTTTCAGTTGTTGTGCAGATAGATCTGACACTAATCAAAGAAAATCTTATCCAATGTAGCAGCACCGCACAATGTGCTCTAGAAATTATGCAATGTACACCACATAATATCAAAACTAACTTTGCCAAATACTTGAAGGCGAGGGACTCTACACGCCACCAACCATGCAATGCACAAATTTCAAAGGCCAATGTGCGACCATGCTGCCTTGGACATATTACTTCCTCACAAAATACCAAATCAAGCGGTCAATATCATAGATCTAATGGCCCCTAAAGTTGTTCCCTACATAGTTACCAAGTCGGAAAACGGGAAAAAAACGGCAAAGGAAAAAATCGGAAAGATACGATGAAAACGGGAAAAACGGAAAAAAAAACATGAAAACATCGGAAAAAACAAAAAAAAATCTTAAAAATTATACCATGTATATATGTCATTTTCCAACATTTAGTAATCAAAAGTTCAAAACATATAGCATATGCGTTTATGAAGCACGAATAAAATAAAACCCGAACCCAATTTAAACCTGGACCAAACCCGATTTGTTTTATACGTGTTTTATACGCGTTTTATACGTTTTAAACGAGTACGGAAGTTTTTTTTCAAAAAAATGAGTTTTTTTCCTGTTTACTACGTCTTCGGATCGATACGCGTTCTATACGCGTTTTTTTCAAAAAAACGCCCGATTTGGTAACTATGGTTCCCTAGACCATATAAATATACAAGGTTTCAAATTACTTCCTCAAGAAAATAGTTATATGCATTGTTTTCAACGGCAAAGGCATAAAGCATGGTGTTTTGGCTAGTCTCACCAATATCTTCATTTAATGGGTCTATGTTGGGGAAGCTTCCATCATGAACCCCCCCCCCCCCCCCCCTTCTTTTATGCCCACATCTTCCTCAATAGGGGATCAATCGGATTGCTTGCCTTGAACTCTATCTTTAACAATACATGAATATAGCTAAGATTTAGGATTAGAAGACAAACTAATGATAAAAAAAAGGTGTCCTAGGTTTAGTTTAGGATAAAGTTATACTTTTTTTTATATAAGTCACTCCATCTGGACATACGCCCAACCAGCTACGGCGCTGTGGACGCGGAAAAAAGCGTGGGTCGTCTTTATTGCGAATCACACAAGATTATAATTGTGGCCGGGACCCGGGTTGCTCGGGTGTAGCGAGTCCGGGTTGCGGCGAGTTTTGATCAGGGGATTGTGGGAAAGATCTTCTGGGGGATCCCTTTGATCCGCGTCTCCACGTGATGTTCGTGCGAGAGCTCTGAAGGGGCTGCCCAGGACAGGGGTTTTACAGGGAGAGGGTTTTGGAGAGGCTAAGGAATGTCCACCGTTGCTTTGTCCCTTCCGTGCTTCGCGCTTTCTCGGCTAGGGGGTTTTCGGCTTCGTTCCTCGGTCTTCGCGTCTTTCTCGTTCCTTGCTTGACCTCGGTGTCCTTGATCGTCGGTTCGCGGCGTCGATCTAGCTTTTGGCGTTGGCTTTGGCTTTGGCTTTTTGGCTTTGGCTTTGCTCCGGCGTGGCTCTGGCTTTTGCTTTGCTTCGGCGCTTGCACTTGGACGTAGCTGGGAGAGACTTGCGATGCTTTCGTTCTTCCGGACTTCGCGTCGTATCGGCTAGAACGTGCGGTGCTTTTGCTCGTGGCCGGCGTAGTCGCTTGGCTTTGGCACTTGCGTTGCTTTGGCGCGGGCTTTACTGGGGCTTTGCTTTGACTTCTTGCGTTGGCTTTAGCTTTGGCGTCAACTAGATCTTCTTCTTCGAACGACGTGGGCTACTTCTCCGGTGCTTCGACGGTTTACGTATCGACTGGACTTCTCTTCTTCTTCGGGCTTCTTTGGCGTGATCGGAGTCGAAGAATGCTTTCGAAGATAGTGGGGGTAGCACCGATCTCCGTGCGACGGTTGTGGCGTCGGCTTTTGTTGATGAAGACGACGAGAGTAGCGACGGTCTCCGTGCGACGGTTGTAGCGTCGGCTTTTGTTGATGAAGACGACGGGGTAGCAACGCTTCAGACTATCTGCTCCAGGCTTTCTTCTTCGTGGATGGCGCAGGTGTTAGTCGAAGACGACGGGGTGATGACGCTTCGCTTCTCTCCTCCGAGCTTTGGGGCTTGATCGGGATCGAGGATTTGTTGGAGACGACGGGGTAGTGCCGCTCCTCTTCTTCTCCGGGCTTTTGGGCTTGATCGGAGTCGAAGGCTTGTTGGAGACGACGGGGTAGTGCCGCTCCTCTTCTTCTCCGGGCTTTTGGGCTTGATCGGAGTCGAAGCTTTTTGGAGACGACGGGGTAGTGCCGCTCCTCTTCTTCTCCGGGCTTTTGGGCTTGATCGGAGTCGAAGCTTGTTGGAGACGACGGGGTAGTGCCGCTCCTCTTCTTCTCCGGGCTTTTGTGCTTGATCGGAGTCGAAGCTTGTTGGAGACGACGGGGTAGTGCCGCTCCTCTTCTTCTCCGGGCTTTTGGGCTTGATCGGAGTCGAAGCTTGTTGGAGACGATGGGGTAGTGCCGCTCCTCTCCTTCTCCGGGCTTTTGGGCTTGATCGGAGTCGAAGCTTGTTGGAGACGACGGGGTAGTGCCGCTCCTCTTCTTCTCCGGGCTTTTGTGCTTGATCGGAGTCGAAGCTTGTTGGAGACGACGGGGTAGTGCCGCTCCTCTTCTTCTCCGGCCTTTGCTTCTGGCGTCTTCGGAGTCGAAGGGTTCTTCTTCTCCGAGCTTTCTTCTTCGTGCACGGAGTCGAAGGGATGATCTTCGTGTGCAAGGGTCTTCACATTGATGAGGACTTTCAGTAAGCCGATCCCTCGGGACAGGCTTGACTGTGCCTCGTGAAGCCTTGGGTCGATGAAGAAGCGTCTCCTCTTCTGCAGAGCTCCGGCGTTTCGTCTTCAATCTTCCGACCATTTTTTCCTTCCCCCACCCCCTCTATTTATAGGCAAAGAGGTGGGGAGAGAGATATGGGAACTTTTTAATTTTAAATCCCTTTTGTATCTCTCTCATAATTACCCGGATTTTATTCATCCATTGATGAGGGGAATAACATTTAGTTGTTTTCCTTTTCTGGCGGGTGCAATTATGGCTGGATTTTGCGCACGAAATCGATGGCGATCGGGCGCTTCGTCTTGTGCGTCGGATTGAGGGATCGGCGCAGATCCGCGTGTGTGCAGACGTCATACGCTACCTCCCCCCGCGCATGGCGGTATTTTTTTCCTTTTCTTTCTTTTCTTTCCTTTTCTTTTCTTTCCTTTTTCTTTTCTTTCCTTTCTTTTCTTTCCTTTTTCTTTTCTTTCTTTTTTCTTTTCTTTCTTTTTTCTTCCCTTTCCTTGCAGGGCCGGCCGGCCTCTCCATGGGGTTCGGTCCCCACTAGGGCCGGCCCTATGGGGTTCGGACCCTAGTAGGGACCGGCCCCTCTTGAGGCGGGGTCCGGGTCCGTGTCGGCACGCGCGAGTTGGGTCCGCGTGTCGGGTTTGCATCCACGTCTGTGCGAGCGAGTTGGGTCCGCGTGTCGGGTTTGCATCCGCGTCGGCGCGAGCGAGTTGAGTCCGCGTGTCGGGTTTGCATCCGCGTCGGCACACGTAAGTCGGGTTCGGGTCCGACGAAATTCGTGTGTCTACAGGCGCAAAAGGCACGCCCTAGGCCTAGATGGAATCTAGCCCAAGATTGGTCGCCCTAGGGCTTTTTGGGTACATCTCTCCCCGAGCGAGCCCCGAGGCGAGTTTTATAATACTCTGGTTATATGTAGCATCAAAATGCTGCATGTAAGAGACAATCATAGAATTTTTTCGAAAGGAGCATAAATTAAAACAAAAACCATAACATAAAAAAAAAAATCAATAAAGATTACTTGTAACAAATCTAGCATGTAAAAAATGGTAAAAATAAAGAACATGAAGGAGGGAAGAAATGAGATTTTCATGTAAAAAGGGTCACAAGACTCACAACTAAAGAACTCTTTTTATGGACATCACAGTGTACGAGAAAGTTGACATCCTAACGAAGGATATTGGTTACAATGTTGCAAAGAATCATATGCAAGTGATAACACATACATTTCCACATATGAACAAGTGTTGGTTGGTTGATACTTGATAGGCGACATCATTGGATCGATATTACTAAGAGAATTTCATTATGTACTAAGGGCAAGAGTGATGGTTTGGACCTCCAACCGAAAGTAAATACTAGAAGCACAAAAGAATAAGAGGTCGGGGTTCATGTTAATCAACTACGGGACAATGCAGTTTGGACATGACAAGTATCTGCAACCCCCTATATAAGGTGTAGAAAAAGTAAGTCAAAGTACGACAAGTCGACTAAGTGCAGACTGTGCAGTATGAGAAGGAAATGAAGTAGGCAATTTTCTTAACTTTGAAAGTGGATGGATGCATTCAAAAGAAAC
>OX393555.1:59602064-59747064 GCA_947650365.1 Chamaelirium japonicum | reverse complement strand
TCCATCCCCCTGCCCCTAACCCCCACTACCCTAACTCTAAGGTCCTAGCCGGCCTCCCTCATCACCCCCCTAAACTCTTGGTCGTTGGTTCTCTTTCCATACTTGCGCTCTTCAAGTCATGCATCACTCCCAACGAGCTATTGTCTTAGGGGTGCATAGAAAACCGGTGGAACTAAAGAACCGAACCGAACCAGTCCGAACCGTGCAGTTTGATTCGATTTCTAGCATGATCGGTTCAGTTATGGTTCCCAAAGTGTAGAATCGTAAGGGACCGGTTCAATTTTCGATTAGAGTGTCGGTTATCCGAACAGCATCGAACCAATTCATGTATATGCATAATGCATTCACGAGTCGAGTAATACGAGTAATGCGGGTCGGGCTATTATACATTGGGCCCTACTGATCTCCACAATAATATATTGTATATGGCTTTATGATTGCTTGTTGTATCATCGGTTTTGAAATGTTATTTTATTTCTACTTGATCCAATGATTGACCAATTTTAACTTCTATTGGTGCACAACAAATTAGTGAAATCGGATAATCGAACCGGTTTTGTATGGTCCTGTCCGGTCTGGTTCCATGCTCGGATGCTCCCAATGGTCCGGTTCTGGTTCCAAATATTTGAGAACCACTGGGACCGGTTCGATTCCCGGCTCATCCCGGAACTGGTCCAAACCGAACCATGTGCACCCCTACTAGGACCGGTGGTACTTCCTCTCTCCCATGTTGAAGAGGTATCTTGTTCGACTTCCGGTATGGACATTGTGGAGCGAACTCTCCCTCAAGACTGGTGTGCCTTGTTTGCACGGGTGAATCCTGGCCGTTGATGTCATGTACACGGAACTATAAAACTTAATAAAATAGTAGATATGTTGTCTTTCTCCTGTTCCGATCAATGGTTCTATTTGAGTCTTTACTCTAGCGCCATGTCCTCTGAGGCTCTGAGGCTTTGATCGCCTGGCCTATCTAGGGAGAAAAAAATTAAATAAAAAACATTAATGCATCACCTAAAAATTCTCTTCTGTCAATGTCTATCATGTGGTGAAAAAAACAAACAGATTACACCCACTTAGCCTCTCACATAACTAATATCAAAGAAAACATCAATTAATACTAGCTGAGATGCTCTCCCTTTTGGATTTATGATCATATGGTTTGGTTACTAAGATTTATGAATCTTTAACCTTTTGTCCTACCAAAAAAAAAATCCTCTCAATTTATATACCAAGTTTGTGCAAAATCTATATAACAAGGAACGACGGTCTACATGCTAACTAGACAAAATGGAATAACTTGCTGACTAGACAAAAATGAACGGATAGATTTGATCATCGTCTCTTGATTTAACCATAGAGTGGGACTCATCCCTTCACTTCTTCACAAGGGAAGTCCCTCAATTAATATAGAATTAATTGGCTCACTGTAGACACACGAATTTCGTCGGACCCGAACCCGACTTACGTGTGCCGACGCGGACGCAAACCCGACACGCGGACCCAACTCGCTCGCGCCGACGTGGATGCAAACCCGACACGCGGACCCGACTCGCGCGCGCCGACACGAACTCGGACCCCGCCCCAAGAGGGGCCGACCCCTACTAGGGTCCGAACCCTATAGGGCCGGCCCTAGTGGGGACCGAACCCCATGGAGAGGCCGGCTGGCCCTGCAAGGAAAGGGAAGAAAAGGAAAGAAAAGAAAAGAAAGAAAAGAAAAAGGAAAGAAAAGAAAAGGAAAGAAAAGAAAAGGAAAGAAAAGAAAGAAAAGGAAAAAATACCGCCATGCGCGGGGGGAGGTAGCGTACGACGTCTGCACACACGCGGATCTGCGCCGATCCCTCGATCCGACGCACAAGACGAAGCGCCCGATCGCCATCGATTTCTTGCGCAAAATCCAGCCATAATTGCACCCGCCAGAAAAGGAAAACAACTAAATGTTATTCCCTTCATCAATGGATGAATAAAATCCGGGTAATTATGAGAGAGATACAAAAGGGATTTAAAATTAAAAAGTTCCCATATCTCTCTCCCCACCTCTTTGCCTATAAATAGAGGGGGTGGGGGAAGGAAAAGATGGTCGAGAAATTGAAGACGAAGCGCGGGAGCTCTGCAAACGAGGAGACGCTTCTTCATCGACCCAAGGCTTCACGAGGCACAGTCAAGCCTGTCCCGAGGGATCGGCTTACTGAAAGTCCTCATCAATGTGAAGGCCCTTGCACACGAAGATCATCCCTTCGACTCCGTGCACGAAGAAGAAAGCTCGGAGAAGAAGAACCCTTCGACTCCGAAGACGCCAGAAGCAAAGGCCGGAGAAGAAGAGGAGCGGCACTACCCCGTCGTCTCCAACAAGCTTCAACTCCGATCAAGCCCAAAAGCCCGGAGAAGAAGAGGAGCGGCACTACCCCGTCGTCTCCAACAAGCTTGAACTCCGATCAAGCCCAAAAGCCCGGAGAAGAAGAGGAGCGGCACTACCCCGTCGTCTCCAACAAGCTTCGACTCCGATCAAGCCCAAAAGCCCGGAGAAGAAGAGGAGCGGCACTACCCCGTCGTCTCCAACAAGCTTCGACTCCGATCAAGCCCAAAAGCCCGGAGAAGAAGAGGAGCGGCACTACCCCGTCGTCTCCAACAAGCTTCGACTCCGATCAAGCCCAAAAGCCCGGAGAAGAAGAGGAGCGGCACTACCCCGTCGTCTCCAACAAGCTTCGACTCCGATCAAGCCCAAAAGCCCGGAGAAGAAGAGGAGCGGCACTACCCCGTCGGCTCCAACAAGCTTCGACTCCGATCAAGCCCAAAAGCCCGGAGAAGAAGAGGAGCGGCACTACCCCGTCGTCTCCAACAAGCTTCGACTCCGATCAAGCCCAAAAGCCCGGAGAAGAAGAGGAGCGGCACTACCCCGTCGTCTCCAACAAGCTTCGACTCCGATCAAGCACAAAAGCCCGGAGAAGAAGAGGAGCGGCACTACCCCGTCGTCTCCAACAAGCTTCGACTCCGATCAAGCCCAAAAGCCCGGAGAAGAAGAGGAGCGGCACTACCCCGTCGTCTCCAACAAATCCTCGATCCCGATCAAGCCCCAAAGCCCGGAGGAGAGAAGCGAAGCGTCATCATCCCAGCGTCTTCGATAAACGCCTGCCCCATCCACGAAGAAGAAAGCCTGGAGCAGATCGTCTGAAGCGTCGCTACCCTCGTCGTCTTCATCAACAAAAGCCGACGCCACAACCGTCGCACGGAGATCGGTGCTACCCCCACTAACTTCGAAAGCATTCTTCGACTCCGATCACGCCAAAGAAGCCCGGAGAAGAAGAGAAGTCCAGTCGACACGCAAATCGTCGAAGCACTGAAGAAGTAGCCCACGTCGTTCGAAGAGGAAGATCGAGTTGACGCTGAAGCTAAAGCCAACGCAAGAAGCCAAAGTAAAGCCCCAGTAAAGCCCGCGCCAAAGCAACGCAAGTGCCAAAGCCAAGCGACTACGCCGGCCACGAGCAAAAGCACCGCACGTTCTAGCCGATACGACGCGAAGTCCGGAAGAACGAAAGCATCGCAAGTCTCTCCCAGCTACGTCCAAGTGCAAGCGCCAAAGCAAAGCAAAAGCCAGAGCCACGCCGGAGCCAAGCCAAAGCCAAAAAGCCAAAGCCAAAGCCGACGCCAAAAGCTCGATCGACGCCGCGAACCGACGATCAAGGACACCGAGGTCAAGCAAGTAACGAGGAAGACACGAAGACCGAGGAACAAAGCCGAAAACCCCCTAGCCGAGAAAGCGCGAAGCACGGAAGGGACAAAGCAACGGTGGACATTCCTTAGCCTCTCCAAAACCCTCTCCCTGTAAAACCCCTGTCCTGGGCAGCCCCTTCAGAGCTCTCGCACGAACACCACGTGGAGACGCGGATCAAAGGGATCCCCCAGAAGACCTTTCCCACAATCCCCTGATCAAAACTCGCCGCAACCCGGACTCGCTACACCCGAGCCACCCGGGTCCCGGCCACAATTGTAATCTCGTGTGATTCGCAATAAAGACGACCCGCGCTTTTTTCCGCGTCCACAGATTTCTGGCACGCCCGGTGGGACCTCTTCTCCTTTCATCCGTACGGTTGAAGAAGCTGCTTGAAGTTTGCAATGGCCGGAACAAACAACGATGCGTTTGCTCCAAGCCTCTCACCAATCGCCGAGTCTCCTCTACTCCGGTACGGTGATCCAGTAAATCCGGAGGGTGATGCTCCTCCAATGGTGCGCGTCTACACTCGGCGTACCCGGACTCTTGCGGACGTCTTCGTGCCAGAAGCTACTACCGAAGATGCTCGCCAAAGCGCCGACGAGGCCCTGGTGCATGAAGAAACGAGCCTCGATCCTGGAGTCCATGTCCAGAAGTTTGGGGAGGACCAGCCCCAACCCCGAACCCGTTCGGGTTCTCCAACAAACGTTGCACCTCCTCTGCAGGGGGCAAACATCAATCATCAGCCAGAAGCAAGTCGGCGTAACTACATCTCTGATGATGATGGCGAGGATGCGAACATGCAACACCGAGACGTTCTCCGTCACCACCCTCCATCCGCTCTTCAGCTCCAAGTCATGCAGATGAGCGAGCATATGGCGTAAATTACTCGGCTGATGGAGGAAAAGGATCGTCACATCAACACTCTGCTCCAAAAGCTAAGCGCGAAGGATGCTACAGCAGTCAGCCAACCCGTCGCTTCTCCAGTAGCCGTTCCAGTTCCGTCTTCAACTCCCGCTCATGCAGAAGTTACTCCGACGGTTCAAGCAGTTACCCCAGCGCTCTCCTCGGCTCCCGTCCCATTGGAAGTCGTCTCCCCAACGCCAGCCTCAGTGGCCACTCAACCTCCGGCAACGGCTGCGATGAGTGCTCAGCAAGTCCAAGCGTTGATAGCCGACATGATGCGCTCCTACGACAGTAGCCTTCCTCCGATCACGGCGGCATACTCGAAGCCCTACACTACGAGGATCCAGCAGCTACGCTTCCCAGCCGGGTTCCAGCCATCCAAGTTCCAGCACTTCGACAGAAAGGGAAATCCAAGACAGCACGTCGCCCACTTCATCGAGACCTGCAACAATGCCGGCACATATGGCGACGAGATGGTGAAGCAATTCGTTCGTACCCTCAAAGGCAACGCGTTCGACTGGTACGTTGATCTTCCTGCAGGGACCATCGACAGCTGGGATCAGATGGAGAGGGAGTTCCTCAATCGCTTCTACAGCACCAGACGAACCGTCAGCATGACCGAACTCACCACCGTCAAACAAAGGAAAGATGAGCCAGTGATCGACTACATCGACAGGTGGAGGAACCTCGCGCTGAACTCACGAGACCGCTTGTCTGAAGACTCGGCCATCGAGATGTGCACCCAAGGCATGCACTGGGGTCTGCTCTACATCCTCAAAGGTATCAAGCCTCGGTCTTTTGAAGAACTCGCAACTCGGGCTCATGACATGGAACTCAGCCTAGCAAACCGCGGGGACTCGAAGAACAAGGACTTCTTGAAGATAGAGAAGAAGGACAAGCCACTGGCAACGAAACCGAAACAAGTCAACGTCGCTGACGTCGATTCAACTGCCAAACCACTCAAGATCGGTGGCAAGCCGGATCAGAAGAAGGGAGTCGCCATACCACCGCCTCCGCCGCTAAGACAAAGGATGACTCTCGAGGAGCTCGAAGCCAAGGAGTACCCTTTCCCAGACTCGGAAGTCTCCTCCATGTTCGACCAGCTGCTGCAAGAGAAGATGATAGAGCTCCCTCCTTCGAAGAGGCCCGAGCAGATGCATCGCGTCAACGACCCTCTCTTCTGCAAATACCACCGGGTGGTGAGTCATCCCATCGAAAGATGCTTCGTCTTCAAGGAAAGAATCATGGCGCTCGCTAAGCAAGGGAAGATAGTGATCGACTCCGGGGAGGTTGCTACGGCCAACATGACGTCCATCACCTTCGGCTCCTTCTCGCCAGTACTCGTCGCTGCCCGACGAAGCATGCCCAAACTGCGCATCAACCGGCAAGCTCCAATCGCTAAGTCAACTTCCCGGCCGAAAGTCTCGAAGCGACGTCAACGTACTCCTGCGCTCACCGAGGAGGAAACACCGCTGCCCTGGGGGCAATCATCGCTCACGCCAGCACCTCTTCCAAGCAATGATATATCCCAACGAGCGCTCCAAAGGAGATACGAGCAAGGAGATCCGGAAGTCGGTCTGCTAGGCCAGCCTTCAGGAAAGTTCGACTATTACGTCCTCTACTCAAGGCCTCCGTCCGTTTCGACCAACGAAATCAAGCCCATCGGCTGGGAATCGGAAGACACGCCAGTAGGGCCTCGAGAAGAGCAAGTCCATTCCAGTCAAGCTATGTCCCAACGCGCTCTTCGGGAAAGATACGAGCAAGGAGATCCGGAAGTCGGTCTGCTAGGCCAGCCTTCAGGGAAGTTCGACTATTACGTCCTCTATTCAAAGCCTCCATTGGTCTCAGCTGAAGAAATCAAGCCCACCGGCTGGGGATCGGAAGACGAGCCAGTAGAGCCTCCGGAAGAACAAGTGTCATCAAAGAAACCAGTTGCTGCTGTCGACCATCATCCTAGCGAAGGGGAATCCACTGACGAAGAAGCATGGGTCATGTTACCGCGGCGACGAAAGCCATGGCAAGAAAAGAAGCTCAAACAAGACCGTATGATGAGGGGATTCACCAAGCGGAAGACCTACAAGAAGAAAAGCAAGGCTCCGGGGAGGAAGGCGTTCAAAGTGCCGCCAGCAAGCCGAGACGATATCCTTCAGCAGAGTCTTCCAGAGCCGACAACTTTGCAAGAGTTCTTCCCGGATCACTTCCTCCCAGCGGACCAACACATCAAGGTATCTTGTTGCATGGTCGAAGTCCATGAGGCGACGGAAGGAAATAATGAAAGCGAAGCTTCTGAAGAAGGCGACTCCACCGATGAGGGAGACGATTCCGACAAAGGGGGCACAGCCTCTCAAGACGAAGCAATACTGCACATGCCGCTTGTAGAAGCTTTGCATCTCCCGAAGAAGGCTCGCCTGGCAATGGCTGCGGCCTTGGCCGATCCGGATAGCTACAGCAGGAAGAGGAAGGGCGACCAGAAGCGCAAGGCTGTAGCCTCGTGTGACGCAACGATAACCTTTTCGGATGAGGACCTGCAACTCGGGACGCGATTGCACAACCGGCCTCTTTACGTCTCGGGATACATCAAGGAGAAGCCAGTGAACCGAATCCTGTTGGACTGCGGCTCCGCCGTCAACATCATGCCTATCCAGACGATGCGTCAACTCGGCATCACCAACGACCAGCTCTCGCCGAGTCAGTTGGTCATTTAAGGCTTCAACCAGGGCGGACAGTCCACCGTTGGAATCATTCGTCTAAAGCTTTCCATCGGCCCGCTAGATACGACGGTCCTCTTCCACATCATCGACTGCCAGACATCATATCGTCTCCTGCTAGGAAGACCATGGCTGCACGAGAACGGCATCGTAGTATCCACCTGGCACCAGTGCCTCAAGTACTACGAAGAAGGCGTGGAGAGGTGCATAGTTGCGGACGACAAGCCATTCAACGAGGCCGAGGCACACCTGGCCGATGCTAAGTTCTACCAAGCAAAGGGCCTGGTCGCGGAAGTTCTTCCAGCTAAAGCTCCTCGAGCTCAAAAGATTGAAGAAGTAAAGAAGGACAAGACTCCTCGTCCCGTAAATCCGGTGCCACCATCTGACGAGGCAAGACTCAAGGTCCAAGGAACGCCGAAACCTGGGCAAAGGATGCGCATCAGCTTTGAGCCAAGAGCAATGCAACATACCCCGTTGCCAATCCAAACGGCGCCTGTCCTGCGTTTCGCGCCTCAGTGGCTCCGAAAATCCGAGCGATCGCCTTCTACTCCGACAAGGAAGCTGGCCCCGTTGTTATCTCAGGCCAATGTCATCACTCTGCAAGAAATGACGGTGCCACTACCTAGTCTGACGCAAGCTCCGAACCCAAGTAGACCCGTCGAATCGGCAAACCTCGAGCAACTCGGATTCAAGCCAGAAGGGAGTTGGGGGCAAAATGCTGCCCAGTTGCTGTTCAGAGCTGGCTACAACGAGGAAAGCGTCATGGGCACACTTCCACCAGCAGCAACTCCGCATGGGATGACGAGAACTCAAGCTCGGCTGTTCCAAAACGGAGAGCAAATTCCCCCGAACCGCCGAGGCATCGGCTCCAGTCAAGCTCCGTTAGTCATCAGAACCGCAGCAAAGAAGACCTTCACCTCGAACTACATTGAGGCGAGGATAGTAGATGAAGCAGCCGAAGAATCGACAATCTCCGATGCACGCTCTACCCACCTCAGCCATCCAGACAGCAGGAGAAGACGACGACGGGCTCGACGCCAAGCCTTGTTCCGGAAGCAAACCAGAGGTGGTAAAGACTGGTCGAATCGAAAACGCACATCCGTATTCGAGAGGCTTGGGCCAGTCAAACAATCAAAGAAGAAGTCAGTGTTCGATCGCCTGGAAATGCCTATCGAGGACTTTGTCTCAACACCCACCCACCCACCCATGGCTGCCGTCAATCATATCTCCATTACGGATCCCGACAACGGTGACACTTCTACTTCGGACGACGAGTTGCCCGACGCCCCGCCAGTCCTCGAAGAAGGGGGGCAGTCCACCGTTGATGACTTGAAGGAAATCAACTTGGGCACGGAGACGGAGCCTCGGCCTACATTCGTCAGCACGCTCTTGACTCCTGAGGAAGAAGCCGCATACATCAAACTGCTTAAAGAATACAGAGATGTCTTCGCATGGTCCTACAAGGAGATGCCGGGCCTCGATCCAAAAATCGCAGTGCACCAGCTCAGCGTCAAACACGGAGCCAGCGTCATTAAGCAAGGACAAAGGCGCTACCGGCCAGAACTTGTACCCCAAATAGAAGGCAAAGTTAACAAGTTGATCGAAGCCGGCTTCATTCGAGAAGTCAAGTACCCGACATGGATCTCTAGTGTCGTCCCCGTCAAAAAGAAGAACGGTCAAATCCGAGTGTGCGTGGACTTCAGAGACTTGAACAACGCATATCCAAAGGACGACTTCCCCTTGCCAATCACGGAGCTAATGGTCGATGCGACGACAGGTCACGAAGTGCTCACTTTCATGGACGGATCATCGGGCTACAACCAGATTCACACGGCACCCAAGGACGAGGAGCTCACGGCATTCCGCACACCAAAAGGAATCTACTGCTATAAAGTGATGCCCTTCGGCTTGAAGAACGCGGGAGCCACCTACCAGCGAGCTATGCAGAAAATCTTCGACGACATTCTTTATCAAAACGTGGAGTGTTACGTCGACGACCTCGTGGTAAAATCCAAGAAGAAGTCGGCACATCTACAGGATCTCGAGCTAATCTTCAAACGGCTTCGAAGATACCAACTCCGCATGAATCCACTCAAGTGCGCGTTCGGGGTCTCCTCAGGCAAGTTCCTCGGCTTCGTCGTCCGACATCGTGGCATTGAGATAGATCAATCCAAAATTGATGCTATCATCAATATGCCCGCACCAAAGACAGTGCGAGACCTCAGAGGCCTCCAGGGCCATTTGGCGTATATCCGAAGATTCATCGCCAACTTGGCCGGAAAGTGCCACCCTTTTAGTCGCCTCATGAAGAAAGGAGCGCCGTTCAAATGGGATGAAGCATGCCAAGAAGCACTCCAAAACATCAAAGCATATCTACTAAAGCCGCCAGTCCTATCAGTACCGGTTCAAGGGAGGCCGCTCATCCTCTACATCGCCGCCCAGGAGCAATCCTTGGGGGCACTCCTGGCCCAGAACAATGAACTTGGCGTGGAGACAGCTTGCTACTACTTAAGTCGCACTCTCGTCGGCGCGGAGCTGAATTACTCCCCAATCGAGAAGGTCTGCTTAGCGCTCATCTTCGCCACGAAAAAGCTGCGACACTACATGCTCGCTCACACCATCAGACTCGTCTCGAAGGCTGACCCACTCAAATACATCATGTCGAGACCAGTGCTTTCCGGACGTTTGGCCAAGTGGGCCCTGCTGCTACTTGAATTCGACATCACCTTCGTGCCACAGAAAGCGGTTAAAGGGCAGGCCCTCGCGGACTTCCTCGCAGAATACCCTCTCCCGGCAGAATGGGAGTTATCAGAAGATCTCCCAGATGAAGAAGTATTCTCTGTCGACATCGCCCCGTCCTGGAAAATGTTCTTCGACGGCGCAGCTAGGCAAGATGTAGCGGGAGCCGGAGTCATCTTTGTCACTCCGGACAACAAAATACTCCCCTTCTCATTCCTGCTCTCGGAAGCATGTTCCAACAACGTGGCAGAATATCAAGCCCTACTCATTGGTCTCGAACTGGCCGACGAAATGAACCTTCAAGGACTAGAGATCTTTGGCGACTCTCAACTCGTGATCCAGCAAGTCCTGGGGGCATACGAAGTCAATAAAGAAGACCTGGTACCGTTACATGCGCAAACTGTGAAGCTCCTCGAAAAACTCAAGGCTGTTTCCATCCAACACGTGTCCAGAAACCTCAACCAGCAGGCTGACGCACTCGCAAATCTGGCGGCTACACTCCCGTTCCCAGATGAGCGTTCACTCGTCGTCCCCGTCTGCAGGAGAGTCGTGATCATCGAAAAAGAGGGTCCGCCCGAGGTATCAGTTCAAACCAACGCGGTGCATGTCCTCGAGATTAAAGAACAAGACTGGAGGCAACCGTTTGTGGAGTATCTCGTTCATGGTAAACTCCCCGAAGATCCGAAGCGCAGAAGTGACATCCGTCGACGGTCTCTAAGGTTCTACCACTTCAACGGCGAACTGTACCGATGGAGCTATGACGGCACACTCCTGAGGTGCCTCGCGAAAGAGGAAGCAGAAGCCGCGCTCGAAGAAGTACACGCTGGAATCTGTGGATCGCACCAGTCCGGTCCGAAGCTTCACTTCCGCATCAGAAGGATGGGATACTACTGGCCTACCATGATCAAAGACAGCTTGGAGTACGCGAGAAGGTGTCAAGCTTGCCAAATGCACGGGGACTACATCCGTCAACCTCCAGAGCCTTTACACCCAACAATCGCGTCTTGGCCCTTCGACGGATGGGGTCTCGACATCGTCGGTCCTCTGCCCAAGTCATCCAAGCAACATCTCTACATCTTGGCGGCAACGGACTACTTTTCCAAGTGGGCTGAAGCAATACCGTTGAGGGAAGTTACAAAGTACTCCGTCATCAGCTTTATCCAGAACGACATCATCTTCCGCTATGGAGTTCCCCGCTACATCGTAACAGATAACGGGAAGCAGTTCAAGAATGCTGCCGTCAGCCAGTTCTGCGCATTGTACAACATTAAGCAGAATTGTTCGACAATGTACAACGCTCCGGCCAACGGTCTAGCAGAAGCCTTCAATAAAACTCTGTGCAAACTGCTGGAGAAAACCGTCTCGAAGACAAAGAAAGATTGGCACGAACGCATGGGCGAAGCACTATGGGCTTACCGAACATCCTTCCGCACGCCGACACAAGCAACGCCGTATTCCCTCGTCTATGGCGTGGAAGCCGTTCTTCCGCTCGAACTCCAAATCCCGTCGCTCAGGATAGCAGTCCAGGAAGGCCTCACCAGCGATGACAACGCCCAGCTCCGCCTAGCAGAATTGGAAGCACTGGATGAAAGACGTCTCGAAGCTCAACAGCGTCTGGAGTGTTATCAGGCCAGGCTCTCTCGCGCCTTCAACAAGAAGATTCGTCCTCGATCATTCCAGATAGGGGAACTGGTGCTGGCGGTCAAACGCCCCATCATTCTCTCGCATCGAGGAGGGAAGAAATTTGATGCCAAATGGGATGGCCCGCATTCCGTCAGGGAAGTCTACTCCAACGGCGCCTACCTCCTCACCACGCCAGAAGGGCTGACACTCGGCCCTATCAACGGCAAGTACCTCAAAAGGTACTATGCCTAAAGCAAGGCCACACCCCTTGTTCCAAAAAAAAAAAAAAAAAAAAAAAAAAAATGAACTACGTGCGACTTGATCCTCCTTAGGGGGGTACGTAGGCAGCCTGAGAAGATACTTCAGGTTCAGTCCGACCAAAAGAAAAAGACAATAAAATTCCATGAAAAGGATGTGGCAAAACAAGGTGATATTATTAAAGAAGCGAAGGCAGTACATGGCATAAGTCTTGAAAAGAAAGCCACAATGAAACAAGGAACAACTAAAAGAAGGTGTCCAGAGCTTGAAGACGGCGCAGCAGCTCCTCCCTAGTCGCCTCCACTCTCTGAAGCTCCACGGGACGAGCAGCCAGAAGCTCACGGCGGGTTGCCAAGTCCGACTGCTGCTTCAGGTGACTCGCCTTCAAAGCGCTCTCCGCAGCCTCGGCCCGCTCCAAACGAGACTCCGCCTTCCGAAGTGAGGTGCGCGCAGATTCCGCCTTCCTCTGAGCCTTCGACAGACTGGACGTAGCCTCCGCAAGTTGACGCTCGGATTGACTTAGACTCGCCTCAGCAGCCTCCAGCTCAGAAAGGGAGCTCCCCTCCAGCAAAGCCCGCCGGGATCGATAAGCCTCGCTATCAGTCACAAGCAGGTTCATCTGAACGGCGAAAAGAGAGCTGTCAACTTTAAACTCCACCAGGCTCGCGCAAAACTCCGCACCGTCCGTCGACCACCAGTCCTGGAGGGCGCCAAGGCCTGCAGCTTGGAAAGGCTCCAACGTCGACTTGATATACTGCCGGCAGCTCGCAAGAAGGAACTCTGAGACTCTGCTCCTTGGCCTCAAATCCGGGCGAGGTGCCTCGGAGTAGGTAGGTAAGACCTTCCCTCCCACTGCAGCTGCAACAGGAGCCGCCTGCACCAACAAGGGTGGCGGAACTGGGGAAACCGCCGCTACCGCTGCAACAACCGTCTCCACCAAAGGACACGAGGGCACAGTCATCGGGGAACGCCGCTTGTCGACGCTCGAGACTTCAGCCTCCTCGCCAAAAGACAAGGCGTCGACATTGATGTCGTCCAGGTTAATGTCGCCCCTAGGGAAGTTCTCCCCGCAAAGTCCGAGGAGATCTAGATCATCCGGAGGGATATCTAGCCCGCAGGGTTCGGGCACTTCCTGTGCGGCACCGGTGGACGAATGCCCAAGAGGCGCCTTTGAAGAGCTCGCTCCGCGCTCTACCACTATAATAGAATCTGGTCAAAAGAAAGAAACGGTGCTCAGCGTGATAAAACTTCCTGAACGTAGAGGGCAAATAAAATGAAGAGAGCTCTATACCTGTGTGGTCAGACGAAGCGGTCCTAGACGGAGGAATCACCTCGTCTTTCAGAAGTCCAGGTTCCTCGGCGTCCTCCGTCAGACAAGGGACTCTCGGGACCATCCCACGAGGAATGCACACTTTTCTTCTCTTGGGAGGGGCACCCTCAACTTCGGCCTTCGGGAAACAAAATGCCCCAGGGGCACTAGTAAGCTCGACATCCAGCACCGGAACGGAAGAAGGGACACGACGAGCACTGGAAAGGCGACTACAGCTCCTCTGCGCTCTTCGAAGCCCCAGTCGGAGGCGACGGTCCTCCACTCCCGCAGAGTGATTGAAGCAGAAATTCCTGAACCCGCTACTCACCAAGACGTCGACTGGAAAACTCGCAAGTAAAGGAGAAACTCGCCCTTCAACCCACTGGCGGTATTCCGGAGTCGCGGCATCCCGAAGTCCGGACTTAGCCCCAGGAAAGAAACTGCCGCCAGTCAAGCGAGCGTAGAGAGAAGCCCACAGACGGTAACCCTCCTGTGGACTGATACGCCCCTGCAGCTGCTGAGGCATGCCAGGGACTTCCTGCCGAAACCCCTGTTGGCGAGCAAAGCGATGGGGGGAGTACTGCTCCACCTCCACCACATCCCCCTTGCGCCAGACCAAGTAGCCAGGACGGCAGCTGACCATATTCCAGTAGAGACTGTCTGGGAGCTCCTCGTTATCGTACACAGTCGATCTCTCCAAGGGCAGCACCGAATGCTCCGACAGGAATTCGAAATCGACGCTCCCCATCCTCCTCAAAAGGGTGCGAGCACACTCTCTCGGACGCTCCCAACTGATAAAGGCGTTCAAGATCCCTCCTATCCCGGGCAAGAAAGGCAGCTCAGCTGGATGCCCTCGTCTGGCAAAGATCCCCTTCGGGAAATGCAGAGCTATCCACCCGTACAAATAATGCAAGGGTCCGAATGCAGTCGACCGGCCGAGCTCCTCTTTGGCCTTATCAGAGCCAGACAAGTCCCAGTAAGTCCCGCTGAGAGCCCGATACAAGGCGCATAGTATAGCCGGGGCTAGATTGAAGAGCTCGCCCCTCTCCATCCTGGAAGCAGTAAGGAAGGTCCCCGGACGAATAACCTCCCCAGAACACGGAAGCACGAACCGGCAGAGGAAGATGACCAGCCCGGCAGCTCGGTAAACCGATCGCCACTCCTCGCTGTCACGTTTCAGGCCAAGGAGTTCCCAGGGGCACTGCTTCCCCTCCATTGAGTGCTTCTCTCGAGCCAAGGAGTCGATAGGCCTCACAAAGGAGCGAAGCGGAGGTCTCTGCATCTGAGCGATCTTCCACATCGGGTGAGCCGAAGGCGTTGGAGACCTATACTCGCCTCTGAACCAAAAGTCGACCCAAGAAGAAGGACGCACTCGATCTGATTGATCCCGCGCCGCAATGATAGCATGTGCCTTGAACAGAAGAAGGCAAGAACTCGGAGCGTAGCTGCTGTCCAGCAGATCCTTCAAGGCTGGCACCTCCTCTTGGTAGTAATTCCGTACCTCGGGGCACCCGGAAACGATATGGACGTCGCGAAGCGAGATGCCTATCTCCCCCGCCCCAGTAAGGAAGGTGTTAGTTTCCGGACACCAAAGCTCACAAAGTGCGCGGTACATCCCCTCAGGGCGACTGTACTCTCGACGAGCCGGTGCCAGAAATTTGGCCAATAAGTTCATCTCAGGTTCCGCGCCAAAGACCTCGTAGAGCTCGTCCATCCACTCGCGAAAGCCGCAAAGGTACTAGACGTCGCCCCGAAGCCAAGAATCGGGGCCCCATCGGGTCAGCTTAGCACATATCTTCGAGGCAACAACTGGTGTAGGCACGAACTCTTCATCGCAATGATGGAACGGAAGACTCAAACTCGGCCGCAGAAGCTTCATGGAAATCCCTTCGTCAGTATGAATCTTCTCGCTTAATTTCAGCGTCCCGCAAGCCGCATCCGCGACTCCGTCTTCCGTGATGCGCTCGTGCACAAAGACACGGAGCAACGACAGAAGGTCTTCCCGCCTTGAGCTGCGGTGACGACGCACGCGAGTGAAAGGAAAGCAAAGGCATCTCCTCCCGTCGAAGAAGTCCTCGTCTATCCAGCCCGAGGAAGTCAAACTCTCGAAGACGCGAGCCCTGGAAGACCATGAAGGGAGGCAAGTCAAGACAAGTGCGTGAAAAAAAAAAAAAAAAAAAAAAAAAACTAAGGGGACCTGCACCCCTGTCAGGAGGACCACCCGACTCATCGGCCCGCCACCACTGGAGCCCGAGCCTTCGCGATGCGCCCCCGCGGGCCCACACGGCGCCCGCGCCGACCCAGCACGCCGACACATTCACGCCGGCCCGACTGCGCCGACACCGCCCATGTCGACCCATCGCGCCAGCGCCACCCAGCCAGGGCCGCAGCCACTTGCGCACCCATGCGCCACAGACCTATGGCTACCATCGCCATTTTCGGAGTCAAGGGGAGAAAGCAGAGAAAGAAGGTGATAAAAAAAAAAAAAAGGGGGCCACAGCAGCTGCTACTGGGGCCCGCGACCCCCCTTCCAATTAGAGATGGACAGCAAGAAGGGAAGGGGGGCCCGCAGCCCCCACTTCTTCTCCTTCTTCTTCGCCTGCAGCTCAGGGCCGCCCACTAGCAACCCCGACCCGCTCGGACTCCGCGCGCCGCCCTTCTCGGCCCCGAACCCGACCCGGCCGCCGCCTCCTTCCGGCCCCGCAGCCGCCGGACCCGGCCCCCGCGCTCCGGCAGCCCCACGCGCCGCCCCGCGCGCTGCAGCCCCGCGCGCCGCGGCCCCGCCTCCGGCCCCTCGCGCTGCAGCCCCGCGCGCCGCCCCTCGCGCTGCAGCCCCGCGCGCCGCCCCGCGCGCTGCAGCCCTGCGCGCCGTGCCGCCGGCCTCGCTGCTGCCGCTGCTGCTTCTACGGGCCGGAGCCGAAGAAGAAGAAGAAAAAGAAAAGAAAAAAAAAAAAAAAAAAAGAGAAGAAAAAGAAGAAGAAGAAGAAGAAGAAGAAGGAGGAGGAGGAAGAGAGAGGCGGCGAAGGCGACCCGCACCTCAGCCGCGCTCCTCCATCCTCCCCGCCGCGAGCCTCGTCGCATCGTCGCTTCGAACCCGCCTTCGCAACGACCGCGAAATCGCGCACCATCGCCGCCGACGAAAGAGGCGACACCGGGAAGACGGAGCGAGTCGCGTGCAACCCCGGGCAGCTCTCTTCCGACGACGGTCTTCAGAAGCCGGCAGAACCTTCGCAAAGGGGCACAATGACGGATGAAGGGGGTAGGGGTCCTTAAATAGACCTCCAACCCCGCCCACAAAAGGAATCAAGGACAAACGCTCTACGATTCCTACGTGTCCAAACCCGACACGCTCTCACCGACGCACTCGTCCTTGAGGGGGCATTTGTAGACACACGAATTTCGTCGGACCCGAACCCGACTTACGTGTGCCGACGCGGACGCAAACCCGACACGCGGACCCAACTCGCTCGCGCCGACGTGGATGCAAACCCGACACGCGGACCCGACTCGCGCGCGCCGACACGAACTCGGACCCCGCCCCAAGAGGGGCCGGCCCCTACTAGGGTCCGAACCCTATAGGGCCGGCCCTAGTGGGGACCGAACCCCATGGAGAGGCCGGCCGGCCCTGCAAGGAAAGGGAAGAAAAGGAAAGAAAAGAAAAGAAAGAAAAGAAAAAGGAAAGAAAAGAAAGGAAAGAAAAGAAAAGGAAAGAAAAGAAAAGGAAAGAAAAGGAAAGAAAAGAAAAAAATACCGCCATGCGCGGGGGGAGGTAGCGTACGACGTCTGCACACACGCGGATCTGCGCCGATCCCTCGATCCGACGCACAAGACGAAGCGCCCGATCGCCATCGATTTCTTGCGCAAAATCCAACCATAATTGCACCCGCCAGAAAAGGAAAACAACTAAATGTTATTCCCTTCATCAATGGATGAATAAAATCCGGATAATTATGAGAGAGATACAAAAGGGATTTAAAATTAAAAAGTTCCCATATCTCTCTCCCCACCTCTTTGCCTATAAATAGAGGGGGTGGGGGAAGGAAAAGATGGTCGAGAAATTGAAGACGAAGCGCGGGAGCTCTGCAAACGAGGAGACGCTTCTTCATCGACCCAAGGCTTCACGAGGCACAGTCAAGCCTGTCCCGAGGGATCGGCTTACTGAAAGTCCTCATCAATGTGAAGGCCCTTGCACACGAAGATCATCCCTTCGACTCCGTGCACGAAGAAGAAAGCTCGGAGAAGAAGAACCCTTCGACTCCGAAGACGCCAGAAGCAAAGGCCGGAGAAGAAGAGGAGCGGCACTACCCCGTCGTCTCCAACAAGCTTCAACTCCGATCAAGCCCAAAAGCCCGGAGAAGAAGAGGAGCGGCACTACCCCGTCGTCTCCAACAAGCTTCAACTCCGATCAAGCCCAAAAGCCCAGAGAAGAAGAGGAGCGGCACTACCCCGTCGTCTCCAACAAGCTTCGACTCCGATCAAGCCCAAAAGCCCGGAGAAGAAGAGGAGCGGCACTACCCCGTCGTCTCCAACAAGCTTCGACTCCGATCAAGCCCAAAAGCCCGGAGAAGAAGAGGAGCGGCACTACCCCGTCGTCTCCAACAAGCTTCGACTCCGATCAAGCCCAAAAGCCCGGAGAAGAAGAGGAGCGGCACTACCCCGTCGTCTCCAACAAGCTTCGACTCCGATCAAGCCCAAAAGCCCGGAGAAGAAGAGGAGCGGCACTACCCCGTCGGCTCCAACAAGCTTCGACTCCGATCAAGCCCAAAAGCCCGGAGAAGAAGAGGAGCGGCACTACCCCGTCGTCTCCAACAAGCTTCGACTCCGATCAAGCCCAAAAGCCCGGAGAAGAAGAGGAGCGGCACTACCCCGTCGTCTCCAACAAGCTTCGACTCCGATCAAGCACAAAAGCCCGGAGAAGAAGAGGAGCGGCACTACCCCGTCGTCTCCAACAAGCTTCGACTCCGATCAAGCCCAAAAGCCCGGAGAAGAAGAGGAGCGGCACTACCCCGTCGTCTCCAACAAATCCTCGATCCCGATCAAGCCCCAAAGCCCGGAGGAGAGAAGCGAAGCGTCATCATCCCAGCGTCTTCGATAAACGCCTGCCCCATCCACGAAGAAGAAAGCCTGGAGCAGATCGTCTGAAGCGTCGCTACCCTCGTCGTCTTCATCAACAAAAGCCGACGCCACAACCGTCGCACGGAGATCGGTGCTACCCCCACTAACTTCGAAAGCATTCTTCGACTCCGATCACGCCAAAGAAGCCCGGAGAAGAAGAGAAGTCCAGTCGACACGCAAATCGTCGAAGCACTGAAGAAGTAGCCCACGTCGTTCGAAGAGGAAGATCGAGTTGACGCTGAAGCTAAAGCCAACGCAAGAAGCCAAAGTAAAGCCCCAGTAAAGCCCGCGCCAAAGCAACGCAAGTGCCAAAGCCAAGCGACTACGCCGGCCACGAGCAAAAGCACCGCACGTTCTAGCCGATACGACGCGAAGTCCGGAAGAACGAAAGCATCGCAAGTCTCTCCCAGCTACGTCCAAGTGCAAGCGCCAAAGCAAAGCAAAAGCCAGAGCCACGCCGGAGCCAAGCCAAAGCCAAAGCCGACGCCAAAAGCTCGATCGACGCCGCGAACCGACGATCAAGGACACCGAGGTCAAGCAAGTAACGAGGAAGACACGAAGACCGAGGAACAAAGCCGAAAACCCCCTAGCCGAGAAAGCGCGAAGCACGGAAGGGACAAAGCAACGGTGGACATTCCTTAGCCTCTCCAAAACCCTCTCCCTGTAAAACCCCTGTCCTGGGCAGCCCCTTCAGAGCTCTCGCACGAACACCACGTGGAGACGCGGATCAAAGGGATCCCCCAGAAGATCTTTCCCACAATCCCCTGATCAAAACTCGCCGCAACCCGGACTCGCTACACCCGAGCCACCCGGGTCCCGGCCACAATTGTAATCTCGTGTGATTCGCAATAAAGACGACCCGCGCTTTTTTCCGCGTCCACACTCACAAAGAAGGCAACCCAATCATCCGAAATCCCTCACGAAAATCACTCTCAAATCTCAATTAATGTAAGAATCTTTATAGTAAATTACACTTTACCCCATGAAGTTTAACTTAAAAACACTAAACCCCCTTATAGCTATAAAACAACATTTTGCCCCTTTAATTCAGTTTCGATCAGATAAAAAACACCAAACAAGGAAATTATGTAGTTGACAAAAGGGTGTATTGTGCTAACATTTCAAACTTTAGGGAGCGATTTGGAACAAAATAAACTACATGGGAGTTAAGTGTTTTTGAGCAAAACTACAGAGGGGCAAAGTGTAATTTATCCTAATATTTGGGAAATTTTATTCATACCCTAAAAATCTGTAACTAGCCCCGGTCTCCCTATGGTTTCTCAATAACTTACTCAACGACCCTTTAATACCAACTTAAACCCAAACCCGACTCGACCCGTTTAACCCGTTTACTAAACGGGTCGGGTTGGCTCGGGTTGGCTCAATAGAACCCATGTAAACCTACCGGGTTGGGTCAAGACAAGTCGGATTGGGCCGGATTTGATTGGATTGGGTCGGGTTGGCTCGGGTCGGGTCGGGTCGGGTTGACACGACCCATTTGGTAAACTGGTCAAAGTCGGGTCAATTGGGCTATAAATACAAACCCGAACCCGACCAATTAAATAAACGGGTCAATCAGGTTGACCCTTATATGCCCCGAACCCGTTTAGGCCAAATCTAAACCCGCTAACTTCGGGTCGGGTTTGGGTCGGGTCAAGGATTGCCACCTCTACCTTCAAGTACCAGTCAACTGCATGGGGTTTATTTAAGAGTGGGGTGTATTCAAGAGTGCATATAATTAGGATATATTTAAGGGGTTATGTGTTTGATTGGGGCATAATCAAGTTGGAGCGGGCCATTTAATTGGGGTGTATTGATGGGGGGGTGTAAGGGGGAAGGGTATTTTTGGGATAAGAATGGGGTATGAAAAATAAAGATGGGGTGTGTTCAAGTTTGTTGGAAATGGGGGCTAATTACAGATTTATGGGGTATAAATAAAATTTCCCTAATCTTTATTGGCATCGAAGATATTTCGGTAAAATCCTATCGTCCACAAGGATTCCCTTAAATGCACGCACTGATGAATCGGGTAAAAAACCAAAAATCTTCTAAGGACCCTTGGAATAAGACTAAGCAAGGCCAGCTCGACCACAAATTCATTAAGGCGGTCACCAAAGACAAGACGGCCCCATGTAAAACAGGAGCCTCTAAGATCCCAACCCAACTAAATAGTCTCAATCCCGAATGAAAAGAAGATCTGGCACACTTAATTAGCCCAATCTCCTCTTATAAGATACAAACTTTTAAGGCCCGATATAAAATAAAAGAATGTTTTACAAATCAACCCTCCAATCTTCTCTATTTATACATAAACCTCTATAAAAGTGAATAAATTCTGCATGGTGGTTGTTCGGGTTGGAGAAAAATGGACGGCTGAAGGGAATCTATATAATAATCTCTCTGTTTCTCTCTCTCTTCTAGGGGTGGCAATGGGTCGGGTTGGGTTGAGACATATGTATAAGGGCAAAACACCCAACTCGAACCCGATCCGTTTAATAAACAGGTCAAAAATTTAAACCCAAACCCGACCTGCCAAATAAACGGGTTGACCTGAATAGACCCATTTAATCCATTTACTAAACGGGTTGGTTGTGTCGGCACGGGTTGACTCGGGTTGGGTCAACAAAACCCATGTAAACCTGTCGGGTTGGGTCAAGACAAGTCGGATTGGGCCGGTTTTGATCGAGTTGGGTCGGGTTGGTTCAGGTTGGCTCGAGTTGGTTCGGGTTGGATCGGGTTGAGTCGGGTCAGGTTGACACGACCCATTTGTTAAACGGGTCAATTGGGTTATAAGTACAAACCCGACCCAGTAAATAAACGGGTCAATCGGGTCGACCCGTTTATGACCCGAACCCGTTTAGGCCAAACCCGTCTCTCTCTCTCTCTCTCTCTCTCTCTCTCTCTCTCTCTCTCTCTCTCTCTCTCTCTCTCTCCCCTAGCAGAGTTGGGGGTTGGTTGGTCGCACCGAAGGCGGCCTGCTACAGTGCCGACAGGCACGGGCATGCAGTAGTGTTCATAATAACCTAACGTAATGTTTGGCTTGAGATTCCGGTGATGCAAAAACCTAACACGCAAGACTATATTCGGTGTATATTGGAACCCGACTCAAAACTGAAATCCAACTATTCATGCCCATTCGGGTATGAATAGGGATAGGGTGGGGTCCGAACTCGACCCATTGCCACTCCCATACACTAGGATGATGACCCCGTGAGTTAGGGTTGTGTCTAAATACCAATCGGGGAATATAGTCAACATGGCTTGTCGCATGGCTTGTTGGCCCACCTTGAAAATCTTTTTTTTCTTTTGAAGCCGAATTCCCTCCTATTACTACAGTGCTCCAGTATGGGGGTTTTGGTATACCAGGGAGACTTAGTGAATGGTCCCTGACGAGATCGAGATCTGTTTAAGGCGAAGGACAACTAACAAGATGGTGTTGCACCATGTCCCGGATGTGACTTTTATCCCTTTTAGAGCATGTCCCTCCGTCCTTGTCGCTACAGGACTCAATCCGCAGATTTGCTATAGTAATTATAATATTTTTTTTACACGATTTCATAGAAAAATAAATTGCTACAGTGATTTCATTGTAGCAATAAAAATAAAATCCCCCACCCCCCCTCGGTGAGATTTCTCCAAAATAAATAAATAAAATGCTATAATGATTTCACTGTAGCAAATAATTAACAATTTGCACAAATTGTTACTAAATATGCACAAATTACTACTCAACAAAATTGTTACTCAATCTGTATAGATTGTTACACACACTTTGCTACAATGATTTCATTGTAACAGAAAGAAAGAAAAAAAAAACTTTTTTAGCAACATTTCACACACACAAAAACAACTACAATGATTTCACTATAGCAAAAGAGTTAACAATTTTCAAAGATTGTTACTCTTTTTGCTACAATGTTTATGTCAAGCGCGGATCAGACCCACATATAGAGCTGCACGTATAGGGGTCATGCTCAGACCGGTGCACACATGTATAGGTGCATATAGAGGTAAATTGGACATTACCAATCGGGAGGACCTATCACCAATAACTGACATTGACCCGACTTTATCTCTAAATACCATCTTTTAGAAAGACCCATCACCAATACCACTATATATTATAGTATAGTATGTATAGATAAATACATAGATACCAATAATTAATGGGCTCCCGCTCTGCTGGTACTTCATTCCTCTCTCGCATGTTGGAGATGTTCCATGTTCGACTCCCGTTATGGACACCATGGATTGAACTTTCCCTTAAGACTGTTGTGCCTTGTTTGCACATGCGACTCCTGACCGCTGCTATCATGTTCAAGGGATTTTGGAATTAATAAAAAACAGCCACTGGCTTCCAGATCCCCGTTTCGATATCCGGACCTTTTTGAGCACTTTCTCTAGTGCCTTACTGCATGACCGGTCCAACAAAAAAATAAATAAATAAAGACCTTTTTATTTTTTTAATTTAATTTAATTTATTTATTATGATTTTTTTTGTGAAGATATGGGTTGTATATTTACATTGTCAGCCTTACCAAACAAAAATAAAGAATTAATGTGCATAAGGTTCTTGATGGGAGATGCAATTATCTTAAAATAACATAAGATAAGATTAGTCTAAAGTCTTTGGGATTAAACTTCAGTTAACTGAAAGTATCAAAAAAAAAATTGTATCCCAAAATTACTTTCACCTGCCTCTCCTTTCTCCCCTCTCTCTCGAGCATCAATGGTGAAGGCGGGGCGAGTAGCGATGCCTGAGGTGAGCAGTGGATCTGGTGGTGGCAGCAACAGAGGGCATGAGCTGCAGCTACTCACCGTTGTCGTTGCTGCCGGCGAGCATCGGAGGTGAGAAGCGATGGATGGTGGATGGGTTTGGTTTAGGATTTCGAGGTCTAGGGTTCATCCCATGGCCTATAGATCTTAGGGTTTAGGGTTATGTTCAATTTTAGAAAAGAGTGGTATGAAATCTAAATTTAAACCTGTGGGTGTAAATTTTGGCAAAAAGCCTGCAAACCGCGGGATCCACCGGCCCTGCCTGGTGGACTCACGAAGACTACCGCGGGATCCACTGGCCCTGCCTGGTGGGCCCACGAAGACTACCGCTGGACCCACGGCCCTGCCTGGTGGGCCCACAGTGACTACCGCGGGACCCACCGGCCCTGCCTGGTGGGCCCACAAAGACTTCCGCGGGGCCCACCAGCCCTGCCTGTGGAATCCCCGGAGACGACAGCGGGACCCACCAGCCCAGCCTGGAGAATCCCGAGATACGACAGAAGAAACCGCCATTTACCCCATAATTCCTCCCCGGGAATTCTATAAATAGCAGAGCCTTTGAATGTAAAAGGATCCGAATTTCAGTTTCAAAAACCAGAGCTCTGGGATTCCAGTTTCCATTCCTTCAACTCTCCTCGATCTTCTTCTTGTCACTGAAGAGATCGGAGAGACTACAGTGACACTCGGCCTGTCGAGGTCACTTCGAGCAAAGTGTTTGTGAATTTGGGTTGCTCCCTATAGCACGGAGACGTAAGCTTCGGCTGAACTCCGAGATCACATCTTGTGTCAACGTTCTCTCTGTTTGCATATCACAAGAAACAACTCAAAGTCACCAAGACATCAACACTCTAACCTACCCTCCAATCAATAGATCGAACAACGATCTTCGATTCAACTTCAATTGACAGGTGAGGTGAATTCTTCGGATCGGCACGAAGATTTTTTCCCCACAGTTTGGTGCCGTCTGTGGGATCCAAATGAGAAACCAAGTCCGCTCTACAACAACTATCAGATCGGTTGAGCAGACAACCGATCTAGGTAGTCAAACTTCCTGGCCCCTTCGGTTGAGCAGACAACCGTTAGGACACCGGCACTCTCGTTGCACCCTCGCCCTTTAAATGGCGAGGACGAAGCATCAGGGTCAACCAGAAGGAAGTAACACACGTCAGCCTCGTCCGGAGACTCGTTCAATGAACCAACGGCTTAACTTCGGGCAGCCCCTCGCTGTCTCCGAAACGGGGGCTCGCTCAGGCAGCGGAAGATCGGTTGATCGGCCGATCACACTACCTCCTCGACAGTCAGTAGGGCAGACTGCCCCCGCACCTGCTGAAGACCCGTCGTCTACCTATCAAATTTCGACGGTCGACTTCCAACTTCTACAACTGGCTAAACAGAACACCACCCTTACAGCTGAGAGGGATGCTCTCAAGAAAGCAGCCTCCGAGGTCGGGATCGCTCTTTCCATCCCTTCGTTCGGCGAATGAGCGAATCTGCCACGATAATCGGTCCACTCCGAACCACGGAGGTCAATGGGCACTGCTGCCCTTGAGAGGATTCGTCGCGACCCAACTCCCTCTGCTGCCCTGTGGAAGCAAAGTGTTTGGGATCGCATCGATGATGAGTCTTCCCAATCCTCTTTCGGTCGCAACTGTGTCAGGAGGACGCCTTCAAAGCCCGACTTACCAAGAAGACACCAGATGAAAGGGGCACCCTCAAAGAGTAGAGCTTCTCCATCCCTCCCACTTCAGCGAGGAACCGGAACGGACCTTCATCACCGACTCCATCCGGCTAATACTCAAAGGCTCGGACAAGACCTCATAATCTTACCTCTCGATCTATATCAAGATCGAGGGCATGGACGTAGAGAGGGATACTCCTCCACTGGATCTCTCCATCGGAGTCAGTTCGAGTCTATATTTCCAAGGGGATGGAGAACCCTCACTCTTCCCAAGTTCAATTGCCTCAAGGGAGATCCAACTCTCCACATACTCACCTTCAAGCAAGCTCTGACGCCGCATGAAGAAGAAAACAACGTCCTCTGCCGCACCTTTGCCGGAAGCCTCGACGAGCCTTCCCTCGATTGGTACCATAACCTCCGGGCTGGATCCATCACCCAGTTCGGAGTTTTGGCTAACTATTTCGTGCAGCACTATCAACTGAACTTGAAGCCCGAGAAGAAGCTCGACTCCCTCTACCGGCTGAGGATGGGCGCTGACGAGAGTCTTCGCAGCTTCACAAGAAGATTCCGCAACGAACACGCCGCCCTCTCAGGGAGACATTTGGATGATGAGGCTATCATGCTGGCCTTCCAGAATGCTCTCCGTTTTGATCTCCACATCTACAACGACTTCATTCGCAATCCTCCCCCTTCTCTGGGTTCGATGTTTGATCGAATCCAAAGGAAAATTAAAGTTGAAGATGATAAAGTCGCTCGAAAAGGGCGAGAGATGAAGCGAAGGCCCGCTGAAAGAGAAGCCCCGAAGTATGCTACCAAAGCTCACAATGCAGAGGCAGTGGTTCCCCCTGCACAGAAGCAGCCAAGAAACGATGGACGCCGATCTCCTCCGAAGAAGACCACTTTCACCGATTGGAATCTACCGATCAAGCAGATCCTCGACCGTATTCAGCACGAGGAATTCCTTCGAAGTCCTAATCCTCTGCAGCCTAACACCAAGGTCACTGCAGACAAAACAGTCTACTACGACTTCCATCGTAGCCATGGCCATCCTACCGACAAATGCTATCGATTGAGATACGATTTCGATGATCTACTACGCAAAGGCCATCTCCAAGAGTTTGTCAAGGGTGGACAAGATCAACGTCGAACCTCCGCAAAAGGGAAAGAGGCTTGTTGGGTCCATCAAATCTCCTCCAATCAATCACCTATCACAGTGCGTGCCAATGTCTGTGGCATTCACGGGTCATTGCAAAACCAAGCGCTGACCGGGAAGGAAGTTGATCGCCAAGTTCGATGCATCTTCCATGTTCGCTCTGCAGCGAACAAGGAAGATACCTGGATCGAGAAGCTTGTCAAGGATTTAGCTTGGCCCTCCATCTTTTTCAACGACGTCGATCTCCAAGGAATTCATACTCCACATCGAGACCCCCCGGTCCTGAAGCTCATCATCGACGGCAGCACCATCAACTGCATCCTCATCGACACCGGAACTCCATCGACATTATATTCTCAGACTGCTTCAAACGTCTGGTGCATAAATATTCTAGTCTTGAGGTCGTCCGAACGGTGATCACCAGCTTCAACGGCAAACAAAGCATAACAATGGGCGAATCGAGGTTCACCCTCGACCTTAGCCGAGAAACACGAGGCTCGGTAAGATTTGCAATCATCGATGTATGCTATGCAGTGCACGAGACCAGATATATGCTATGCAGTAGGCATGATGGGCAGGTATCAGTCAAATCCGGGTCCAGGGCACTGGACTGCTGTGAAAAGTATACTCAAGTATCTCCGTAGGATAAGAGATTATGAGTTAGTTTACTCTTCACAGGAACTGATACCGATTGGATATACGGATTCTGACTTTGCATCAGATCCGAAATCCAGGAGATCAACGTCAAGGTTTGTGTTTTCATTAGGAGGAGGAGCTGTCAATTGGAGGAGCGTGAAGCAGGGATGCATCGCAGATTCGACGACAAGGCTGAGTACGTTGTGGCGTGTGAAGCAGCTAAGGAGGCGGTGTGGCTCAAGAAGTTCCTCACGGACTTAGGATGCGTACCGGGAGCTCAAGATCCTATTGTCCTTTACTGTGACAATAGTGAAGCGGTAGCATAATCAAAGGAGCCAAGATATCACCAGAAGAGCAAGCATATCGAGCGAAAATACTACATTATCCAGGACTTGCAGAAGCGGGGGGAGGTAGCAGTGACTCAGGTGGCGTCTGCAGATAACATGGCGGACCCTTTCACAAAGGCGTTACCGACCAAGGCTTTTGAGAAACACGTGAATGCCATGGGAGTTAAGACTGTTTTTCCCCACTAGGCCAAGTGGGAGATTATTGTAGCTCGTGTGTCCTTAACGTGGATTTTCTGTATTAACATTAATAAAGATGACTTTGGTTATTGCTTTAATTAGAATACTACTCTGGTATATGATAATACTCATATAATAAAAGGACTCTAGGGAACATAGTAGGCCACTGAGGCGCATGGAGGATCCATGCTTGGGAGACCCAGTGGACCAGTTCTGTGTAGACCTAGCACTAGTTCACAACTTTGGTGATGTCGGTCGCTTTACCGAGAATAAGTTGTTGGCAGGTAGAGGATGTGGTAAAGTCTCCACCACGGGAACGTGGGATTCCCATTCACCTGACCAAGCCCGATGATCGTGTTGAACAGGAACCAAGATGGTGCACAGTTCAGTGATTCAGACATTGGTGCAGAAACCGTCTTACTACTATAGATAATCTGTCCTTAACCCTGAGGGACCATATACACTGGGCCAACCAGTTGTGTGGTGCTTTGATGTGCCAAAGTGTGCGGACCTTCCATAGTCCAATACCACGGTACGTTGGGTTACCCGACTAGCGCTTGAGTGACATGTAATCCCTACAGGTTATCCGACGTCCAGTGTTGGATGGGTGCGTTCTGATGAGTCAATTTGTCCACACAGTTAACACAGGCCTAGTGGTTGTCAGAATGACTGACGATGTTCCGGATGTTAGGCATAGCATCGGAAGGTGTGTGGTGTTATAGATGACAAGTCATCAAACCCTAGTCAGATGATTGATCGGGATCTGACGGTGCTCCCCACCGCCTGAGTCGTATCATGGCACCAGTAATAGAAGGGACAGGAGATTATCGAAGTATAGTAAAGAATAGGGTTACGAGGGAGTGACATAAGTTTAGGATCACTAGAGTTCAACTCGCGTCGCACTCTGGGTGGCTACGCGGGTTAATCGGATTAGGGCTGATTAACAGAACTTTCGGTGTGTCACCGGAACAGTTAATCAGGGATCCGGTTGCAGCTAGAGATCCCGAACCCTGAAGGTTACACCCTGTCATTGCGTATAGGAATTTGTTCCCCGACCTAGTTGGATACGTTGGATGCGAAGTAGCACGATGGAGCGCAAGCCCGGAGCCTAAGAACCTAATTCACATGTGTTACGGGCTATAGGGGTATTTTGGTAAATACTGAAATATGGCTCAGAACACATTGAATATGGATCTTAGAATGAGCGGAATAATTCTAGGAGCTCATAGGCGCTGACAGAACTCGATTCCGAGTAGCGCACCTCACTCAGTCTCTCTTTCAGTTTTCCACTTTTTGTGAAGGGCGTTTTCGTCCAGGCTTCATGATAGACACTGGAAATCCCTAAAAACCGCCCCCCTCTATCCTAATCCTACTAGGGCCGGCCCTAGTTTCCTTGAAGCCATGGGAGACCGGCCCTATAAGGGAATATGGAGAGGGAAGGGCCGACCATATGTGCTCTTCTCCTCCAGAAAATCCGAACCCCCCTTTTGCTCCTCCTTTGTGGTTTCGGCCAAGGAAAAGAGAGGAAGAAGAAGGGAGAAGGAAGAGGAAGGAAGGAGAAGGAAGAAGAGAGAAAGAGAACGAGGAAACCTAGCGGCTCGCCATCGTCTTCGCAACGGATTCCTCCGTCGGCTCGTAATCCTTGCACTCAGACACGGGATTTCGAGGATTCTTCAATTCGCAAAGGACAAGGTGCTATCCGACAGTTTCCCTTATGATTCAAGTGCGGTTCTTGATCGTTCTGTCATCTCCGGATCATAGATCCATAAGGTATGATGAATCTAAACACCTAACTAGATGCATGCATATCTTCCGTAGATCATAGTATGCCTCTAGGGTGTCCGCACATATGCTAAGATCATAGATTTGCATGTAGATTGTTTTGTAGAATTAATTGTAATGAAACATACACCGTATGATCTTCGAATCTTTCTTTTGCTTCCGCTGCGACTCTGATTAGCGGATCCAATTCCAACACCAGATGCTTCAGGTTGGGGTTAGGCCACAAGTTAGAGGGGTAATTGGGTTTTGTTATATATTAATCCATACCAAAGTCTTTTGAATCCTATGTCATGTAAACAAACACAAGGGTTAGGACCGTAATATCCATATCATATTACGGTATATGTACACTATATATATATGTCATACTGTATTAGCTACACATGTTAGAGAGACAATTGGGTTTCGGGTGTCAAATATAGGTATTGAGGTACCCATACCCATACCTGGCAATTAATCGGATAGAGTTCATATACCCATACGTACCCTACCAGGTAGAGTTAATTCCTATATATACCCATACCTTGACTATTTTTAATTTGAGTATATGTAAAAGGGTCCATAGATCAGCAATTGTTACACGTACGTGCAACGCACGTGCTCGATGCACTAGTTCTTCTAAAAAAACCTTGGCCCCGGAAGGGTTTGAATGTGTGTTACAGTATATTTCCTCCCGCTCTGTAGTGGTGGCGGGTCTCCCTCTTGGCCTACTAGTGGGTCTTTCGGCCTGGGGTTAATAAAAAAAACCTTTTAGAAAACGTCAGGGTAGAGAAAAAAGGAGTTCATTGTAATCCGTTACCTGTACTTGTAAATATATTGTATAGGATGTTTAGTCCCACATATGATACTCAAGTGTTTTGTCTCCTCATGTACTTGTATATATACATGGGCTCAGACCCCAATGAAGAGGCAACTCTTTTGGCTCTCCAAACGTATGACTGACATGGTATCAGAGCAAAATTTGTAAGTCATTGCACCCCTCGATTAGCCTCCTAATTAACCCTAGTCGTCGGTCTCCTACGTACTCCCCTAGGCGCCTAACCATCAACCCGCAACCCTCTTCAATCACCCTCGTGTCTTCCCCCCTCTGTCTACTACCACCCCCCCCCCCCTCTCAACCACAGCCTCTATCTCCCCAGTCTCTGTCTCTCCTCCGCCCAATGACCCTATCCTCTCCGCATAATGACCCTATCCTCTCTCCCACCGCAGCCTCCCTCTCCTCGGCCTCGGCCTCCACCCCACCCCAGACTTCTCTCGGCACCCCCACCCTGGCCTCCGTTTCCTCTCTCCCACCCAACTTGCTCACCCATCCTATGACCATCGCAACACCCACTCCCTGCCCTCCCCATCCTCAATCATACTTTCCTCCTCCCTGCACCTCCCCTAAACCCAAACCCTAGACGTCATGATCCTTCTTGCACACCAATGTCAACCATTGTCTCCTAACAATGGTTGTCCCACCATTAAAGGCATTGGACTTCAAGCACATCTCAGTCACCGATTAGTCGATTGGTTAGTCTCCATCAAAGCCGATCTCGCATGTCGCTTTCTCTAAGATCACATCACTGACGAGGATCCCTTTGCGACTGATCAGGCTCGATGATGCCTTCTTCTCGAACACCACTGGTGCTACTACTCCTGCTCAGACACCTATTCTGACTCTTGATGCTCCTACAGTATTCTAGCGCCACCGAGACCAGCCCATTCGATCTTACATATTCCGCTATGTCTCCTGTCCGCTGCTGACTCCTCTCGTCCTCCTGCTCACTGCATGTGCTTAGTGGAAGTACCTTCGGGACCGCTTAATTCAACATGGCGCTGCTGACTCCTCTACTAGATTGTTGATACAGTCGATATTGTACTGTGCATTTGAAATTTGCATGTTGATGCGTATTGTGTAAGAATGCCATTTCAGAAAGGGACGAGCAGCATAATCGGGCTTTAAACGGGCCGGGTTCGGGTTGGATCATTCTAGTCTTAGGGCCGGTCCAAACTTATAGTGTGTATCCAAATCCTGCCCGGCCCAAATAAAACTTACGGGTATTGACCTGAACCAATTCCGAAACATTTTTATGAGGTCCAAATCCAAACTCGGCCCAACTTAAGACCGAACTATAAGCACGGTATATACTTAAATGTTTATTTTCCTCTTGATTAGACGGTGAAAGGGGAAAAGAACATTGAATATGATAGGTAGTCCTATCAATTGACCGGATTTTTTTTCCGAATCTGATCCGTTAAGCCAGATATAGATAGGTTTTTGGGATCCGATAATCTGACAACGGTGCAAATCCGATAACCGTTTACTTAACAAATCATATATGGATTTAAGCCAATCCAATCCGTTAAGAATCCGATCCGACAAACTATAACATAATATATTACATTTAACTATTGTTAGATTGTAGATTGCTTTAGATCTAAGGCCCTAAGGGTTAGTATAAAAATGATTATCATGGTACCCCGATCGAGACTCATATTTTATCCTAGCCCTTTCGAGCCTAAGTTCTGAATCGACTGTTCTTATGTGAATTCGACGCTCAACGATATCACAATTGTTCGATGTACTCCTATCCATGATCCGGATTCGATCACAATCCGATCTGATCCGTACTTAAATGAATATGGATTATGTTTTTTGATCCGATGATCAAATAACTGTCCGAATCCAGCCCGAAAGTCAATGGTCCGAGCTTGACCCGGCCCGATCAACGGCCCGGCCAAAAAAATCCATAGGCCAGGCTCGGGCCACCACTTTGAGCCCGCAACCCGGCCTGAAAGGAAGCCCATGAGTCCGGCCTCGAAAGCCCGATCCAAATACAAGGATTGTGCACACGACTTATGAAATTCGTGTGCACGACTTTAGTCAGGCAGACTATGTTTGATAGTCCAAAAAAATTCTAAGGCAAAGTTGTGTGCACGACTAGCTTGCTATACACACACAACATATATCTTTTACATTATTACTAAAATGAACATGCATGGAAAGAACTAAAACGATAAAAAAGATTAAATGAAACCTGGTGTGTGTGTGTGTGTGTGTGTGTGTGTGTGTGTGTGTGTGTGTGTGGTAGCTAGCCATGGATCCAAACCGTAACCACAATTGTAAAGTCTATTTCTAAGGAGTTAAAAATGTACATTTCATGCCTAAGCACATGGGAAAAGATGGTAGGAGTGGCTTTAGCCGCAACGGTACATCTTTATCGCAATGGAGCCAAACCTAACTCTACCGTTCTGACTTTAGCTAATAGCTACTCACTATACCGATAAAGTATGTTTATTTAAGTCGCTAAAAACTAATTGCAATATAGGAGACCTAACACCTCTTTTCTATTTATTTAAGATATGTTACGTGTCATTTCTTCGAATAGACTAGTTGGAGGTACTTCCTAGCTCTGTTTGCAAATATAGTGGTTCTGATCACTACATCTTCAAGTTTTGGTTCTAGGGAGTTGGCTCCTTGTAGGTATTTTTCTCATGTATAGGCTGCCGAGTGAGGGGGTAGATATTTTAGGTACCCACAAAATCAATATCCTAAAATAGAGTTTTTACAAGCTAAAGGCCACATCAACTCCAACACTTCCTTTATTCTCCTTCTTTTCTCTTTGTCTCTTTCTTCCTCTCTCTACTTTCGACAAACCCTAGATCTGGTTTCCTTCTCTACTCATCCTTTGATTCGCTCTCTTAACCATCTACAGAGAAGCCAAAATCCACTGTGTCACCATCTCCTTGAGCATCTAAGAGCCCGAGTGGGAGCACCGCACCGGTAGTCCCCGGATCCTTCTTTCTTTATCGGTGAACCTTCTTCCTCTAAGAGGATCTCGATCACCCTAATCCATCATCGATGATCCCTCAAGCAGTTTCAAACTCATCACATCTAATTCTCCATGCTTCTCTTTTTATATGGGAACAAATCTTAGTGTTAGGTTTTCCAAAACATCCACAAAAATTGACCAAAGCAACTCAATCTCGCTGCTTCCACCGACCTAACCCATACTGCCAAACCCAAGTCATGCGCAAGACCTGGGCAAGTCGTGCGCACGATCTGCCCCTTCCTCGTCGAGCTTCAGGTGCGGCTTCAGTGGGTCAAATCCAACAATCTCCACCTTGACCCTCAAGCCAAGCATCTAAAAAAATTCCAACACACCATCATCGTTGCTATCGCCGCCACCATTGTCGTTGTCACTACTAAGAGCCTGTGATAATCCATTGCCTTGTCGCACACCATTGCGCCCACACTTGGTGCTCGATCATCTAGCATGATTATTGACCAAGTCCAATTCATCTTTGGACTTGACCCGGAATCTACTTTTTCTCCGTCTTCCCCGCACACGGGCTTGCTCCAGACTTATTTGTCACCAAACCCACTGCTCTCAGAACTACCCTCGTTGCTATCTTGTATCAGTCTCCACTATACTCCCTCTAAGGCTGAAAAAGTGTCATCCGAAACTTTCAGGGCTCCACCTAATTAGTAGTCCCTTACTCGAGGGAATCTAATCCGAAAAGAGGGATTTAGACCGGTCTCTCAAAACACAGAACATGACAAACACCATGAGAATATATACCATACACATCCTCAAGTAATCCACATGTCTGCCTTCTGGAACCATCTGTGTTCGCTATCTGCCACCCTCATACCCATATGGCTGCAAACTATGACTTGTGTGACCATACGTGACTCCGCTATCCAGTTCTTATCCTTGGCCTCATTAGAGGCCGCCAATAGATACCAATCCTCAGAACTAGATGATCCTAACCAGATTAATGATTTGGTCGTTCTAAGCATCTCTACTTACTTTCGGGCGACCTGGAGCCCTTTCTGGAACTTGCTCCACTTTTCCTTCTATACTCACGTGCCCGGGCTTCAAGTCCCAATGGTCTTCTACTTGGAGACCTTTGAGGCTTGAGAGAAACAAATCAACACTTGTGATGTCAAGTCTCCAATCCTTCTCGGACATCAGCTCCGGCTTGTCTCGCTTTCTGCCCATATGGCAAATAGAAAATCCCTCTATTTACATCTTTCAAAATCTAAAATTTGTACTATTGAATTCCATGATTCTTAAACCATCTTCCACCATGGCTCCACCCACTTCGGATCCTCGTACCTAGCCTAAGCTATGATACGACTTGTTGGAAATCCAAGTCCCCTAATACTCGCCTGCATCGGGCGGATTTCGAGTCGGGCCCCATCGAGTCACACACGCAACACGGCGATCCGCTGGGTGCAACCGGAAGTGTCGTGCTACGGATCGAAGAACGGGATCCCACGAAGATCACGCCTAACATCCGTCACAAAGAATACATAACAATCACACATCAGTACAAACTACACTACATCACCTGTAATCAAGGCTTGGATTATCATTGATCAAGAGATTTCTAAAGCGGTGGGTAACCATTTGTCGGACCCCCACAAAATCTTCTCTGATTCCTCTCACAAAACACCCAAGAAGTAGAGAACTCGCCTGAGAGATACAAAGTTACCGGAGGATTCGCCAAGAGATGAAAACCCCAAAGTAAAAGCCGAGGTAGACACCAAAGAACCCGAACGATGGTCCGCATATTGTACCATCTTCCTCTATCTTTTTTCCTTCATTATCTTTCTCCTCTCTTTCTTCCTTCCTTCCTCTCTCTTCTTCTTTCATTGCGGCAAACCCTAGACCGGGTTTCCTTCTCTCCTCGTCCTTCAATCAGCTCTCTCAACCATCTACTGAGAAGCCAAACTCCACCGTGTCACCATTGCCTTGGGCATCCAAGAACCCGGGGGGCGGGGGGGGGGAGCGTCGCACCGGCGCTCCCCTCGGATCTTTCTTTCTTCGCTGGTGAACGTTCTTCCTCATAGACGATCTCGATCGCCATGTAGCCATCGTCGACAATCCCTTAAAGAGTTTCAATCTCATCACACCTAAAGCCCCTATGCTTCCCTTTTTATATGGCAGCAAATCCTAGATTTAGGTTTACTAATACAATCCCAAAAACCAGCCAAAGCAACTCAATTCCGCAGCCCCCACTGGCCTAACCCGTGCTGCCAGACCCAGGTCGAGTGCACGATCCGCCCCTTCTTGGTTGGTCTTCAGGTGCGGGCTTCGATGGGCCAAACCCAACAGAATTTTCATAAACACCAAAATTTTATTGATATATACTAAAAGTTTAATCCAAATGTACATCTAAGAGTAGTGAAATAGAAAGAAAAAAAACTTATTACATGTAAAAAAAAAAAACTAATTCTAGTTTAATATATCCACTCCTCATCCAAGCCTTGAGCATTATCTAATCTGGGCCATGTGATCTGCCGCCTCCCGGTGTGTATCATGGGCTACACACAGATGTGTAGCCGAGTACTCTGTGATGATCTTGCGTGGAATGCAAGCAGCATATAGCTACAGTAACACTGTACACAAACTTCTCTCCGACCAATCCGATTAATCCGGTAAGCTTAAGACGGCCTCCTTCAAACATCACCGCGAGTGACACGACTCTCAACCAAGCACCGAATTCAGACTCGCGCGAGCCCGTCGACTCTCTATCTTCCGCCCCCTTTCCTCCTCTCTCGACGACGATCCCCGCCATCCCGCCGCCTCTTCGAACAGCTGCCGCCGCCGCGGCGGATAGGAGCCGTCTCCGCATAGACATCAGACACCAGACGGTACCGCTTCACGATCCGCCACGGACCGGCGTCCATCTCCTCCTCCTCCTCAGACACCGGAGGTACTGCGGAGGAGGGCGGGGCGCGGGTGCTGACGGATCGAGGAGAAGACGTCGCTGAAAGGGAGGAGCACACCATGTGCTCCGCCGAGTCGCCGCCGCCGCTGCTCTCGCTGAGTTGGATCAGCTGCCGCGCCGCCTCTACCTCGGTAACCGTGAGCTCGGTCTCGTGCGGGGCCGCCATCCTCCGTTTGGTTCGTCGGGTGGTGTTGGCGGATTTTGCTTCCATTTTGTAACCACCGGTAACCGACTTACAAGGTATGACGCTTCGCGGATGATTGTAAGCTAAGCAGTATCCATGCTCTCTTCAGATCTTGTCCGTCCAATAGGAACGGTGCATCTCTCCCATTGGGTCCAAGTTCTTTGATAATTTGTGGATTAGAGAGGTTGTGCCATTACAGTGATTCACTCGTTGGCTGCATGCTACACCACGAAAAATAGTTTTCGGTGGCCATACATCACGTTCAAACGCTCCGATCGATAGATCTTCACCATGCCTTCATGCATAGATCTAATGTCCGCTGCAACAACAGTGGCCAGTTCTATACGGATCACTACTCACCTGCGGTGCCCGAACACTAGACACTCGGATTCTCCGATCTTTGATGCTATTCGACCCTGTCAATATGGGGTTTCTTCCAATGGGTATGCATGCCCTCTCTTATATAGAGGGGGCCGTGGATTGCTTTGGTTATACTCCAAGCAATTGGTTGCGTAGACAATTGGGACTACCGTACAAATTCCAAAAGGAATTCCAATGCAAACAAGTTAATGAAAGGATCTGTCGGGCGAAATCTTGAAGTGAACATACGTACAATGGGAAAATCGTGCGAACGATCCAAGACGACATAAAAGTCGGATGAGAAAAGTTTACTAGAAACGTACGCACAATGGAGAAATCATGCGCACGATCTGGACGAGTCGTGCGCATGATTTCCCCATCATGTGCACGTTATGCAATTGAGCCAAATACCCCCACAGAAACAAGTGTTTTGCAAGGCTTTCCAGTATGGATTCCAAATAGGGGTGGCAATGGGTCGGGTCGTGTCGGGTCTACTTTCGTGTCGTGTCCAAAACCCCTAGACCTGGACCCGACCCGTTGTGAGCGCGGAAAAATATTCGGGTCGTCTTTATTGCGGATCACACGAGATTACAAAATTTTTTTGATCAGGAGATTGTAGGAGATATCCTCTGGAGGGTCCCTTTGATCCGCGTCTCCACGTGGTATTCGTGCGAGAGCTCTGAAGGGGTTGCCCAGGACAGAGGTCTTTACAGGGTGAGGGTTTCTTGAGAGGCTAAGGAATATCGGCCGTTGATTTTGTCCCGTCCGTGCTTCGCGCTTTCTCGGCTAGGGAGGCTTTAGGCTTCGTTCCTTGGTCTTCGTGTCTTCCTCGATCCTTGCTCGACCTCGGCGTTCTTGATCGTCGATTCGCGGCGTCGATCGTGTTTTTGGCGTCAGCTTTGGCTTTAGCTTTCGACTTTGGCGTAGCTTTGGCGTGGCTCTGGCTTTTGCTTTGCTTTGGCGCTTGCGCTTGAACGTAGACGGGTAGAGACTTGCGATGCTTTAGTTCTTTCGGACTTCGCGTCGTATCGGCTAGAACGTGCGGTGCTTTGCTCGTGACCGGCGTAGTTGCTTGGCTTTGGCACGTGCGTTGCTTTGGCGCGGGCTTTACCGGTGCGTCTGCTTTGGCTTCTTGCGTTGGCTTTGGCTTTAGCTTTGACTCGATCTTCTTCTCGAACGGCGATAGCTACTTCTTCAGGGCTTCTTTATTCTTTCGGCTTCCTCGACGGTTGTGGCGTCGGCTGGCTTCTTCTCCGGGCGTATTTGGCTTGATCGGAGTTGAAGGCTTCTTGTGGAGATGGTGGGTGTAGCACCGATCTCTGTGCGACGGTTGTAGCGTCGGCTTTTGTTGATGAAGACGGCGGGGGTAGCACCGATCTCCGCACGACGGTTGTAGCGTCGGCTTTTGTTGACGAAGACGGCAGGGGTAGCACCGGCTTCAGGCCTTCTTCTCCCGGCTTTCTTCTTCGTGCGAGGAGTCGATGCCTTGATTGAAGACGACGGGTGTTGTCGGCTTCGATATTCTTCTCCGGCCTTTGCTTATGGCGTCTTCGGAGCTGATGAAGATCGTTGGAGCAATCGGGTGATGACGGCTCCGGGTCTTCTTCTCCACGCTTTCTTCTTCATGCGAGGAGTCGAAGCTTTGACCTCCGAGTGCAAGGTCTTCACGTTGATGAGGACTTGAAGGGCCAAGGATTCCCGTAGGACGTGCTTGCCGTGCCTCGTGAAGCCTTCGGTCGTTGAGCGTTGAAGCTTCTCTTGCGGAGCTCTTTCGTCTTCGGCTTTCGGACCCTTTGTGCCTTCCCCCACCCCCTCTATTTATAGGCAAAAGGGAGCGGTTGGGGGAGATAAATCTGAAATCTTTTTGTTTCATCCGATATCTCCCCCCATAACCATCAAGATATTGTTCCTTTATTCAAGGAAACAAACCCGATCCCCTCCTTTTTAGTTGGGGTGGTTATGGGCTAGATGTGACTCGATCTTTAAAGATCGAGTTGTTATTTTTGTTGCACTTTTGGATCGGATGGCGACACAACGTCATCTTATCCGTTGGATCGAGGGATCGTCGCGGATCTACGGCTGCGTAGACGTCCACGCCACCTCCCCCCGCATCGAAGCGGTTTTTTATTTCTTTTTCTTTTTCTTTTCTTTTTCTTTTTCTTTTCTTTTTCTTTTTCTTTTTCTTTTTCTTTTTTTTCTTTTATGGCCGGCCCCACCTCTCCATGAGGAAGGGGGGCACGGTTTTCAAGAGTGGGGGCCGGTGGGCCCCCCCTCTTTGTGTTCGAGTCGCGGGTCCGGTGGGGCCCGTTTGCTTCGAGTTGGACCATGGTGCGCGGATTGAGCTTGCACGCGGGCCGAGTGTGCATGCGGGCCGTTTGTGTGTGGGCCCAATTCCGCATGCGGGCCGTTGTGTATGGGCCAAGGTTCGCATGTGGGCCGTTGTGTGTGGGCCAAGTTGCATGCGGGCCGTTGTGTATGGGCCAAGTTGCGTGCGGGCCGTTGTGCGTGGGCCAGATTTTCGCATATGGGCTGTTGTGTGCGGGCCCAAGTTGCATGGGCGAGTCGGGTTCGACCCGAAGGCCGTTGGGTGCGGGCCTATTTTTCGTGTACAAATCGGGTTCAACCCGTGGGCTAATTTCGATGCCCACACCCGTTTAACTAATCGTGTCTAGATCCTAAACCCGTACCCGACCCGCTAATAAACGGGTAAACCCGATAAGACCCGTTTACCACCCGGGTTTATTCAGTTGACCCGATCCGACCCAATCCGACTCAACCCAACCTAACCCGAAAGACCCGCTAGTATTACATATTATAGTATCGGATTGCGGGTAGATCCGACCCGACACGACCCGTTAAATACTAAACGGGTCTTCCTGGGTCTACCGTGTCCAGACCCTAAACCCGGACCGGACCCGTTTATTAAACGGGTCTATCGTGTCGACCCTGACCCAGACCCGCTAACTTCGTGTCGGGTCATGTCGGGTCCGAAATTGCCAGCCCTAATTCCAAATAGGAGTCGAAGGCTGATTCCCTGACCTCGTGGGTATTGAAGGGAATATTCTTAGATGTGTACCTATACGATGGGCCACACTTGTACACCCCAATACTTTCAGGTGAGTTCAAATCTCCTCAGGTCAGTAACCCGGTCGGTGGGCCCTGCGTGCATCACAGCCGAACGATGGCTGGACCCCTAAACGTGAATCGCACTCCAGCCGTTCACGTGCGGTTGTGATGCTTGTCGGGCCCACCGACCAGGTGATCAAATGGAGGAGATTTGAACTCCTGTTAGGTGCCTCTCAAAGACATCGACAGACACTTATTCCCTAACAATGGGACCCAATTCCAAACCCACATTGATCCATTGATGAAGTGCATAGTGGGCTCAGCCCTTGGACCTAAGAAGGAAATCGTGGTCCAAACCAGCCCAACAACCTTTGCTCCGCATTTGAAGCAGTGTTTTCAAAACCGGACCCGAAGGCGAACCGAAATGGTATCCGGTTCGGTCCAAATCGGTTTAAACCGATGGTTCAACCATTTGAACCGTATAAAAATATATTTTTATAAGGGTTATTTTGACTTTGCCTTCCAAATTTTACCTTGAATTAGACTTTACCCCTCCGTTATTTCATTAATTAGACTTTACCCCCCAAAACTAACTATTCCGTCAGCTAACAGAATAGTTAGTTTTGGAGGGTAAAGTCTAATTAATGAAAACATGGGGGGTAAAGTCTAATTCAAGGCTAAATTTGTGGGGTAAAGTCAAAATAACCCTTTTTTTAAATGGATATTTATTAAATTCTTCAATAGCAAATTTTGATTCCTGGGTTAACATACAAACCGGTTTATTCAAAGACCGAACCGAAACATATTCCGGTTCCAGTACAAACCGGTTGAACCATCCGGTCCGGTCCGGTTTTCAAAACCCTATTTTGAAGTAGTCCACCCCAGCGTGTCAGACCAACCACCTCAGACTCCTACATAAGCCCTCAACCCTTCTCCTCCCCATCCATCGAACCCCTGTCATGGGATCCCTTCTCATCACCCTCTTGGCTACCTCCTCCTTGCTGTGTCTCTCGGTGGAGCCATACGTCCGAGCTGACGTGTACACCGTCGGCGACCAGGAAGGGTGGGCGATCGGGAGGAACTACCTCCTCTGGCCGGAGAAATACAACTTCACCGTCGGCGATGTTCTCGGTCAGTCGGCCGATACCTCTCCGGCCGCCGATATTTCTCTTCATGTTTCATTCTTTCTTGAGAGTTCCTCTCCTTGGGTAATTTTTGAAATACATGCAGTTTTCACGTACGTGAAGGGGCAGCACGACGTCTACCAGGTGACCGAGGAGACGTACCGGACCTGCAACACGAGCTTCGGCGTCAACCGGACCTACGCCAGCGGCGGCGATCGAGTGAACCTAACCGAGGCGGCGAAGTACTGGTTCATCTGCAGCATCAAGGGGCACTGCAAGGGTGGGATGAAGTTGGGCGTCATCGTCGCGAGCGCGAAGAGCTCAAGTGGCGGAGGCAATGGCACGGCGGATCCAGAGTCCGCTCAGCCGCCCCCTCCGGTCGTGGTGCCGGCCAATAGCGCGGCGGTGGCCGGAGGAAGGATGGGGTGGTGGGGTTGTCCGGTCATGGCTTTTGGCTTGTTAATGTTGATGACTTGTTGATGTTTTGTTGTAGCCTTTTGTTTAGTTTCTTCTTCGATCTATTTGACCTGATTTATTTTGCATAGTACTGATCCCATCTATTATTTTAGTTTATTTTAATGTGGTTGACTACCAACAACCACAGTTGACTTCTAAACCAATTATTACACTTTCTTCTTCTAAATTAGTTTATTTTGTGAAATTAATTTGGGAGACTTTAATGGTCCAAAACAAGAGATCCCTTTAGTCCAAAGGACATGGGATAAAAATGCTCCTCAATGTTGGCGGTGGTTGCGACTCCGATCTGAAGGAACCGATTGCTGGAGATGGCGATGGGTCGTCAATTTCGGTTTGTTTCTTTTTGTTTGTTGTTTTAGCATGTGTCTCTTGGGTTTGTGGCCGATGGGCCGTGGTGTATGTGGCACCGGTGGAGACGCCCTCCCCTTTGTTGTGATCTATGTGCCACCGTCTATAGGTTGTCTCTGTAGGTGTGCCAGTTGTGGCACTTTTTTCTGTATCCCACTGGACGACGATCGTCTTTCCCCACCGGCCTACAGGTGGTTTCCTATGCATCGCCGGCATGTGGCACCTCCCGGAGGTCTGTTTGTGACCTCTCCTCTGAAATGTACCCAAAAAAAAAAAAATTATTTGCATACCATTCCATTCTAAACTAAACTGAATCCTAAAACCTAAGATCTACATGCTATGGGATGAATGCTAGACCTAATTCCCAAACCTAATATGAACCTAACTCGTTTGCTGCCCACCTCTCGTAAATTCAAATCAAATCCATACTTCACTTTACTTCTTAAATTTCTATATTATCAGAATGAACATTTAAACTCCCACATAGTGGTGGTAAAATTTCAATATTGTTTTTTTTTTTTTTTTTTTGAGAGGTAAAAGCTAAAATATTATATATCTGGAACAAAAAGAATCAGTTACAGGACTCGGCTTAACTCCAGATGAGTAAGCAGAAACTAGACCTAAAAAGGTCACATACAACTCTAACCCAGATAGTGAGAGCACTAGCTCACCATAATGAGTTACAGGATTACAAGACTCCAGGCTAAATAATAAAGAACAACTCGAAAGTAACCCAGACCACCACAAAATGACCTCAGCAGCATCACATCAAATCTGGATTTCCCCTGCAGTGCCCAGACACTCCCTTCCAACCCATCAAACCAGGACTCCTACATCAAAACCTTAGTCCGCTTTGCTTCTTGTAGTTCGGTCGCAAGGGCCCTTTGGCCAGCTTTCCTTAGTACGCTTGCCTTTTCGGAAAGAGCGAGACACCTTATCTTCCCCCTCCTTCACCTTTTCCTTCTTAATAGCTAGTGATTCCGGATCTACTCCATCTTTGACTCCCCCTATCTGCTGAACAGACTCCCCCGATCTAGCGGACTTCTTAACAGAGGGTGCTGGAACTGAAATGCCAAGAATGGATACAAGTTCTTCGTCAACAGCTAACATATGAACCGGGTCACTGTCCGGGGAAAGCAAAGAGGTGAGGAAACTCCGTTCACGACTATTCAGTTTAAAGAGACCCACTTGTTTCCCAGTCTTCAAAAAAAGATCCTCCACCAAAGCTTTTATCGACACAACCACGTCTACATCAACTGCTCCCGCTCGAAATGCATCGAGCACATCAAGTCTTCTTATTTCCGAATCAGTCCAATCTATAAGATCGATTTCTCCATGATCCGCAACTGCATCAATCCAGCTGCAAACAGACGCCGAATCAGCATCTTCTTCACCAGCTTCTGGCTCTGTAACACCCTCTCCTTCCCTAGCTTCTGACTCTGTAACATCAACTGCTACCAGGACACCTGGAACATCAGAAGTTCCAGCCACTTCTGCACTATCAACATCCTTCTCTGAACCTGAAACCTCAGCATTGCCTTCCTTTCCATTCGCTGTAACATCACCATCAACAGCCTTTGTTACGATAGCATCAGCCGCACCTAAATGCTGTGTAACGTCATCCACAATTTGTGTTACAGCAGTGTAACAAGAAACATCATCCACAGTATGCGTTACAGCATCAGAAACATCGCCCCCATACTGTGTAACAGCAGCAGTACTAACCACTGCTGCCGTACCAACATCAGGCAAACCGTTCGCACTACCCTCCTCTACATCACCACCTTCAGCACCAACAGCCACTGCATCTACAGCTTCCCCCACCAAGTCAAACCTCTGATCTGTACATTCTGTAGCATCAACAAACATCACAACCCTGGGACTGTGTAACATCAACAAATGCCATAGTTGCATTAGTGCCAGCACCAACGTCATATCTAGTTGTTATAGAATTAACAACCACGACACCAGGTCTAGCATTATCCCTACCACCATCACCTGTTAACCCCTCAGCCACTTCGGTAAACTCCCTTAAAGGGCTATAACGATTACCTGATCCCATTGAGCCATCCACCACTAGCTCTTTCCCTTTCCGTCGGTTAAGGTTGCCCACTTGAATCCACTCCTGGTTGCCTACCGAAGTACGGACCCCAATAGGCTGGGTCAGTGACGTCAAAGGAGGAGGAGCCCCCCTTGTCTCCCTTATAGGAACTGATCTGCCTTGGCCAAATGCCATCCCAGACTTCTTCCATTGAACTCCAATAGTAGGATGTTTGCTGCAATTTCCTTCGCCATGATCAAAGGATTTGCACGCACGGCATCTTGGGGGGATCCAGTCGTATAATACTGGTTGAATGGATAAAAGTTTGTCTTTGCTATCACGGACTTCCACCTCTTTAGGCAATGGATCCTCCACGTTGATTTCCACACTAAAACGGGCATAGCTAACCCGAGATTGATCTGTAGTGGCTTGATCCATATACAATGGAGTCCCGATGATGCTCCCCATTCGACTAAGCAATTCTTCAGACCATAAATCAACTAACAGGTTAGGAAATCTCACCCAAATCGGAACCTTAGTTAGAAGATCGCATTCACACTTCATACCCTTCACCTATTTTTTCAAGACTAATGGCCTACCGTCAACTTGCCACGGTCCTCCCTCCAAGGCTTTGATATAGTCTTCCTCAGACCCGAACTTGAATAAGAAAATGCCGTTATCTCGAGAGAGCAGATCGAAGCTCCCCTTTGGTCTCCACTTTTGCAATAACAAGGCCTTTAAGTGCAGAAAATAAGGCATTCTTTCCAACACATATCCCACTAACGTCATCTCCCATAATTTCTGGTTTCGCTCCACCTCCTCGACTGGGCATACAACCACCTTCTTAACACCTCTGATTGACGGAGCAATATACCTCAGTTTAGAGCATCTAGGAGCTGGGCATATAGTAGAGTCTCGGCTGGGCATTCCACCAACCACGTGCTGAGCAGCAACCTCAGCAACCTTACTTGTTTCTGCAGGTCTTTGGCTAGATCCCAGCATTCCATCAGGCACCTGGCGGGCACCCATCTGCTGCTTATCTGCTGCACCAACCTGGTCCGTTCCAAAGGCCCCTGCTGGAGTAGTTTTCCCATCAAAAACCTGGTTGGCAAAGGCACTTCTTGGACTGTGTTGGGTAAAGCTGAGGGGTGGGAACTCCCCTGCGGCTCCCTGATTCAAGTCCTTATCTGCAATTCCCATCTCCACCCTCGGATTGCCTCCAGAACCACCAACGTCTAGTCCGATTGCACCCAAAAAACCCGAAGCAGTCGCACCAGAGCCAGATCTGGTCTCCGATCTACCCGATCTGGGCCCCAAGCCAAGCTGATCTCCAGCAGAAGAGGAAGAAGGAGAACTCACACCTCCTCCTCGACCCTTAGCAAAGGAGCGATCATTAGAAGCTGAGTTCTCCGCATCAGCACCTCGAGCAGGATCAGAACCTGATCCCGATCCACCAGATCTGCTGCAAATGCCAGATCTGGAATCCGATCTGGAACCCTCTTGCAACCCCGATTCCAGCATCAAGATCATCTGATCCCAAGACACCAGAACTGAGATCCAACCTCCGAAGGCCATGATCCGAAGAAGATGAGGTAGATCTACCCCTACAGCCATGAGAGGAGCGTGTAGCAGCACCACCACGACCTCTCAAAGAACGGGAGCCCACCGGAATGAAGTCCTCCAAAATTGGAGCTCGAGGAGGTAGGAACTCCGCCTCAACCGCCAGCCGCTCCTCCCTTGCAACAGCTCCAAAATTTCAATATTGTTTGATGTATGGTTGATGGAGTTCTATCAATTTGTTGTGGAGTAATTAATAATGTTCTCAATAGCCGACCCCATCTTATAACTAGGGGTGCAACTTGGGTTGGGTAAACCCGAGAACCAAACCAACCCGACCTAAATGGGTTGGCGCGTGGTTCGAGTATTTTACAAAGTCAGGTTGGGTTAATTAGTTATGATCATTTTCCATATGAACCGATTAAATCCGGATCGATTCTGGGTTAGGGCTCGGGTAAACCCGAACCAACTCGAGAGCCGAACCCATATCATAGTTCTCGGGTCCGGTTCAAACTATACAATGCATTCCCGAGAATCGAATCGAACCGATTAACTTCTCAATTCAAATTATCATTGTATCTATGAATGCTTGTATGAATATTTCCTCCACTTGATAATATCTATGAATGTGTCACATATTACTATATATTTTGGAGGTACATTTATATAGCATGATAGATGATTTGTGTTTGTATAAAATTGACGCGAGAGCGGAACTAAACCAACCCAATTTGGTTCGGGTCAGGTGGGTCTGGTTTATGTTGAATTTGAGTTGGATCAGGTCAAGAATTATAGAATCGACCATTTCCGAGTGGGTCGGTTGGGGTTCGGTTCTGGGTCTCAAACCCGAACCAACCCAACCCAGTTGCAGCCCTAATCTTATCAAGCAAACCACAAAACCTTCAGTTGCAGTTGTATTCGCGGAAAAAAAATGTGGGTCGTCTTTATTGCAAACACATGAAGATTACAGATATCGCAACCCGAGGACTCGGGGGTAGTGAGCCGGGTGCGGTGAATATTCGATCAGGAGATTGTGGGAGAGATCCTCTGGAGGGTCCCTTTGATCCGCGTCTCCACGTGATATTCGTGCGAGAGCTCTGAAGGGGTTGCCCAGGACAGAGGTCATTACAGGGTGAGGGTTTTTTGAGAGGGTAAGGAGTATCCACCATTGCTTTTAGTCCCTTCCGTGCTTCGCGCTTTCTCGGCTAGGGGTTTTCGGCTTCGTTCCTCAGTCTTTGTGTCTTCCTCGATCCTTGCTAAATCTCAGCGTCCTTGATCGTCGGTTCGCGGCGTCGATCGTGCTTTTGGCGTCGGCTTTGGCTTTGACTTTCAGCTTTGGCGTGGCTCTGGATTTTGCTTTACTTTGGCGCTTGCGCTTGAACATAGACGGGGGGAGACTTGCGATGCTTTCATTCTTCCGGACTTCGCGTCGTATCGGCTAAAACTTGCGGTACTTTGCTTGTGACCGGCGTAGTTGCTTGGCTTTGGCACTTGCGTTGCTTTGGCGGGGCTTTACTAGTGCTTTTGCTTTGGCTTTTTGCGTTTGCTTTAGCTTAGGCATTGACTCGATCTTCTTCTCGAACGGCAATAGCTACTTCTTCAAGGCTCCTTTGTTCTTCTGGCTTCCTCGACGGTTATGACGTCGGCTTGACTTCTTCTCTAGGCTTCTTTGGCGTGATCGGAGTCGAAGACTTTGCTTTGAAGACGACGGGTGTAGCGCCGACTTTGCTCCTTTTCTTCTCCAGGCTTCTTTGGCGTAATCGGAGTTGAAGGCTTGTATTGAAAACGACAGGGGTAACATCGATCTCCGTGCGATGGTTGTAGCGTCGACTTTGCTTTGAAGACGACGGGTGTAGCGACGCTTCGTGTGTCTCTCTCCAAGCTTTCTTCTTCGTGAATAGAGCTGGCGTTATTGAAGACGACGGGGTGATGCCGCTTCGTTCTTCTTCTCCGGGCTTTTGGGCTTGATCGGAGTCGAAGGCTTGTTGGAGACGACAGGGTAGTGCCGCTCCGATCTTCTTCTCCAGCCTTTGCTTCTGGCGTCTTCGGAGTCAAAGGGTTTTTCTTCTCTGAGCTTTCTTCTTCGTGCACGGAGTCGAAGGCTTGATCTTCTTATGCAAGGGTCTTTCACTTTGATGAGGGCTTTTAATGGACTAAGCCGGTCCGAAGGGATATGCTTGTCCGTGCCTTGTGAAGCCTTGGGTCGATGAAGAGCGCGTCTCCTCTTCTGCAGAGCTCCTTCGCCTTGTCTTCAGCTCCAGCTCCGACCCCTTCGACCTTTTGAGCCTTCCCCCTCCCCCTCTATTTATAGGTGAAGGGGGGAGGGGAGAGATATGGGAAGATTTATTTGAATCTCTTTAATATCTCTCCTATACCTATCCAAAATTTATTCTTCCATTGAAGAGGGGAATAAACCTTTATTTGCCTTTCTTTTCTGGCGGAGTCGTTATGGCTCAATCATTTTTGAATTTATTTGATTCTTGCACATAAAGTCGATGGCTACCCGTCTTTGTTTCTTGTCCGTCGGATCGAGGGATCGACGCAGATCTACGCTTGTGTAGACATCATACGTAACCTCCCCCCGCGCATGACGGTATTTCTTTTCTTTTTCTTCTTTTCTTTCCTTATCTTTTATTTCCTTTCTTTTCTTTCTTTATTTCTTTTCTTTTCTTTTCTTCTCTTTTTTGCATGGTTGGCCACCCGTTAAGGGGTTCGGATTTCTAGAAGGGGGACCGGGTGGGCCCCTCTTGTTTGGCGCGGGTCGGGTCTGAGTGTGTGTCGGGTTCGCCTTCGAATTAGTGCATGCGAGTCGGGTTCGGGTCCAAGTGCGTGTCGGGTTCGCCTCTGAATTAGTGCATGCGAGTTGGGTCCGGGTCCGAGTGCGTGACGGGTTTGCCTCCAAATTAGTGCATGCGAGTCGGGTTCGGGCTAGACACAATTTCTGTGTCTACAGTAGCATCATGGTAGCATTTGGTAAACTTCCATGTGACTAAAAGTCGACTTGAATTTCTACAAAAGTCAGATAATGCTAAAAAAAAAACCCTAATTGGCAAACACCGACTTTTGACTTACATGGGAAGCCGAAAGGCTAAATTTGGACTTATTGGAGTAGCACTGAATTTTGGGATTATAGCGAAGTAACCTTCCTATTTATTATAGGTATATATACATATAGTCCCTTGAAACTAGGGGTGAACATGGGTCAGATTGGGAACAAGTTACTACATATTTTTCAATAGGCCTGACCCGAAAGCCTAATATTTTTCTTGAAAAATCTCTCTCGGAGAATGATGGGGGGGGGGGGGGGGGGTTCGGTCTAGGCCACTACCAGTTAATTAAAAAGAATAGGGAAGTACAAATAGGGTTGGGAACAAGAGTCTAGGTGGCCTGTGGGCCTACCTAGTTATAGAGATCCAAATGGAAACCCTTCGGCCTCGGCAAAAGGTTGCAAACCCAGAGGCGGATCATGCATTTGGAGTAAGAGATTACAGTATCCGTCGAGCCGCTCCTTGCTAGGAAGGTCCGCCTGTTGCGTTCCAGCTAGATTTCCCAGGAAATCGCAATGGCGAGGACATCCCATCCTCTCCATTCGGGGCCACGGAACTTCCTCCGCCTCCAAGTTCCCCACATGGTCGATCTCCATGGAAGACGGCGAGGAGCTTAGGTTCAGCTTGCCCAAGAAGTGCAACCATACCCGCATGGAGAAATCGCATCCCAGAAGTAGGTGTGTGGTCGTCTCCTCCGTCTCCCCACAGAGAGCGTAGGTTGGGTCAGAAACCCTAGGATGCTTGCACGTACTTCACCAGGTTCATCTTTGTCAAGATCCTATCCCTGAAGGCGAGAAGCATGAAGATCCTTATCTTGGGGCTGGGGGGCACTTAGCGTGCCAGATCGCTCTCGCTAACGGGCACGAAACCCAGCCAAAGTTCAAAAAACCGTAGAGACTCTGAACCGAGAAATCCCCTAAAGAAGTCCACCTCTACCTCGCCGTGTCCGGTTCCCCAGTAAGGGTGACCCTACTCAGAATGTTTAAGAGTACTTTGCCAAGTTCCTAAAGGTGCTCCATGGGGAAAGGTTCCTCAAACCTCGGATGCCAGAATGTGTAGCCCCCCTGGACCGACGTCCGTGATCAGATGGTAGCCATCTTACGAGGGGGAACTCGTACAGTTTGTAGAACTGAGTGCAAAGGGAAAGATCCCCAATCCAAATATCCTCCCAAAAGCACACATTAGATTCCCTACAATAATCATGTTCCTGCAGTGGTAAATCGATGACATCCGGATCACCCCCCTCCAAAATGGTGAGATAATCCCCAAGGTGTGTGATCTCGAGTGAAGGGCGTGAACCTCCGGAAGTATTTGCTCACCACCACTCCCTTCCAGGAATCTCCCAACCCATTCTGCAATCTCCACCAACACTTGGCTAGCATGGCATAGTTGAACTCTCTGAGGGTAATGATGCCCAGACCCTCTTGCTCTTTGGATTTGCAAGCGCACCCCATGCAAGAAGATGGTAAGAGCCCGAGGTTCTCAGAGCCCCACGCCAAATGAAATTTCGTCTAATTTTTTCGTTCCGCTTGATGACCCACACCTATAGGGAGTATAAGGAGAGGAAGTAGGAGGGGATGGCAGACAAGACCGAGTTGATCAGGGTTAACATGCCCCCGATGGAGAGGTGGTTACCCTTCCGACTAAAGAGGTGCATCTCCTGCACCTTTTGGATCTGCTCCAACCAAGACTCCTTCGGAAGTTTCATGTCTAAGATCGGGAGCCTCAGGTATTTGAAGGGGAGACTACCCTGCCTACAGCCGATCGAACAACCCATCTAGGCAGGATGCCAAGTCCCGATCCCTTCCCAAATAGTAGAGGAAAGATTTCACAAAGTTGACCTTTAGCTTGGACGCCATCTAGAAGCAAAGGAGGGCCTGGGTACCATGGCCTAAGTCGAGTTAGCAGCAAGGAACGTGAGAGTGTCATCCATGAAGTGGAGTTTGGAGACCTTCCAAGAATCTCCGCTGATCCCTGCGAATCAATCCGTTCCTCATAGCGAGTTTGATGATCGCATCAAAGATGCTGATCACTAAGATGAAGAGGAAGGGGGATATAGGGCAACCCTGCTTGGCCCCCTTCTGTATCGAGAAGGAGTCTTCTCTGCAGTTGTTGATGAGGCACGATAATTTGGAGGAGGAGAGGCTGGACCAGATCCAGTTCAGCCAGCAAGGGAGGAGACCCTTGTAACATAGACTCGCCATCAGAAATCCTAAGTCCAGTTTGTCAAATGCCTTCTCAAAGTCTAGCTTAAGGAGTACCACTCCTGAAGATGGAGGAGGACCTCTTGAGCAATCTCCATACTATCAAGGATGTTCCTCCCCTTGATGAACGCTGATTGCGAGGTTCCGACGAGATCCAAAATCACGGAAGCTAGCCTGGTCGAAAGAACATTTGCCAACACCTTGTAGATGCAGTTGGACAGACAAATCGGGTGGTAGTCTCGAAGAGAATCTGCACCCTCCCTCTTCGAGATCAGAATGATTCACGAGTGATTCAAGCACGTAAGATCCGAGTTGCCTGCAAAGAAATCCGATAAGAAACGCAAAATATCAGGCTTAAGGATCTCCCAATACCTCTGGAAGAATAGAAAAGAGAAGCCATCAGGTCCAGAGGCGCCGTCTGGTGACTGATCGAAGAACTCCCGCCTAAACTTCTCCTTAGTGAAGGCCTCACTGATTGTTCCTGGATTCCACAAAGTGCGGAATGGAAGGGACTCTCAATTAGTCCTCAAGTGGAAAGCTCGATCATGCACAAATTCTCGCTTGAAGAAGGTGGTAGCCCCACCAATAATCGCTCGCTAATTGGCGCTCTTGGTGTTGTCAACGATCAAGGTGGAGATCAAATTCTTACGCCAGCGGCCGTTTGCGATGCTTTGAAATAGGCTATGTTTTGATTGCCCGATGCTACCCACCGCTCCCTCGACCTCTGCTTCCACATAACCTTCTCCTTATGAAGAATGTCCATGAGCTCGGAAGAGAGACCCTATCGTTATGCTTGGTCCGTAGGGCTCAGAGGCCTCGAGTCCTTTCTGATCTCCAAGTCCCTGATACGTTCCAACAACAAATCTTTCTGTTTCCTGATGCTGCCAAAGTGGAGTGAGGACCACCTGATTAACTCTCGCTTTAAAAATCTAAGATTTGATGCAATGCTAAGCATGGAGTTTGGCAAGGATGGGACGGCCGCCCACCAGGTCACTACCAAGTTGTTGAAACCCTCCACAAGGGTCAACATCTTCTTGAAACGAAAGGGAGGCTTGGATCGATCACCTTCTCCAATATCTAGGAGCATCAGGACATGATCAGAGACGAAGGAGGTAAGAGCCGACGTTATTGTAAGGGGGCAGAGGACATCCCGTTCCTCCGAATGAGGAATCTATCCAGCCTGGCGAAGATCATCCGCTCCCTCCAGTTGGACCACGTGAATCTTCATCCACCCATCATGCACGAAGGAAGAGAAAGCCTCCATATCCTGAAGGTTGCCTGTGCTCCCGCTTCACTCTCCGATGAAGTGGGTCGCATTGAAGTCCCCATTAATAACCGAAGTTCCTTGGAAGGCCGAGCGCACTGCGAGAAGCTCCTACAAGAATTCGAAGGACAATCTGTGATCCAGGGGCCATACACCGAGGTCACAGTCCAGGACCTGTTGTCGGTCCTATTGGTGAGGGCTACCGTGAGAGAGAAGTTACCGAACAACCTATCAGTGATAGAGAAGAGAGAGAGAGCTATCCCACCCAATTAGGATGCCCCTCGCTGAACCAATGGAGCCCTGCGACTCCCACGAGTCGATCCGGTGGTTACTCAGGGATCACAGGAAGTGCCTCGAGAGGTCCGCCGTCTTCGTTTCATGCAGGCAGATAACGTCTGCATTGTGGGACATAGCAAAGAGCTTGGCCATGTGGCGCTTCGTCGAGCCACCGAGACCGCGATATTCTAGGAGATAACCTTCATGAAACATAAGGATTATCAGTGATAGAGAAGTGAGAGCTATCCCACCCAATTAGGATGCCCCCCATTGAACCAATGGATCCCTGCGACTCCCATGAGTTGATCTGGTGGTTACTCAGGGATCGCAGGAAGTGCCTCGAGGGGTCCGCCGTCTTCATTTTCTGTAGGCAGATAACGTCTGCATTGTGGGACGTAGGAAAGAGTTTGGCTACTTGGTGTTTCGCCAGGCCACCGAGACCGCATACATTCCAGGAGGTAATCTTCATGAAAAGAGTGAATGGTAGCGAAGACCGTTTCCTGCCCGGGCCCGGCTCATGTCCACAAGTAGACACTAGGTTAGCTAATCGCATATTAATTAACCTTTGAAAACTTTATAATTGCATATCGACCCCTAAAAACTAGATGACTTGTGCATATCGACCCCTCGGGGTAACCGGCAACTATTTATGGGGATTACTCCACGTATATTTGTGGTTTGTGTTAGTGGATAGATTTCAAACAAGGTCTGCCATTTACACGAGTCTGAAGTGATCGAGACCATTTTACTCGTAGTATCACTTAACCCAAACTTATATGCTCTCGATCCATTTGACATAGTTTAGTTTTTTTTTATGATTCTATGGACCAACTTTTCCTCTTCTAAGGGTAAAATTGTCCCAGTAAACCACCATATGAAAGTAACTGTTAAATTCCAAATGGAAGTTGAATATCCCCTCCGAATGGACTTCACATAGCCTAAGGGATCGATTTGTATAGATAATCTAGTTTTCAGGGGAACTATGAAGTTTCTAGGGATTGATATGCAATTGGCCTAGTTTCTAGGGGTCTATATGCAAAAATATCTTAATTATGTCATTTTATTTTTAAAAGAAAAAGTCATCGCCATTTCCATGATGACCACCTCTACTGGCCGCCACCATCGATGCCTGCCACCACAACATGCGATTACCACCAGTGACCCCCACCCCCATCTCGATCCAGACACATCCTTCACAACCACCACTGCATGCTCCACCACCAACGTAGAAGTAAAAGTTGATTTTGACATACCAAATAGAAATTTTATAGTAGATTTTTGACATACTAAATAGAAAATTTTCTTCTAAGACAGAAAATAAAGCCTTTTTTAATTCGCCAAATTGCCTTTTAACACACATAATAAAAGTAGTTAGAGGCACAAGTTATAAGGAATATTAATTTAGGGTCCAAAGTCTGACCTCGATGGAAAAAAAAAGTCCACCGTCAAAAGATATTTAATGTCCGTCCTAAAATCTTGTGTTTTTTAAAGGTAGGTCCAAACTCTACCAGAGTAAAAGAAAAAATATAAAATAGCAGAAATATACCCTCTAAAAAGCTATGAAGCAAACCTAATCTTTCAAATTCCCATCGTTGTCACACATATTCCATTCCAATTTCATTGAAATATTTTTCAATTTAATACGATGTAACATGTAAACGCATTCTTCTAATTTTTAGCTATTGCTCGCCGTCACATGTATTCCATTCTTAAAACCATATTTTTATTATCTCGACATTTATTACAGTTGTATAGACGTATTGTTAATACGTTACAACGTATATTAATATTATTAGGACCTATCTTCAGGCATGACGCATACGTCTTATTTTATGTAAGTGAACAAGCATTTAATGCATTAAGTATATGTATCCTAAAACATATTTTTATGCTCTCACAACATATATTACTGTTATTTTGAAATAAAGTTATCGTCTTATAACGTATATTAATGTTAATTGGACTTATCTTTAGACATGACACCTCCGTTATATTTTATGGTCTCACAACGTATATTATTACTATTCAGACATATTGTTATTATCTTACAATATATATGATAGTTATTTAGGCATATCTTCTAGCATGACACCTTTGTCGCATTTTGGGTAAGTGAACGAACATTTAACACATTTAAACTTGTGTGTCCTAAAGTCATATATTTATTGTCTCAACGTGCATTACTATTATTCAGACATATCTTCAGGTGCATATGTTCTAAATCATAAATTTATAATCTCACAACGTATATTATTGCTATGTAAACATATTATTATTGGCTTAAGACGTATACACTGTTATGGAGACATATCTGAGTGTTGCATCTTTATTATAAAAATGGAGGTAAAAAATAGGTTTTGTCATCAGTTTACCCATAAAAAAATATAGATATGACTAAAAATTAGAGCAGAATACATGTAACGACGATCATTGGTGGATAATTGAAAGATTACATTTGCTTTACAGTTTGTGGTGGATTTTAAATATATTTTGATTGTGGACTTTTTATTGCGTTTGAGGCCAAACTTTGAACCCCCAAGTAAATTTTCCTAAATTTTACCAAACATAGAAAATTACAGCTATATTACTGCTACGTAAACATATTATTATTGGCTTAAGATGTATGTACTATCATTGAGACCTATCTGAGTGGTGCATCTTTATTATGAAAAATGGAGGTAAAAAATAAGTCTTATCATCAGTTTACCCATAAAAAAATATAGATATGACTAAAAATTGGAGCAGAATACGTGTAACGACGATCAATGGTGGATAATTGAAAGATTACATTTGCTTTACAGTTTGTGGTGGATTTTAAATATCTTTTGACTGTGGACTTTTAATTGCATTTGATGCTAAACTTTGAACCCCCAAGTAAATTTCCCTGAATTTTACCAAACATAGAGAATTACATCACTCAATTGTGTTGAAAAGCCCTGCCGATTTCCTTGACCCCCAACGTGCTGTGGACCACAAAAGACCACCTTCCTCCTCCATCGCCAAGATTCCTTCTGGCCTTCCCTTTTCATAGCAGAACCTACAGCCTCCAGAGAGAGAGAGAGAGAGAGAGAGAGAGAGAGAGAGAGAGAGAGAGATTCACACCTTCCTTGCAATCCACCTACCCATAACAGCCTCTAAACCAAAATACATAACCATGTCGGCTCCTCTGCTATCTCTACACATCATCACCACCACCCCCACCACCACCCTCATCATCTAAATTTCCAGTCTCCCCCCTTCACATTTCAGGTACGACCAATGATTATATCCTCCTATTCGCCTCCCAAAATCATGCAGCAGTTACCCATCCCCATCACCCGATCCTCCTCTGTTTCTCCTCCCCCCCCCCCCCCCCTACCCTTTCCATTATCATCATGATGGTCTTAGTACAGTCAAAGAGGTCCCCCTCTCTGTTAAAAGATTCTACTGCTAACTATATTTGAGACCCAGCAGCCTTTTGATATGTATTGAATCCCTTCAAGGTCTCGGGGGGAGCTGGCCGGCCATGAAGGTCTCAGAGCAGAGCACCATGGTGGAAGGGCTGAGGCCCCTTGTGGGATCCAACGGCTGGGATTTCTGCATCCTTTGGAAGCTGTCTCCTGATCAAAGGTACCAGCTTGGTGCGATCTGATCCTCTGGTTGGCCGTTCGTTCACCCCCTTCGACCCTCTGGTTAACTTGTGCTAGGTTTATGGAATGGATGGGCTGCTGCTGCGCCGGAGCGGAGGCCACCGCCCGGGACGGAGGGCTGTTTCCATGCAGGGATGGGGTGTTTCAGCATCCGAGGACGAGGGCATGCGAGGCCCTGGCCGAGCTGCCTTCTTCCATCCCCTTGGATTCCTCGTTGGGGTGCCCTTCTAGCTTTACAGTGGTATTCTTTCCTTCCCCCCCCCCACCCCTTGGATTCCTCCCTCTATTGATCCTCTGCAAATCCATGGAAACAGGATTCATGCCCAGGTCTTGATATCGAACCAACCCACTTGGCAAACCAGCCTGCCGGACTCGATGTCACATGTAACTCTCTCTCTCTCTCTATCAACAAATGAACTGTGTTTCTTTGAGAATTGCTATTTGCCCGTTGAATCACTTAGTACCCTGGATATAACATTTAAAGCATACACGTTATTTCCCATTTCTTTTTTTTTTTCCATTACTAAGGGCATCCATGGTCCGCAACTGCCGTCTTCTCTTCCTTCCTTCTCCTGCCCCTCTCCTTCTTCCCCCTCGTTCTATCCTCCTTCGTTCTTCCTTCCAAGGGATGGCAACAGTGCGGTTTAAAACCGCAAACCGCAGAAAATCGCACCGCATGGTACGGTTTCGGTTTGCCTGCGGTTTTAGTGTTGCAGTGTGGTTTCGATTTTATCCAAAATCGTAAAAAATCGCACCGTTTAGACCATTATAATGTTAAACCGCGGTGCACCGGTTTTCTATACAGTACACCGTCTTGGTGCAGTGCAGTTTCGGTGTTGCGGTGCGGTTTCGGTTTTGCCCAAAACTGCATCGTTGCCATCCCTATTCCTCTCCTCCATCGGCGACCTCCACGTACGGCATCCGTTGGAGGCGGTGACCGGACAGGCAGAATGCCTGCGACGCAGCGACCGTGGCGATCACTAGAAGGGCAGTATGGAGGGAAGGGAGGAATATTATGTGGGGTGCACTCATTCTAGGTTGCACTTAGTGATTCGGTGGGTGCAAATAACAATTCCCCTTATCTTTTTCATTGCAGGAAGCGGTGGGGGAAAGAACAAGGGCTCTGGTTCCCGTGCCGGTCGGGCTGGTCGAGCTGTTCGTCTCCAAACACGTAAAGCGTTTCCCACCTATCTCCTCTCCTTCCTCCCCGCTGCCACGCCGCCCTTTGGATGATCCGAAAACAAATAGCTTCTGGGTTCTTGATCGATGGGAGTAACCTTTGCATGCCCTTCTCATCCTCCCCTTTTGTGCAGGTGGCCGAGGACCAGCAAACAGTGGAGTTCGTCATGTCTCAGTTCGGCACCACCGCCCCATATGAGCAAGCACAAGCCCTAGTCATGGAGACCATCCCAACTCCGGCCTGGGACCTCTCCTCCGCCTCCCATCCGATCAACCTCTTCTTCGAGGCTCCGGTGCCAGATGGCTCCGACAAGCACCCGCTGCAGCTCGATATGTCGGCGGTGTATCAGCAGTCGGTCCTGACCGCCGAGCCGAGCCTGCGCCGCTCGATTGAGGACTCCTCGGTGCGTCGAGAGGTCACCGGGCATGATAAGGACTCCGGGAAGCCGGGGCCCGGACGGCCGGATTCGGGCTCGGAGGGTGGTGATCAGGTGAACGACGACGGCAAGGAGCAGAGGCCGAGTAGGAGGTCCGGCAAGCAGCACCAGTGTAAGAACCTCATGGCCGAGAGGAAGAGGAGGAAGAAGCTGAACGATCGGCTTTTGAACCTCCGAACATTGGTTCCCAAAATTAGCAAGGTTATCATCTTGTTCATGCTTGATCTTTCAAATTATGGGTGTTGTTATTTGCACCCCACTAGTTGATAGGGCCCCCAATTGATACGTCCAACCCACATAACCATCTCCTCTACCCTTCCTTTCCTGCTCATCGGTGGCGAACCTCCGTCCTCGCCGTTACCGGTTCCCATGCAATTCATTGCCGGTGCCCCTTGAAACCCACTACCGCTTCCCGTCCGCTCCTCCTCCACCACCTCCTCCTCCTTCCATCCTTCTCCTCCTTCTTCTCTGCCGAACTAGTTCTAATCCCACATAGATTAGGATCATTTCGGTTATCTGTCACCGAAATGATATGCAATTGTTCTGTGGTGTTCCACTGAACAATTGCACATCCTTTCGGAGGCAAGCAACCGAAATGGTTCGGTGCCGGAAAAATGGCGAAGAAAGAAGGCAGGAAGGAGGAGGAGGATGATGATGATGGTGGTGCAAATAACATCCCCCTAGACTATTCCTCCTATTAATCTCTCTCTCTCTCTCTCTTTTCGTGATGGACAGATGGACAAGGCTTCGATCCTCGGGGATGCGGTTGACTACATGATGGAGCTGCAGAAGCAAGTGAAGGATCTGCAAGACGAGCTCGAGGACACGAAGAGCCCATCGGAGATCCCGAGTCCAAATGGGATGATCCACGCCATGGAGCTCGAGGACTCGCCCAACAGCTCGATGGAGGCGGCGGCGGCGGCCTGTATGAAAACAGCCGACCCGCCGAGCGACGACGACAACAATGGGCGGCGGGAGATGGAGCCACAGGTGGAGGTGAGGCAGCTGGAGTCGAACGAGTTCTTCCTGAAGGTCTTCTGCGAGCACAAGCGTGGAGGGTTCGCGAGGCTGATGGAGGCGGTGAGCTCGTTAGGGCTGGAAGTCACCGACGTCAACGTCACCACCTTTCGGAAACTGGTCTTGAATGTCTTTAGGGCGGAGGTACGCAGAACTAAACGTGATCACAATGGTTTTGAAGTGGGGATCACTGATTCAGCTCGTCGTCATGGTTTGATGCAGAAGAGGGACAACGAGGTGGTTCAAGCAGACCAAGTGAGAGACTCCCTACTTGAGTTAACGCGCGATTCGCCCGGACGGTGGCCGGTGGCCGGACAGGCGGTGGCGATTGGTGGGGGAGACCACCACCACCGTCACGGCAACGATCAAAGCCGCCACCGCCGTGACCACCACCAACCCTAGTACTCCTAGTTATTGAATGTATTCATGGTTGATGATATTGATCATCGGAAAAGGTTTAACTTAATTAGCATGGAACCCTAATTGCACTTTTGGTAATAAAGTGAAATGAAGTTAATTTGTTTGTGGTGAGTCCTTTGTGGTCTGTAAGATACATTCACACATGACTTCTTAACTTTGCAATGATGTTGGATTTGAAGTTAGTCCATCTTTTTTTTTTTTTTGAGAAATCCCTCTAAGTTAGCCCACCATCAAAGTTAGGCTTATTATCTTTGAACTATTTTTATTGGGATTGCATGATTTATCTCTATCATAATTGTGTTTATTATACATTTAATGCATTGCATGAAGAATGTGAGTTATCTTTCTTTTGTATTTTTTCTTTTTTATTTGTTGGATAGTCAAGGTGGTAAGAGGACAGCCTAGGGTGCTAGAGCTAGGGCTCAATGAGGTCCGGAGATCGAAACAGAAGGAGAGAGTCAGCAGCTGCTATTTATTATTTTTATAATCACGTGAACATGACATCAACGGCCTGGATTCGCACGAGCAAACAAGACACAACATTCTTGAGGGAAAGTTCGCTCCACGATGTCCATATCGGGAGTCGAACAGGGAACCTCTCGAACATGGGACAACGAAAGTACCTCCAGGCCAAGAGGCCATTGGTTATTTTCTTTTCTTGAGAGGTAAAAAAGAATTTATTAGATTTTCAAAGAAAGACGATTGAGAATTACAAGCAAGAAATAGTGATCACCTTGCAAGTAGCCACTATGCAACACTTCCACTCCTGAATATGAGCACACCTAGAAATACTAATCAGCTCCGGATTCTAGTAGCTCTATCACTATCCATCGCTCTTTACCTCGAGTGCCCATAGAGGGTGGAGGCTAGCTTGTCAGAGACATCCGGTTCAAGATAAACAGACTCGTGTTGATTCTCTGGATCCCAATCCTAATACTTCTTAGACGCCTCATGGAAGAAATTAGCATCTGTCGAATTAAGCAAAAAGGATACGTCTTCATCCTCACCATCGTATTCAAATTGCTTTTTAAGTTTCACAAAGATCTACCGGCCAAATCTTTTTAACAGTCTTGGTAGGAATCCATTCGAAGTGTTTGGGCCATAGGAGTAACTCCATGTAGGGATGGCAATGATGCGGTTTAAAACCCGAAACCTTGATAAACCGCACCGCATAGTGTGGTTTTGGTTGCCAAAATATAAAATCGTTGCGGTGCGGTGCGGTTTCGATTTTTGGTTTCGGTGTAACGGTGTTGTTTCGTTTTTGACTAAAACCACATAAAACCGCACCGTTTAGGCCATTCTAGTGATAAACCACGGTGCACCGCACCTGGTGGTGCTGGTTTCGGTTTTACATAATGGTACACCATCATGGTGCGGTACAGTTTTGGTGTGACGGTTCGGTTGCTGCGGTGTGATTTCGGTTTTGCCTAAAACCGCACCGTCGCCATCCCTAACTTCATGTCTATTGTCCTCAACGAAAACATCGACATCTTCCGATGCTCATCCTCAATGACTGCTCCTCCCTCCAGTCCCATCTTCTCCTTGATTACTTACCACCTCTAGTGCACCCACTCATGGATGAACCACTAAAACAGCAGAAATAGAAAGGATACTGTGTGTATCCTCCCGGTCGGATGCGCAGAGAAACGAGGAAGGAGTGTGGGGGGGTCGACCGCGCAACAGCCCCCCCCCCCCCCCCCCCTTCGGTCGGCCGGTCATCAGACGAAAGGGGGGGGGGGGGGGCTCGGTCGGCCCGGTCACCAGACGAAAGGGGGGGGGGGCTCGGTCGGCCGGTCACCAGACGAAAGGGGGGGCTCGGTCGGCCGGTCACCAGACGAAAGGGGGGGCTCGATCGGCCGGTCACCAGACGAAAGGGGGGGGGGGAGGGGGGGGCTCGGTCGGCCGGTCATCAGACAAAGGGGGGCAACAGCCCCCCCCCCCCCCCCCCCCCCCCCCCCCCCCCCCCCCCCCCCCCCCCCCCCCCCCCCCCCCCCTTTTTTTTTTTTCTTTCTCTCGTTCGGCCGTGCAACGAGCCGAGGCGTGATGTGGCAGTCGAACCCGAAAATCTCGGAGGGCTACGCGGTGCTACTATGCTCCGAGATTTCCGGTCCAAAGTGACCAGGTGTCAACCGCGCGCCACGTCCTCACTACCGCGGCGGTTGAGCTCATTGCGGGGACACGTCACCTACCCGTTTTTCACGGAGCGCCGTAACCGTCACCCCACCACTATAAAGGGGGACCTACCCCTTCAGCAAGAGGATAAGGATTCTGGAGGAGACGCTGCCCGTTTCGTCCCGGAATTCGCAGAGCTACGGAGGTCAGTCGGACAGTAGTCAGAGGCTGTCTGTGGAGGTCGGTCGGACAGTAGTCAGAGGCTGTCTGCGGAGGTCGGTCGATAGCCAGATACTGTCTGCAGCGACCGGTAGTCAGACGCTGCCTGCAGCGGTCGGTAGTCTGAGTGAAACTGCAGAGGTCGGTAGTTTGGAGACCGGTCCTCGGGGTGTGTAATTGGGGTTAAGGTGAGAGATTGTAACCAAAGGAATTCTTTTAGTGCATTCTCGCCCCACCCGTGGTTTTTTCTCCTTCGATGTTGCGAAGGGGTTTTTCCACGTAACTACCGTCTTCTTTCTTCTCTTTGGCTTGTTGGATTGTGCTTGCCACCCGAACCGCCTGGTTTGATTAAAAACCCCCCACAATCTTGGCGCGGTCTATGGGATAGTCTTCGAGACTTCCTACTAGAGCTTTCGACTGTTGACCCGTGGGTGTCGACCAGTCCGAGGCTACCTGCAACCAGCAATCCATGACCACACGGTTGAAGAACGATGGCCGGTGGACCGTATCATACCCGCTCGACGTCGTAGCTCCCATCCGAAGCTGCGCCACTCGGAGATGCCAATGATGTCGGGCGTCTTGTTCAACCACCAACGGACACGGAGCGCGTAGTCCCGTTGGTGAATCCTGTACTGGGGGTCGGAGAGTCCAGTCAAGCTCCGGTAGCAACCCTGGCTCCTCTAACAGGGGGTCTATCGAAAGCTTTCATGGCCACTATGACGATGACCCAACAAGCTCTTACCGCCCAACTCCAAACAATGCAATGTAACTACGAGGAGTTGCGCGACTTCATGCGGGCAGCACCGTCGGGTGGTCTACTCAACCAGGGCATGTTGTCCCAAGCGGGACAGAGCCTTCCTACTCAAGCTGCCCCACCAGTGCAAATGCAGCCGCAACCAGTGCCTCAGGCGGAGGTCAGGGTTAATCGCTCGGTGGAGGTCCAAAGTGCGAATCCCGATGGGCGGGACTCGAGTAGCCCGGAACCAGCGGAAAGAAACAAGCACGCCCCGAGCGGCGTCGGCACGCTCGGATGTCTGGTCCCGGCTCGGGGCACACCCTCGACAGCCGCCCTGCCTCCAAGCATCACTCGAAGACATACTCGGCACAAATGCATCGCCCGAAGCGAGACGGAGAACATCATCGTCAACCGAGTGATAGTCATCACACTCAAATGACGCCGGCCAGTCAGCAGCCGGCCCACACTGCTGATCGGAGGAGCGTACATGAGCGGCATTCGGGTACATGCGTCGGAGCGACTCGGGGATCAAGAAGGAATCCAGCGAGAATGACCGGGGGTCCGAGCTCCCGACCGGCTGGAGAAAGTCACCATTCGAGGAGTCGCACGGTCGCCGCTTGTCGAGAAGCTACTCCGGGAGCTATTTCTCGAGGATGGAATCCTCCATGCCTTCCCAAGTTTGATGGATCGAAAGACCCGGTGGAGCACGTACTGGCTTTCTGGGATGCTCTGGTCCCCCACGAGGATGATCATATTCTCTGCCGGACCTTTGCCAACAGCTTATCGGGAACACCCCTCGAATGGTTCCACAAGCTCAGGCCCTCGTCCATCTCCTCTTTCTCGGAGCTGAGCATGCGGTTCATCGACCAGTACCGATGCAATCGCCGGGAGCTGAAGACTCTGGAGTCACTTTTCGAGATGAGTATGACCCAGAAGGAGACGCTCAGGCAATTCTACCATAGGTTCAGGTCCGAATACCTGAGCTTGGCGGACGCAGACGGGCAGGATCGCATGGTGATCGCGGCCTTCAAGAACGCCATTCAGCCTACCCAGCTCGTCAACGCATCGCTCATCAAGCAAACCCCAGAGTCGATCGACGAGCTATCGCGGCGTGTTGAGAAGTACATCAAGATTGAAGACGCGGACCGCAAGAGGAAGGCGATGGAAACTAGGGGTCCCACACCAGGGCTACGCCAAGCCAGCTGCCGTGAAGAACGTTAACAAGCAGCAGGGCGAGGGGACACGGCACGACGCAAAGCGGCAGAGGCAAGACAGGCCAGCGAGGGCCGCAATGGAATAGGGAGTTTACGGTACTGAACGCCCCCATAGACCAGATCTTGGAGGCTATCAAGGGCGAACCATACTTCAAGTGGGCGCAACCGCTTAAACCCCAGAGAGAGGGGAGCTAGCGATGCATCAAGGTACTGCGAGTACCACCAGGGCCAAGGCTATACTACCTTGCAGTACCGGGCGCTCAAACATCATATCGAGGATCTCATTGAGGCTGGCCACCTTGGCTGCTTTATTGACCTCCCTCAACGTAAGGAGACTAAGGCTGTAGGGGAAGTCCAGCGAGGAGCGATGGCACAGTGCTTACCGGGTCCTCTGCCAGAAAGACGTCAGCTCTGAGAGGTAGACACAGTCTACGGGTACCATGGCCCTATACCGTCATCAAATGCCGTCGACCGACAGGTGCGGCGTATTGAATAAGCAAGGCAAGTTCACCATGTGGTGCTCGACCCCGCCATTCGCCCCGAGCAAAGAGTGGAAGCGGCAGTACAGTTTTCGATGGCTGATCTGGTCGGAATACAAAGGCCTCACAACCATCCTTTGGTCATACGGCTGCAGATAGTGAATTGGCTGGAGAAGAGAATTCTGGTTGATGTCAGGAGTTCGGTAGACGTGCTCTTCCTCAGTGCCTTCGACACCATGCAGCTGGATCACGGGCAGATGACTGAGTCATCGTTGACGATAACGGGCTTCACGGGAGAGGCTGCAAGGGTGGTTGGTGAGATCCCCCTCCCGATCACAATAGGGCATCTTACCAGTCTTACCCGGTTCATTGTGATTGAGGCCCACTCGGCGTACAACATCATCCTTGGAAGGCCGTGGCTCCACCACTTGGATGCGGTCCCCTCGTCGGCCCACCAGGTAGTGAAGGTTTGGACCGATAAGGGCATAATGAGCATTTGAGGTGACCAGTCCTCGGCGGCCAAGTGCGAGCTTAGCGCCATACATCTGAAGACAACGTACCAAATCGAGGGGGGAGAACCTGGTGAAGGCGGCACTGAGTTGGGCATCCTTAATCTCTGGACTACGAAGTGGAGTCAAGAAGCTCCAACGCTTCAGCACCACGCCCGATCAAGCGTTGGAGCGCGAGAAAGCCAAGCCCTTTGGAAGACCGACTTGTCAGCTAAACTTAAAGAGCTGAAAGTGTCGAGGGACCTGTTGAAGACCGGCCTGTCAGCTGAACGTAAAGAGCTGACAGTATCGAGGGAACTGCTGAATACCAACCTGTCAGTTGAAGGTAAAGAACTGACAGCGTCGGTGGACCTGTTGAAGACCGACCAGTCAGTTGAACGTAAAGAGTTGGCTACGTCGAGAAGCTTGAAGAAGGCCGATCAGTTAGCTGAACTTAAAGAGCTAACTGACCTGAGCGACTCGATGGAGACTGACCTATCAGCCGAAGGTAAAGAGCTGAACAGGACGACGCACCCGCAGAAGACCGACCGACCGGTTGAATCTAAAGAATCGGACGAGTCGAAGAGGTCAATGACAGACCTGAACACGGAGTGGGAGGAGTCACCCACCGTCTAGCCAATTCTGCCCGTGGACTTAGGAGAAGCGGGTCACCCGAGGATAACTTTTCTTGGGTCGCAGTTGCCAAAGCATCATGCCGAAGCTATGATGGCATTTCTCAAAGCAAACCTGGATGTGTTCGCATGGTCAGTTGAAGACATGCCAAGCATCCACCTCGAGGTAGCCTGTCACCACCTCAACATTCGAGAAGGAGCTGCACTCGTACGCCAGAAGCCTCGATCGCTAGCACCGAAAAAAGCAGCAGCTGTCAACATGGAGGTAGAGAAGCTGCTACGAGTGGGCATCATCAGAGAGGCTCGGTACCCGAAGTGGACCGCTAACGTTGTTGCCGTCCCCAAGAAGGCCGGAGCCATACGGGTCTGCATCGATTTCACGAACCTCAACCAGGCATGCCCGAAGGACAGCTACCCGCTACCACGCATTGATACCCTCATAGATTTCACGGCGGGACACGAGAGGCTCTCGTTCATGGACGGGTACTCAGGCTATCACCAGATCCCTATGAACCCAGAAGACCAGGAGCACACAACTTTTATCACGGGTCGAGGTCTCTACTGCTACAAGATGATGCCGTTCGGGTTGAAGAACGCGGGGGCGACGTACCAAAGGCTGGTGAACAAGATGTTCGTCGACCAAATCGGAAGAAACGTGGAGGTCTACGTCGACGACTTACTTGTGAAGAGCCAAGCGTAGGAGGCACATATGCAAGACCTGGAGGAAACCTTCGTGACCCTGCGGAGGTACATCATGAAGTTGAACCCAGCCAAGTGCGCCTTCGGCGTGACGTCGGGAAAATTTCTGGGTTACTTGGCTACCCGACGGGGGATCGAGGCCAACCCGGAGCAAATCCGAGCTTTGGAGGAGATACCGTCGCCTAAGTCACGAAAGGAAGTCCAGAAGCTGACCGGACGGATCAACGCCCTCAACCGCTTCATATCCAAGTCCTCAGACCGGTGTCGGCCCTTGTTCGAAAGGCTGAGTAAGCTTGCACCTTTTGATTGGGACCAACACTGCGAAGAAGCATTTCAGGAGCTGAAGACGTACCTTGGCCGACCCCCTATCTTGACAGCCCCCCCAGTCAGGTGCAACGCTGGGGGTGTATCTTTCGGTATCGGAGGCAGCAATCAGCGCTATACTAATATACGAATGTGAAGGAGTGGAGAGGCTCGTCTACTACGTCAGCCGTATCATGACATCAGCGAAAACAAGGTATGCGCGGATCGAGCAAGTGGCCCTAGCACTAGTGTACGTGTCAAGGAGACTTCGCCCATACTTCGTCGCTCACCCCATCGAGGTCATCACCGAGCACCCCCTGAAGGAAGTACTGGATAACTCTACTCGGGCAGGTCGACTGAGCAAGTGGGCTGCAGAACTGCAAGAGTTTGGCCCTCGGTACGTACCTCGGAAAGCAATCAAGGGCCAAGCACTTGCAGACTTCCTCAGCGATTTCTCGACGGAAGACACTGCACTGATGCCAGAGACGTTAGAAGACCTGTCGGTAGCTGCCGGTCAACCCATGGGAGTCGGTACGGTAGCAGGACAGGAGGATGAAGAAGAAGGCTGGAGATTGTTCGTGGACGGCTCGTCATGCGCAATCGGGAGTGGTGTGGGAGTAATCCTAGTAACCCCCGACCACACGAAGCTTGAAAAGTCAGTGTGGCTACTTTTTCCGACGACAAACAACGAAGTTGAGTACGAGGCGATGCTGACAGGACTGGAGATGGCAACAACACTGGGGGTGACCAGATTACAGGTCTACGACGACTCCCAACTGGTTATCAATCAGATTACCGATAGATACGAAGCCCGCGAGGCAAGAATGCAAGCTTACCTGAAGCTAGCCCGGGAGTTGATTGCCAAGTTCGAAGACATATGCTTCCACCAGTTCCCCAGAGCGGAAAACAAGCAGGCGGATGCCCTTGCTAATCTAGCTAGCATCGGTACGCGGAGAAGACAGAGAGAAAAGGGTCTTCATCGAGGTGCAAACTGACCCTCGAACAGTTGGCCCCGCAGAAGATAGTTGCCTGATATGGAGGACACAAGCCATTGAGGTGGCCCATACTATTGCGGCCGGAGCTAATTGGGTGGCTGATATGAAGAAGTACCTACTTGATGGGATACTACCGGAGGACGTCGAGGATGCCCGAAGAACCAAAGCGCACGCTCCAAGATACACCCTCATCGACGACGAGCTGTACAAGCGCTCGTTTGGTGGACCATACCTCAAGTGCCTCACGAAAGAACAAGCAGTAGAAATCATGAGGGAGATACATGAAGGAGGATGCGGGAATCATTCCGGAGAAAGAGCCCTGGTATGGAAGATAAAGCTGCAGGGCTACTACTGGCCCACCATGGAAGCAGATGCGGGAGGGTATGTGAAGAGGTGCTTGCAATGCCAAAAACATGCTCCCTCCATACACCAACCGGCAGAAGAGCTACACCCGATATCCAGCCCTTGGCCCTTCCAACAGTGGGGGTTGGATATTTTGGGTCCCTTCCCGACGTCGCCCAATCGAAGGAAGTTTCTCCTCGTCGCCATCGACTACTTCACCAAGTAGGTAGAGGCAATTCCGTTGCTGAAGATTGGAGAAATTCAAGTAGGAAAGTTCTTATGGAGCAGCATCATCTGTCGATTCGGACTGCCGCGGGCTTTTGTTGTAGACAACGGGCGACAATTCGATGCGGAGTCAATTAAGAAGTTTTGTGCCAGTAACAACATCAAGTTGTTCTTCTCTACACCGCGGTACCCTCAGAGCAACGGGCAGGCAAAATCGATAAATCGTGCCATTCTGGACATACTGAAGAAGAAGCTAGAGCAGAAGAAGGGTTTGTGGGAAGAGGCTCTACCTGGAGTTCTATGGGCCTACCGAACGACACCGAAGCATCCGACGGGAGAGTCCCCGTTCAGCCTTACCTACGGCTCCGAAGCCGTCCTGCTAATGAAAACCCTGGTCCCAACAAAGCGAACAGTCGTAGCTGCCGACCCAGAGCTGAATGACGAACTCCTGCTCGATGGTCTAGACCTGTTGGAAGAGAAGAGGGAGAGAGCGAGAGCGCGCCTAGCCAATTATCATCAGGCCATCAAGAGGGCGTATGACCGCAAGGTTAGAAGGCGGGTATTCAAACAAGGGGACCTGGTCATGCGGAAGGTCTTCGACAATACCAAGGAGCTGGGAAGTGCCAAGCTGGGAGCTACCTGGGAAGGACCATACATCATCGATGGTATGGGAAAGAATGGAGCCTACCGCTTGAAGACTCAAGACGGTGATGCACTAGCAAGGCCATGGAATGCCACCAATCTGCACAAAATCTACCAGGGTAGCTAAATGGGCGAGACGCTTGTAACCGTTTTGTAATTCTGGATCTATTCAATAAAGATGCATTTGCTCAGCGTTCTTGTTCATGCGTGAGAATAATGGTTAACTAAGGCAACCTAAACCAAGTGGTACATAACACTCCGAGCGAGTTCTACCACTTGGCCGATCGGTCGATAGGTCCCTGCGAAGGGCATGACCGGCCGGTGAACACTTGGGAAGATCGGTCGACAGACCCCGTCGGGATACGATCGGTTGACCAACCTAAACCAAGTGGTACATAACACTCCGAGCGAGTTCTACCACTTAACCGATCGGTCGACAGGTCCCTGCGAAGGGCATGACCGGCCGGTGAACACCTGGGAAGATCGGTCGACAGACCCCGTCGGGGTACGACCGGTTGACCAACCTAAACCAAGTGGTACATAACACTCCGAGCGAGTTCTACCACTTAGCCGACCGGTCGACAGGTCCCTGCGAAGGGCGTAACCGGCCGGTGAACACCTGGGAAGATCGGTCGACAGACCCCGCCGGGGTACGACCGGTCAACCAATCTAAACCAAGTGGTACATAACACTCCGAGCGAGTTCTACCACTTGGCCGACCGGTCGACAGGTCCCTGCGGAGGTCATGACCAGCCGATGAACACCTGGGAGGAACAGTCGACAGACCCCTTAGGGGTACGACCGATCGACCAACGCAAGCAAGGTAGGGTATATCACCCCCCACAAATATAAGGGCCAGATATTGGTCGCACGTCGTCGACATGTAATCAAGGTACAAAGGTCAAATTTTGATTGCATGTCCTCGACGTGTAGTCAAGACATGAAAGCCAAAATTTTAACGACATGTCGTCGACGTGTACTTAAGGTGCAAAATCGATAAGAGAAAGACGACAATCATAGCATTCAGATGAATCACATTAAAGGGTCCCAATACAAACGAGAGTGCTATTTTATTACATCACAAAGCCAGACAGCAAACGGGAGCGGTCGGTCGTCTGCGCCGGCTTTCCACGGCCCTGGCGGGAGCTTGCTGCATAGCTTCGCCACCTTCTTACGCCATCCCGCCGCCTATTCTTCAAGAAGCAACTTGCATTCTATGGAGAAGTCTGCATGATGCTGAGCAAGCGCAGCCTTATGCGATGCTTCGGCCTGGTCGAGGGAGGACTTTAGTACGGCAATTTCGGCTTCGTGAGCTGCCTTGGCGGCCTCGGTGTCTGTACGCTGCCTCCTGATCAAAGAGGCCTGGCGCCTGAACCATTCTTCCATCGTGGCAATTTCTGTCTGAGTGGTATCCAATGCTTCTTGAAGCTCGAAAGGGTCAGCAGCGTTCGCCTGCACGACTTCGAGCTGAGCCTGGACTGTAGCTAACTTTTCAGCATAAACCCGTCGAGCTTTCGCTAACTGAGCGCGTGTTTCTCTCAATTCCTGCCGAGTAGCCCGTAGGGAGGCCTCAAGCTGTGCCATCCTTCGAGCACCCCCCTCGGTGACATGGCCGGCAATCGTAGCTGCGCGACCGCTCATCTGACAAAAGTGGAAGAGATATGTACCAAAGAGTCAGGAGTGAAAACTACTACTGCAATCAAGCCTACAACGACTCGAAGACTTACCTCACGAAGGTCGCCGAGCTGGCTCTGCCAGCTGGAACTGTCCACCTCAGTATCCTTTTCCTCTATCTAACGGGCGGAGAGCCCAGGGGAACAACGGTGAGAGGTAGCTTCGGTAGCTCCGGGGGGAGAACGGGGAGGCGGCCCGGCGATGCCCCTTGAAGCAGAGGAGGAAGGTGAAGCCATGAAGTGCCGGATATCCGCGTGATCGAAAAGTGTAGCGGTAGGTGCAACAGTTGGTGCAGCAGTAGGGGCAGCAGAAGGCGCAGCAGTAGGAGCGCGGGGTGAAGCTCACCCATGCGACCCTGCAGAGCTAGACGGCATGGCTTGCTTACCCCGCCCGAGAGAGAGAGAGAGAGAGAGAGAGATAGAGAGAGAGAGAGACTGTTACTGGAAGACCTCTCGGATTCTTCTATCTCCACGTAATGTCTACCCGTCAACGGCACGTCTTCTGACCAGTCGTCGGGGAGGGAACAAAGATCATCGCAAGTAGCTCGTCGCGTGGCAGGAGCGGGAGGAGAGCGACCTTCATCGTCATCCCTGGAGGACTCATTTAGAAAGATGCGCCTCTTTGCCTTCCCCGCGGGGTGCACCTACGTTGCGCGCAGCTGGTTGTCTGCAGTCGCCTGCAGCTACAGTCGACCTTGTGCGGCACCTGAAGATCACACAAAGTTTAGATGCGGCTGTGTTTGGGTTGAAGCGTTGGACGGAGCTGACGTACCTGTCAGGGAGCTCCGAAGAGTAAGCAGATGGCTCTTCTTTCCTACCGGACGCTGCTGGCTGCTTGCCCTTCTTGGGAGTAGTACTGTAAGACCTGACAACCGGGAGCTTCGGAAACAGCTACCGCCAGTCGTCGTTGTTACGCGTCACCCTCCTAATCAGGTGGTCTAACTCCTCCTCAACATCCCCAGGGCACTGAAGCTGCCTAGAGTGGTAGAAGTCCTCGATGGTCGCGGCGAGGTTGGAGACTTGACCGGGAATTTTGAAGCGACCCCTCCAGGGTCCTCCGACCACAATGGGGCAATCCTTCCAACTCCTCTCGGAGTCAGATAAGCCTCCGATGGGAGGGCGACTGCCTGCGCGTGCCTGCAGGCTGAAGTAGGAAAATACGCTGCCTGGCGTCATCTTGTAGTCCTTGATGAAATACTTCTTCAGAAGATACGCGATGCAGAGCTGCTGCCCCGCCAGTTCTTCTATTGCTTCCATGCAGCGGAGGATCCTCCAGCCGTTGCCAGCTATCTGGCCTGGAGACACTTTCATGTACTCCAGCAGGCGACCAGAGAAGCTTGCAAGGGGAAGTCTCAGGCCGCAACGTAGCTGCCCGAGGGTGATGATGGTACGATCGCCATCGTCAGGGTCCAAAGGATCAGTAGCGAAGGAAAGTAAGATCGTATCCGGAATGCCGTAAGCCGCCCGGACCTCCTCCATCAGCGGGAACTTCTTCGTCACGACGAACCAGGTGAAAGACATCTTCGACGACGGCTCTCGGCGTGTATCAAAATGCAATTCCTGCGAACACGCGACTCCTCGGCGTGTACCCAAAGGAAGCTACGTGCAGCGAGTTATCAATCCAAACGAACCTTCAGCCGCAGAAGAAAAGTCTGAAGCAGAGAAAAGAAATGAACCCTTGGGGTCCTATTTATAAAGAAAGTTGGATCTGTGGGAGTTGGTTTGGATTTCGAGAAAAATAGGCGGTGAGGTGGCGACGCCTGGTGACGCCATGTGGCAAAAAACCGAGAAAAGCCCAGACAGTTACTTGGAGTCCCTACAGCACCGGAATGAGGCTGGCAGGCAAACCGAGATAGGCACGCAAACTGAGACATGCATACAAACCGAGGCGAGCACGCAAACCATGGCTAGCATGCAAATCGAGGTGGGCACGCAAATCAAAGCGGGCACGCAAACCGAGGCTGGCACACAAAATAAGGCTGACATGCAAATTGAGGCAAAATGATCCTGACCGGGCAGGACCGAAGACCGTCCGGTCAAGAGGGGGTATTGTGTGTATCCTCCCGATCAGATGCGCAGAGAAACGAGGAAGGAGTGGGGGGGTCGATCGCGCAACAGCCCCCCCTCTTCGGTCGGCCGGTCATCAGACGAAAGGGGGGGGCTCGGTCGGCCGGTCACCAGACGAAAGGGGGGGGGCTCGGTCGGCCGGTCACCAGACGAAAGGGGGGGGGGGGGCTCGGTCGGCCGATCACCAGACGAAGGGGGGGGGGGGGGGCTCGGTCGGCCGGTCATCAGACAAAGGGGGGCAACAGCCCCCCCCCCTTTATTTCTTTCTCTCGTTCGGCCGTGCAACGAGCCGAGGCGCGATGTGGTAGTCAAACCCGGAAATCTCGAAGGCTACGCGGTGCTACTACGCTCCGAGATTTTCGGCTCAAAGTGACCAGGTGTCAACCGTGCGCCACGTCCTCACTACCGCGGCGGTTGAGCTCATTGTGGGGACACGTCACCTACCCGTTTTTCGTGGAGCGCTGTAACCGTCACCCCACCACTATAAAAGGGGACCTACCTCTTCAACAAGAGGAGAAGGATTCTGGAGGAGACGCTGCCCGTTTTGTCCCGGAATTCACGGAGCTGCGGAGGTCGATCGGACAGTAGTCAGAGGCTGTCTGCGGAGGTTGGTCGGACAGTAGTCAGAGGCTCTCTGCGGAGGTTGGTCGGTAGCTAGATACTGTCTGCAGCGACCGGTAGTCAGACGCTGCCTGCAGCGGTCGGCAGTCTGAGTGAAACTGCAGAAGTCGGTAATTTGAGAGATCGGTCCTCGGGGTGTGTAATTGGGGTTAAGGTGAGAGATTGTAACCGAAGGAATTCTTTTAGTGCATTCTCGCCCCACCCGTGGTTTTTTCTCTTTCGACGTTGCGAAGGGGTTTTTCCACGTAACTAACGTCTTCTCTCTTCTCTTTGGCTTGTTGGATTGTGCTTGTCACCCGAACCGCCCGGTTCGATTAAAAACCCCCCACAGATACTTTTAAATGGGTCCTTCTCTAAGTTAGCACAAGAGGCTATCAGCTCTTGTTTGAGAGTTGGGATATACCCCTGACAACCTAAAGACTAAAAGCTTTAGGTGCCAATATGGGATAATTAACTCGAAGTATTGCCTGAATTAAAAATCCCAAGGATGGATCAAACGAATCAAAGAACCAAGTGCTTGCAAACCAAACAACCAACGAACAAACCTCTCTCGAAAACTCTCTTGCAATATATCACACAATGTACGTGCACAACGAAAATGAAAGAACAAGAAATCTATATGTGATGCACAATGGAGATTATTACAAAGAGTTTATGCATGACACAAAGGGTATGATCACTAGTAAATAAAAATCTATTGGATAGAAACGATAGAAAACTAAATAGCACCCCAAAACTAACATAGATTCTCAAAAGTGTAAATTATCTATGTGTGATGCAAAGAATGTGACTGCTCAGGGTTGAGACATACAACGCTCTAGTCCTTAATACTGAAAGTAAAGAATTAACACAAGGAATTTTACAGGTAGTTCGGGAAACTCCCTACTCGACTACGAGCGAGGTCACACGAGTAGACTTGGACACACAACAATTCACTAGAAAGCAAATGAATCACATACAAGAGATAGAGCGTGTTATCCTTGAAGCAAGCGATACTTCCATAATCCCAAAGGCTTTGCACCCCCGATCAGCAACCGGCAAGATGATCCTCCTTCGTGGAACATCCTTTACTTAGCTTTTGATGATCCTCCACACTCGAGTCCACGAGCGTCTTTCGTCATCAACCTTACTTGTGGTTCGGTTTGCCACAACAATATCGAACACTAGACTTCCTGCAAGAAGAGTCACACTGACAATGTGTTTGTTTTTCATAAAGAACGAGGGATGCAAGATGCAAATCGTAAATCAAACCATGGAGATGAAAACTTAAGATCGAAAACCAAATGATGAATAAATCTCCATGAAATCAAAAAACAATGATGATTCAAGATAAGCAACTAGAATCAAATCAATGATCAAAATGGTTTTTAAAAATAGTTTTATAATATAAAAAAGGCATAAAATACCAAAGCATGCAACGGGTCTTCACAAGGATTTTCGTTTGTGATGAAAACATATAGGACATGGAGATCAATAGTTCATCACAAAGAAAATTATCATGGAAAAAACAGATATCGCGTTGCAATAAGATCAGAGATAAAAAGATCAAAGATAGATGAACTCCGATGAAAACCCCCAAAAGGCAAAAGCCTCTTTTTTAGCCAAAAAGATGATAGCAATGAAAGGGGTTGAGAATTAGGGTTTGGAAAATCTTTATATAGACTACCCTCGAGAGGAAACCAATCAGGTCATGCAAGCCTAACAAATCCTGTTTCAAATAGGAAAATACCAAAAACACCAATAGACACAAATTCCGAGATAACAAAAAAACTTCGTGCGAGTGGTGCGCACCATGGTGCTTACTCCCCAAGATAGAAAAAATCGGGGGCAGTTCACAGGGTTGTGATGCGCACTACATCATGGATTTTTTTTTCTGTGAATAGATGTGGGGCGTACCCTGGCTTTCTATAACTCTCCAAGTTGATCCAGTAATGGTCTAAGGTCATGGGAACCTACGCACATTGTCTAAAATCTTGGAAAAACTTCAAAAAGCTCAAAAAAACTTTAAAAACCTTCAAAAAACTTGAATCGGAGATCAAGACGTATAGTGCGAAATCAAAGTTTTGTGTTAAAATTGTTTTCGAAATTCAAGGTATGAAAGCGTAACACCATAAGTTTCAAAGTGCGATTTTGATTTTAAGAAAGTTAAACATTGTGAAAAATAAAAGAATATACTCGGAACGAACACATGAAGATATACGATCTCTAAATCCGTAAAAAAATGCATGAATTTGGAAAACCTAGAAACGAAAACCTATTGCAAGCAAGTGTTAACTTTTGCGGACTTTGTACTCGGTTTCGGCTTTGCTTCGGCATGGCTTTGAATAATCTTGCACACAGTCCTTTGAAGTCTTTGATCTTTAGGGGTTATGGAAGCATGCATTTGTTCAATTGTAACCTCATGCCAAATCATATGCATGCATATCCGAGAGTGTTTTGTGTCAAACTATAAGCTAACCAAGGAGGAACCATACTATGGTTTCAATCTCCCTCTATTTGGCTAACTTTGAGAATCAACTTATATCTATTGACTGCAGATAAGAAGTCGAGAAAAATATCCAAGCTTATTATACCCTCGGATAAAAGGCACGTAAGAAATACAAAAGTATTCTACACATATAATGCACATCAATCCTGATACATGAACTGTAGAACATAAATTACGAAAGATAGTACGAGCATGATATAAACTGAGATTATTGTACTCCCACTTACTATATGCAATAAATATCCCCCTTTTGTCACAAATATAGCAAAGTGTAATAAAATACAATCAAACGATGTTATGATTAACACAAAAAACAGTTGATGTGCAATTGAAAAGTTATAATTAAGGCTCGCAAAATTACATCACGAGATTACATAAGACAATGTTAACCAGCAGACATCACTACATCATAGTATAAAACAAAAGATAAACAAAAGATAAATGAATGTTGTGATGTTCACTTATGGTCTGAACTTAGGTTGATCTTCTTTCCCCAAACATATTTAATTGCCTGCATAAAGTTAGAATGTTTGATTTTATTCTTTCTTCTCACTTTGAACACAATGATTCTAAATTGTTAACATTGTACGGCCATCCTAGTAGCTTTATAGATATTTTTTTTTCATTTAAATAGAATTATATAGTTTCAACTATACCTGCAAGTTCTCATCTCACCAAGTTGTTGAAGGAAACTTCTTACAAATAATTTTTGTATGACACAAATTAATGAAATCACACTATTATAAAATTTTTCTATTCTCTATATGGCTTTTAGTGTTTCCCATCCAATTACAGTGTACATGAAGTATTACCTCCAATCTCTAGGTGATGTGGTTTGGAGGCTTCACAAGTCGTAGACGAAGACGAAGTAAAAATTATTCCATACTACGAAGCCGCTTATCTATCTCCTCATAAAGATCAATTATTACTACGCACAATAGCCTTTGCATATTCTGCTCATTTTTTGTAAGATTCTTCTCCGTTACTACTCATTATATCACATTATCATATTTTATCGGCCATTTCAAATTTACTCGATTACACCACGATATGCTGATCATATTATATAGAAGAAGAATGATGAGGTAATTTGGACAAAAAGATCACTTTGTCAACTATAGTTCATTAGAAAAAACCTCAAGATAGATTAAAACAACTCAAGGCCAAGTTCACCATACTCTCTTTTATGATAAGATATTAACATTCTCTTACTTGCGATTTTTTAATAAGACAAAAATATTCACCAATGTTAATAAGGCTTGTATTTACAACAAAATAGTATAATATAATCTTATATCCTTGTTTAAACCACTAGTAAAAAAAACTCTCGGATGGTCATAATTGTTATGGATATTCAGATATGTATTTTCTCTAATAACAGAGAAATTCGAGAGTTATTTTTCGACATGAGCGGAATGATTGCCAATCAATCGACAAAAGCAAGCAATACATAAAAATAAATTAAAGATCCCAAATTTAGCTTGGATGGATGGATTTCTTTCCGTCCTTGGTTCTCTCAGACTCTTCTACCTCATCCATCTTATAAGGTATTTCTTTCCTAATTTATACATGTTTCTATAGATTGATTGTATTTGGATAAGTCATTTATGTATTTTTGCTTGAAATACCAATCTATATCATAGCATTTTTTGCATCAATTATCCCGAAATCATAATAAATTCTATAATATAATATCTGAATAATCACCATCTCAGTTTATAATCTTATATTATCGAATCTAATTGATGCTGATAATTCCTCTCCTAGAAATATATGCCAAAATAAAAAAAACTTATCTAAATTTGTCCCACATGGCTTCCTATATGCATTGCATATAGTATTTCTTTTAAGGAATTTCTTCAACCCATTTTCTAAGTTGCATAACTTGGCTTCCAATTCCATATGTATGCATTGTCCATATGTCTTGCATAGTCTATGCTTGAAATATGAGTATGATACTTATGTGTGGTATAATGTATTAATGTGTGCTTTAGATTTACATATCCATTTGCATACAATAACATTGAAAAAAAAGAGATCACATTTGGATATATTCGCTCTTTAGGTTTGTTTGTATTAGGAGTATGCTACATAAAATTTTTTTTATAGGTAAAACTAGATGAGATTCTTCACAAAGTTAATGCTTGACAATCCTATATATGGACACGTGAAAAACATGGAATGGTAGAATATGCAATTGCATGCATTGAGTTTTACATATATCAAAACCCGATGATATCGAACCAATATGAATTATTTTTTGACTTATCCGCTCTGAGTTTTGCATGTGTGAGGAACACAATGAATTTTAGTACAAAATCTATATACAAACTTACCAAAAAATATCCTCTGTATATTTTTATCGTAATTTATGATATCAAGAATATTTCTCCTGTGAAAAAGAAAATACATTATACGCAACTTCGCCCCTATGTTGTGTTAGACTAGGCCCCGTCTCAAACACCTCATGTTACACATTTGCCCATCTAATGTAGTGAATTGTAATTTGCTTGTCAACAATCAATAGTACTTCCTCTTTATCATAGTTACCTTGGTACTTAGATTTAGCTTAGAATCAAGGACTTACATCTGTGAGCTTTAAAGCAAGAGTGTTTGAAACCACTTTTAATCATTCTTATTTATGTTCCTTTATCCTGTTCACTAATATTTTTTCTTTGTTGTTTTATAGAAACCACGTGGATCTTCAGTTCAACCCTTACCAAGGATACAAAATCAGCACCATATGTAATAAAAGACGATTTGATTATGGTTGGTGGTTTCCAAGAAGAGCTTATTTGTAAGGTACACTAACCTTCTCATATCCAATTCTTCTTGTATATTTAGTATGAGAAATGCTATATGCCTGAAGGTTTTTTCGATTTCGCTCGGTACGACTGATGTGGAAGTGTGCGATTGGTGGTTGAATTTCACTAGCGATATTGAAATCTTTAACACCACCAGTTGTACGCTGCCACATATATGAATTGCATCTTAAATGGCATTTGGCTAATGTGTTATATTGACAGACTTTGATTGTCATTAGTTGCTCGAAGCTTTTAAGTCGAAAGCAAATTTTTGATATGCATATATAGCTGTTTTTTCTTTTCTTTTCTATTTTTGCATTTGAAATTACTTTTGGCCAATGTGATATATTGATTTATACTGGCTTCAAATTTACTTGGTTTTTTGATAGATCACTGTTATTTTAACATACAAGGGGATATAAAGTCAAATAATATTTATTTTAATATTTTTTATATAAGAAGGCCCCATTTAGAATTTTTGCCTTAGGCCTCCGATTGTATCGAGATGACCCTGTTGCATTCAATCAAGTTCCATTTTCTGATCATGGCCAAGGAAAATCCAGACATAACTACAAGCTAAACCAATCAATGAGATAAGCTATTTTTTTTCTTTCTTTTTAGATCGACAGGTATCCCAAAAACTTTCGGAAAATGACCCACTTTAGGCTCAAACTAATTTCTCCGAGAGTGAAGCCTGACCACGTACGGCAATTTCCACTTCACTCATGAGTAAAACGAGGGTAAGAGGAGTTGAACCCACAACCTCCTCACCAAAGCATCATTTGCTTTACCAACACTAGGTAGTCTTGTTTCATTTCTCTATTTAATAATTTACTTTCATGAAAACTAAATTTGTATATTCAATTCCTATATGTAGCACAAGATTGGTTATTTAGTTTATTTAATTTTAGTACTCTATCTTCTTTTTAAAAAAATTTCTTGTTTCAATTTTTATTATTTTGAATTTTTGTTGGTGTGAACGGATGACTCACACCATATCATTAATAGAAAATCTCAAACCTTGTCATTGATAGAAAAATTTGGTCTTCAATTGCTAAAAGACAACTTTACAGTTGAAATGTTTAAGGTCATTTGATGAATATCCATAGTAGCATCACTGTTTAAAAGGGCTTTAAATAATATCTCAATTTAATTATCGATATGCATGCCATTGTATTGTTCTCTGCAATCAAAAGTTTTGTAATCAATTAACTGAACTGAGTTTATGTCTTCTTATTTAGCTTTAACCCAAGCAACCGACGAGAACTTCCGGGCACGACCTCGGACCGCCGGACAACCAGTCATCATGAGTCTGATCCATCGCCAGAACTTTATCGTCAAGCCATCTAATGAATCTTGAAGGGTTGTGGCTCACTGTGGTTTCTTTCCGGCAAATGAGTACTTTGTACTTAGCTCCAATGGCAAGTTTCTTGCTATCCTTGTGGACAACACAGATTGCCTTCTTGCTTATATGTAGTCTAGCAAAGTAAGTATTCCTTATGTTGGACTGGATTACTTTCTTTATGTTGCTCATGCTGTGATTTTCTATTCTCACTTATTACTTGTTGAATTCTTTAGGTGATTGGAAATCTGAAGGATCACTTAGACTATTCCTTTGCATCAGCCTAGCACCCAGATGACTGGATCATGACCACCAACAACCAGGACACGACATGTAGGCTATGGGTTATGCGGAACCTCTACGAGATGCTGACTATCCTCAACGATAGGATCAGAGCGATACGAAGCATCAACTTTTCATCCGATGAGCGTTTCATTGTCATGGCAGAGCCATCATATATTTTGTGAACGTAAACGACACCAGTGTTGATTACCTCATCGCTCAAGAAATTTATCTATTTGGTGAAATTGTTGGTCTATCCTTCAGCCCTGATTCAAAGGATATTTTCGTTGCCATACCGCCCAATCAGTTCAATTTGAGGTTGTGCATAATAGGAAGTTATTAGAATTTGTGAGTCTATATTTTGTTATTTGATCTTGGATTTACAATGAAATATATCATGTTCTATTTGTAAAGTTTTTGTTTTTTCGAGTGAACGTCCATGTTTAAATTTTTGTTCTATTTGATCTTGGATCCATTGATTGAATTTAAAGTTCATGGGTGGGTCCCCCCCTATATATCTGTTGGCTATGAGTGAACGTACTCCAATGCGTCAACATATACACCAGTTCTAGTGGATAAGTGTTTTACTAATATGTTCCAAATACATATTGAAAATTGATCCAAGACGAGTTGGCAAAGGTATGTGTTCCAATATTTCCCTATCGGGCCAAAAAAACAATAGCACATAGCATACACATATGGTGAGGAATTTGGGGTTTGGATATGTCATGTTGACTCAATGTTGTTTTGCATATTTTGTTCGTTAAAATTATAAGACTAGCTACGCTTGGCTAGCTAAACACCATGCATTAAGAGATCAACTATACGAAGCTAGTTGACGTGCTTTACAACGGGCAGATGTAAGCACGGATTAGATCGCACAATCTACAGAATAGTAAAAGTTAAAAACAGTGATCACGAGATATGACGCTAAAGAGTACACAAGTTATCTATAGGTGGAAACCCTTAACAGGGATGAAAACCACCCTCCGATTGAAAGGTCTAGCTTTCCTTAGAAGATCAAAACAAGGTTACAAGCAAACTATGATGTGACTATACAGAGATTACCCCTTAGCCCCCTATGTTCGTGACCTGTGCCTTCGATAAAGAAACGACGCTCATACTTCATAGGTGCTGAACTGAGCTGAGTTTTGCACCTCCATCATCGTTCCTTTGCTCCACCTATTAGTCTCTCCAAATAGGCCTCCCAAAGCGAGCGGCATCGCTAAGGGTGCTCGACGTGAACGGCGTCATGGAGCACTCTCGTAAGAGCCTTCCGCACGATGGTAGAAGCACGTGGTGTGTGCAAAGTGAAGTACAGAGAAACAAAGTGAAAACTAATATTTGTAAATCCCTATCATGTACCTGTATGCAAAAATACTGAGAGTATTGAGGGCCACTATGGAGAAGTTTGAGAAGAGGGTGGGTTTGGGTTCAGATCACCTATCGGAATCCTTCTCTGCAGCTGATGCTCATCGAGTGGGGTCTTTGGGAGTGAATCCCTCACCCAAGGTTAGCAAAGACATTCCTGGTTCCTTTGTTGTTGATCCCACGTTGGGTGGAACTTCAGCTGCAAATCTAGTTGATCTTGCATGCTTGGAGCTTGAGGAAATGCCTCAATCAGGTTATAGTGATGATTTGAGGCAGTTAGGGGGCATTGATGCATTTTAGTGTTGGTGATGTGTTGAGGCAGCTAGAGAACTTGAGTGATGAAGAGTTTCCACCTCTTCATTTCACCCCTCGTAGCCCTAGAGCTCATGAAAATACCATCTCTAAGAGTGGAGGTTTTTAAGGGAGCGTAGCAGGGACAAAACCAGGATTTTATATTGAGAGGGGCCAAGGCATAATAGTTTCATCTAGGGGGGCCAAAGTATGAACCAAAAAAAATTTATATACTAAGATTTAAAGCTTTTACTATATAATATTTTTTAAAAATTTTTTTAAGGGGGGACCATGGCCCCCCTTGGCCCATACATAGGTCCGTCCCTGGAGCATAGCAACTTCAAATGTGCTTCCAGCGGCCAAGTTCGGTGCAGCATTGCAGGCTGCATCAGCACTCAACTCGTGTGCTAATTTTTCGCAATTAGATCAAGGTGGTTCCAAGTCAATTAATCCATAGACCAAGGAAAGGGATGTTGTGTTAGAATTGGTGTGTTCTAAGCATGTAAAAATATGTTTTGATCAATGAATAAGATTGAATATTACCATTATAATCATATATTGGTACGTAATGTTGTTATGTGTTTATCAATAGAACAGAGAGTCATGGCTACATGGTAATCCATATGAGTTAAAGACTAAATGGATTGGTCCCATGTAACTTAAATCAGTTTGCATCTATGATCAGGTTGGTCGCCTCACCATGATAAGCTGTTGGAATAACAGAGCATGAGTGCCTTCACCATGGTCATCACCAAGCACAGTGGCTGTGGCCGAACGAAATTAATAAGGTGCATAGATTGGTAAGCAGACACCGGTACACTAAGCTGTGTTTCTACTTAGGGTAAAATGATCTTAAACACTGAGAAACCATGACTGGTAGGCTAACCACTTGTGATGTATTTTGGCATACCAAGTGTGAGGATCCATTGTGTGACCCAAAACCGCGGTGTGTAGGGTTACCCGGCTTGCATCAACGTGCCACTTCTACATGTCATTCACACCCCTAACAGGAGGTTCGTTCCTTGGTCTGATTTATGTCGTATTAAACTTATGCATGGTGGTAAGTAGTTGAGCTGTTGACCGGATTTGGTTACTTGGCAGAGTAATCAGAGATATTATATGTACAGTCAACCTGGAAGGAACCAAGTCATATGACCACTCGAGTATGATGATGTTCTCTACAGCTCGAGTTGAATCATGACACCAAGTGGAGAAACAACAAGTTTACTACTACTAAGCGGAGAGCAGAGGTATTCGAGAGAACATAGAATATCTGGGTGAATTGGAGTGCAGCCTATGTCACACTCTGAATGGCTACGTAGGTTAACTTGGACTCAGATGATAATGGTAATATGGATTCTCCTACTGGCTCCTCTCGCGATCGCATCTTCCTATGGATTCGTTCAATGAAGATCGTCTTCTAGGAAGACGTCTCCCCATGCACATTGATCTCATCCTCTCCACCTAGACAAATTGGATACCCTGATCAGCCTCGATCATAAAACGAGCTAGAGGGCCAATTCCTCGCCAGGATATGGCCTGGCAAGGACCAAATCCTCAGAAGAAGGGATGGAGACCTACATGAGTTGTTTTTAGCTTAGCACACGTAGGAGTGTTAAAGCAAGGGGGGCACCCTACCAACTTACAAGAGCAGGCTTCTAGTGAGTGTACAGTTGTTGGAAAGGCTGGGAAAGGCTAAGAACATGTTATTCCTTCTGTGAACCCATTGGGTTATGTTTCTAGTTTTGCCATATGGAGGAGGAGGTGGTTGAACACGAGGTTGTTGGATCAAAAAATATGTTTGGCCCACAAGGGCAAGGAAGTGCTAGGGCTACAGAGCCTCAAGGGTAGCAAGCGAGTCCATATGGGGAGGAAGATGATCATGCAATTGTTGCCGATGGTGATGATGCTTGTGGTGCCGATGGGAAGAGGATAGATGTTGCCTTGTTCACTGATGTAGGGGATGAACACCACATTGTAGGAGCAGATTTTGTGCTTGGCCATCAACAGCTAGGGAATGCTAGTTTTTTTTTTTTTTGAGAAATCCCTCTCGGTGAAATAAGGGGGGGTTCGGCCTAGACCCTTACCAGTTTATTAAGAGAAAAGAAAGTACAAATAGTGCCTAAGGGCACCAGCACCCGCGGTGGAAACCCAACCAACAACAATTGACCTCAAGGTCCTATGACGATGTATCCCTAGATCTTTCCAAATCATGGAACTGGGCTAGGAAAGACCTCGAGTCCGACACTAGAATGGAAAATCCGATAGCCGAAGCTATATCAAGAATGGTGTAATCCTCCAGCGTGTTAGGAGGTATCCCCTGCTCCTCTCCACCAATGTGTGCCAATTGATCCTGTATATTTTGCATGAGAGGGATCGATAACGCGAGCCCCGAATGGCGACGACTCTCGACGGAAGTCGAGCAATATGGAGTGGTTTGGACGGCTAGGGAATGCTAGTGTTACAGGGCTGGAACAACAACTAGTGAGTTAACTAGGGGAGGATTCTTCCAAAGAGATGTTGGTAGAGGAAAATCCACATGCTTTGGTAGCATAAGATTCTATTGAGGACCTCATGGATAGGGGTGGCAATCGGTCGGGTTCGGGTCGGACCCAACCCCTACCCATATCCATACCCATTCGGGTATGGTAGGGTCCATATCCGACCCATACCCATTCAGATAGGAGAGGGTCCATACTTGATCCATACCCAATCGGGTTTGGGTTTGAATTGGGTATAATTTTGTCTCCTTTATCTATCATATATGCAATTATTTGAGGTAGAAAAATAATGGTATCATAATGCAATGTTAATAGTTTCTTATAACAGTGGTTTTAGTTGAGTATAGGTTTGTGTAGGCATATGAGTTCGGCTAGAATTTCGGCATGTGACAATGAGGTATCCATGCCCATACCCAAAAGTTAATTGGGTAGAATTCCTATATCCAAACCCTACCCACACCATGTTTCGGGTACAAACTTTGTACCCATACTCGATGTTTCGGGTAGGGTTTGGGTTGGGTAATCGGAGTCTATTGCCATCCTTACTAGTGGAGCATGTAGATGTGGGAATTGCTAATGTCGGGTAGCAAAAGGAGACCTTTTTAGAAGCTAGTCTGGAGAAGTGCATGACAATTGATTTGAACCCACGACAAATCGGATCCTCTCATTCAGAATTTTCACGATAGTTGTTAATCATTGATGATGAGGAGTATAATCAACAACTTAATATGTTGGAGGATAACACCATTCTTGAAATAGTATCGTCCATCGGCTTCTCGCTGTCCTATGAGGTGGAGGGTATTAAGTCCTTTCTAGCTCATATCCGTGAGTTGAAAAGGTCGAGAACTTTGAAGTCTTGAGACCTAGGTTTTTTTTTTTTTTTTTGCTTAAGAGTTTCTGGACTGTTCGTATTAGCCCGTGTTGCTCGGGATTCCCTTTTGGTTGTATGGTGCAAGCATAGTTTGTAATTTCTATTTTTACTTCATAGCTTAATAGACGGGTTGGAGTCAAGGACAAACCCCTTAAGGGAATTCTTTAAAAAAAAAAGGTTAATGTGTGAGAGGTCCCTGACAACAGATCCATCCCATGAACAGGATCCCCTAAAGTTCCATTTAGCTTAAGGACCCTGCCTTTTTTGGTAAATCCGAAACTACACTCCCTTGTTTTTTCTTCCATCTCTCTCGATCAGCTCCGATGGTGGCAGCTGCAGCAGAGGCGGAGGGGGCAGCAACCAGCAGCTCATGTGGTTGCAGCGTTCGATTCGGGGTTTGGTTGAGGACACTAGGTCTAAGGTTCATCCCATAGCTTGTAGATCTTAGGGTTAGGTTTATGTTCGGTTCGGTAGCGGCATCGAGTAGTTCCAGCAGGATTCACTGGTTCGGTGGCATGGTAAAAGAAAATTTAAAATGCTGTAAACGGTATTTTCGTTCATAATATTTCAAAGTCTTTCAACTTAACTGATCACTTTGTCAGGGACGACTCACTAAGTCCCCCCCCCCCCCCCCCCCCCCCCCCACTCATACACACACAAAAAAAAAAAGGTTAATTAGCCCTAAATCCCTCCACAGGTTGTTATTTATGCTAAAGGATAAAAGCTGTTAGAATACTAGCTAAAGTCCCTCCCGAAGGACACGTTTCTACATCAAGTCCTCAACCAAAAATATTGACTTTTTATTATCCTTTATATTACAAAACTGCCCCTCCAGTAAGAGTATCCATTCATTTTCTGTAAGAATATCAATTTGTCTTTAGCATGAGTATCCATTCGCCAATTAACACTATACATGTAGCGATTGTTACAGTGATAGATTTCAACACTGTAACAAGAGTATACATTTGTCTCCGAAAAGAGTATCCATTCGTCATTAACAAGAGTATCTATTCATCGGATGACATTGTGCATGTTGTGGTTGCTACAGTGATTTCACTATAGCAAGAGTGTCCATTTGTCTTTAGAAAGAGTATCAATTCAGTTAATTAATACTCTTGCTGCAGTGAAATCACTGTAGCAACAGACAAGTCACTAAATTGATACTCTTACCAAATTAAATTGATACTCTTGCAATAACGATTTGACTATAGCAGCTATGTACAGTGAAAACTACTGTAACAGCTATAGTGAAATCAATGTAGCAACCGCTACATGTATAGTGTCAACCAGCGAATGGATGCTCTTTCAGAAGACGAATGGATACTCTGTTGGAATTGGATCCGTGTATCAGAGTCGCAGCGGAAGCAAAATAAAGATCCGAAGATCATACGGTGTGTGTTTCATTACAATTTCGCTATAAAACAATCTACATGCAAATCTACAATCTTAACATATGTGCGGACACCCTAGAGGCATACTACGATCTACGGAAGACATGAATGCATCTACTTAGGTGTTTAGATTCATCATACCTTATGGATCTATGATCCGGAGATTACGGAACGATGAAGAACCGCACTTGAATCGCAAGGGAAACTGTCGGATAGCACCTTGTCCTTTGCAAATTGAAGAATCCTCGAAATCCCGTCTCTGAGTACAAGGATTTCGAGCCGACGGAAGAATCCATTGCGAAGACGATAGCGAGCCTCGATATTTCTCCTCCTATTTCTCCTTTCTTCCTTCTCCTTCCTTCCTCTTCCTTCTCCCTTCTTCTTCCTCTCTTTTCCTTGGCCGAAACCACAAAGGAGGAGGACTAGGGGTCGGATTTTTGGAGGGGAGGGAGTAGAACCATAGGGCCGGCCCCTCCCCTCCCTATTTCCTTTATAGGGCCGGTCTCCCATGGCTCCAAGGAGCCTAGGGCCGGCCCCTAGGTGGATAGGGATGAGGGGGGGTCGGATTTAGGTCTTCCGGGTGTCTATCATGAAGTCCGGACGAAAACGCCCTTCACGAAAAGCGAAAAACTGAAAGTGAGACTGATTGAGGTGCGCTACTCGGAATCGAGTTCTGTCAGCGCCTGTGAGCTCCTGGAATTATTCCGCTCAATCTAAGATCCATATTCAATATGTTGTGAGCCATATTTTAGTATTTACGAAAATACCCCTACGGCCCTTAACACACGTGAATTAGGTTCTTAGGCTCCGGGCTTGCGCTCCATCGCGCTACTTCGCATCCAACGTATCCAACTAGGTCGGGGAACAATTCCTATACGCAATGACAGGGTGGAACCTTCAGGGTTCGGGATCTCTAGCTCCAACCGGATCCCTGATTAACTGTTCCGGTGACACACCGAAAGTTCCATTAATCAGCCCTAATCCGATTAACTCGCGTAGCCACCCAGAGTGCGACGCGAGTTGAACTCTAGTGATCCTAAACTTATGTTACTCCCTCGTAACCCTGTTCTCTACTATACTCCGATAATCCTTAGTCCCTCCTATTACTGGTGCCATGATACGCCTCGGGCGGTGGGGAGCACCGTCAGATCCCGATCGATCATCTGACTAGGGTTTGATGACTTGTCATCTATAACACCACACACCTTCCGGTACTATGCCTAGCATCCGGAACATCGTCAGTCATACTGACAACTACCAGGCCTGGGTTAACTGTGTGGACAGATTGACTCATCAAACCGTACCCATCCAACACTGGACGTCGGATAACCTGTAGGGATTACATGTCACTCAAGCGCCAGCCGGGTAACCCAACGTACCGTGGTTTTGGACTATGGAAGGCCCGCACACGTTGGCACATCAAAGCACCACACAACTGGTTGGCCCAATGTACATGGTCCCTCAGGGTTAAGGACAGATTATCTATAGTAGTAAGACGATTTCTGCACCAGTGTCTGAATCACTGAACTGTGCACCATCCTGGTTCCTGTTCAACACGATCATCGTGCTTGGTCAGGTGAATGGGAATCCCACGTTCCCGTGGTGGAGACTTCACCACATCCTCTACCTGCCAACAGCTTGTTCTCGGTAAAGCGACCAACATCACCTAAGCTATGAACTAGTTCTAGGTCTACACAGAACTAGTCCACTGGGTCTCCCAAGCATGGATCCTTCATGCGCCTCAATGGCCTACTGTGTTCCCTAGGGTCCTTTTATTATATTAGTATTATCATATACCATAGTAGTATTCTAATTAAAGCAATAACCAAAGTCATCTTTATTAATGTTAATACAGAAAATCCACGCTAATGACACACGAGCTACAACAATCTCCCACTTGGCCTAGCGGAGAATAACAATCTTAACTCCCATGGCATCCACGTGCTTTTCAAAAGCCTTGGTCGGTAACGCCTTTGTGAAAGGGTCCGCTATGTTATCTGCAGACGCCACCTGAGTCACTGCAACCTCCCCTCGCTTCTGCAAGTCCCGGATAATGTAGTATTTCCACTCGATGTGCTTGCTCTTCTGGTGATATCTTGGCTCCTTGGATTGTGCTACCGCTCCACTATTATCACAGTAAAGGACAATAGGATCTTGAGCTCCCGGTACGCATCCTAAGTCCGTGAGGAACTTCTTGAGCCACACCGCCTCCTTAGCTGCTTCGCACGCCGCAACGTACTCAGCTTCTGTCATCGAATCCGCGATGCATCCCTGCTTCACGCTCCTCCAACTGACAGCTCCTCCTCTTAATGAAAACACAAACCCTGATGTCGATCTCCTGGATTCCGGATCTGACGCAAAGTCAGAATCTGTATATCCAATCGACATCAGTTCCTGTGAAGAGTAAACTAACTCAGAGGATATCATCGCTTCATCATAGTTTAGAGGATCATCCTCCTGAAACTCTGGATCTACCATAAAGGCTTCTCCAATGTATCTATCAGGAACACTTGTGGTCCTCCCACTGCGACGAACCTGCGGTGGTTCCATAGGAGTCGATTCTACAGTATCGTTTATCTTAGTGGTATTGGCTCCCACTACGTTTTCTGTCTGCATACTCCCATCAGTACCAAGCAATTCTTCAAGAACTACTTTACTGGTGGGCTTATGGTCTATTAAATAATCCTACTCCAGGAATACGGCGTTCGTTGAGACGACAACCTTTCTATCCGCAGGATCATAAAATAGACCACCCTTTGTCCCTTTTGGATACCCAACGAACAAACATACCTTAGTTTTTGACTCCATCTTATCTCGCTTGTCCTTCCGCACATGTGCTGGACACCCCCAAATCCTAAAGTGCTGTAGGCTTGGCTTTCGCTTTAACCACAGCTCCCAAGGAGTTAGGGGTACTGACTTTGATGGAACAAAGTTCAAAGTATATGCTGCCGTCTCTAGGGCATATCCCCAAAAATTAGGTGGCAATATGGCATAACTCATCATAGTCTGAACCATATCTAACAAAGTTTGGTTTCTCCTCTCAGATACACCGTTCTGTTGTGGTGTCCCTGGTGTAGTCAACTGGGATATGATCCCATGCTCACGCAGGTACCCAATAAATTCATCCGATAGGTATTCGCCTCATCGATCCGATCGAAGAGACTTGATACTTTTACCCGTCTGCTTTTCTGCTTCAGCTCTGAACTCCTTGAACTTATCAAAGGATTCAGACTTCCGCCGCATTAGGTATATGTATCCAACCCTCGAGTGATCATCCGTGAAGGTGATGAAATACTCGAAGCCTCCTATAGCATGAACACTTATGGGCCCACATACATCAGTGTGTACCAACTCTAATACCTCCTTAGATCTGCTACCTTTGGCTCGGAAAGACCTTTTAGTCATCTTGCCTTCCAGGCAAGACTCACACGTCGATAGGCTTTCTGAAATATCTGGACTTAAGAGTCCTACCTTAACCAACCTGTGAATCCTGTCTGAGGCTATGTGTCCAAGCCTTAGATGCCAAAGGAGTGTTGGATTATCTGAGGGATTTTTCCTTTTAGATGAATTAATCACACAAGCTTCAGTTATGTTATCCTGCTTATGATTGGAGTTAATTACATAGAGACCATTCTATATCTTTCCCTTACAAACAAAGGAACCATTCAATTTAAATGACACACCAGAAGCATCAAATAAAACTGAAAAACCTTCATTATTCAATAAGGAAACAGAAATTAAATTGCGTCTCAAGGACGGTACATAAAGTATGTCTCTAAGTCTTCCATCAAGGAACTGCAAGATGACATCTCCAACTGCTTCAGCATCTGCCACGGCCTATGTTCCCATGCTTAGGATTATCTCTTCTTCACCCAGTTTTCTTGTCTCCTTGAACCCCTGCAAATTATTGCAAGCATGGTTAGTGGAACCAGAATCCACAATCCATGAAACTGGAGAACAACAAGATGTTACAAGGGATTCCACTATGTGGATTTGAGATATACCTGTCTCAGCCTTCTTGGGAGCCGCGCGGCAGTCGCCCTTCCAGTGCCCCTTCTTGCCGCATCGGAAATATTTTCCTTTGGGCTTCGCCGGACCATTCTGCTTGGGAACCGGCAATTGCACCTGGCTTATCTTCACGGGCTTCTTAGACTTTCTTTTCTGAAACTTGCCCTTGGCTTTCAGAGAAGAATTCCGCTCCACGTTCAGGGATTGGGCTCCTGCCTTCATCCCGTCCTCTGCCACCTGGAGCACCGCTAGGAGCTCTGCGTTAGACATCTCCAACCGGTTAAGGTTGAAGTTGATAACGAAGCCCTCAAACGCTCCTGACAGAGACGCGAGGAAAATATCGGTCTGGATCTCTGCATCCAAGATGACATCGAAGGAACCAAGCTCGTTCACATAGCCAAACAACTTCAGTATATGATCCCGAACTAAAGTCCCCTCTGCCATCTTCGTGGACACCAATTTCTTGATAGTCAGGTAACGAGTTACCCGACTACGACCCTCGAATATTTCCTTCAGGTAGAGCATCATGTCTGAAGCAAAGGCCATGTCTTCGACTTGCTTCTGAAGGACGGTCTGCAAGGATGCCACAATGTAGCACTTGCACATCTCATCAGCATCTAGCCAGTCTTTCCATTCCTTTAACTGGGCCTCAGTTGCACTTGGTCCCGGTATGGCCGGTTGAGGGGTACTTAGGGCAATTGTGTGTTTGCCAACCCTTAGGACGAGCATTAGGTTACGCTTCCAGTCCTTGTAGTTTGGTCCCATAAGTTTGTTATCATTAAGTATGGAGGCAAGGGGGTCGAGCTTGGTCATGATTTCTGTAAACAATGGTTTAAAGCAATAGTTAGGGTCTACTACAATCTATTTCATGGAATTTAGAAATAGATAATGTCTACTCCAGCCGCTATGTCTTCACCACCTCAAATGAAGACATCCTAGAATCTAAATTCCCTGGGCTGGAGTACTGAGACTATCGGCCCTGAATTGGAGACAACATCTCGGTGAGAGCACGCAACCGCTTCTGCCAACAGAGTTTTTACGACCCAGTCTTCATCAGAATTACCCAAGGTAAACTGAAAGACCTCCCAGTCTCCTTTTGGCCAGTTTTATGTGACCCGCGTGCGCAGCAACAACGGCTTCACACAAGCTTTCGGATGCTTCCCACAAATCTAGGTGGTGTCGGCAAGGGGGTTCATAGGCTCCCGTGGTGTGGGTGCAAATTTTGGCAAAAAGTCTGCAAACAGCGGGACCCACCGGCCCTGCCTGGTGGGCCCCCCCGAGTACCACAGCGGGACCCACCGGCCCTGCCTGGTGGGCCCCCGAAGACTACCGCGGGACCCACTGGCCCTGCCCGGTGGGCCCATGAAGGCATCCGAGGGACCCACCAGCCCTGCCTGGTGGGCCCCCGAAGACAACAGCGGGACCCACCGACCCTGCCTGGTGGGCCCCCGAGTACCACAGAGGGACCCACCGGCCCTGCCTGGTGGGCCCCCCGAAGACTACCGCGGGACCCACTGGCCCTGCCCGGTGGGCCCATGAAGGCTTCCGAGGGACCCACCAGCCCTGCCTGGTGGGCCCCCGAAGACAACAGCAGGACCCACCGGCCCTGCCTGGTGGGCCCCCCGAAGACTACCGCGGGACCCACTGGCCCTGCCCGGTGGGCCCATGAAGGCTTCCGAGGGACCCACCAGCCCTGCCTGTTGGGCCCCCGAAGACAACAGCGGGACCCACCAGCCTTACCTGGAGGATCCCCACATACGACAGCAGAAAACCGCCATTTACCACCAGAGAATCCTATAAATAGCAGAGACTTCGAATGTAAAAGGATCCCAAAAAAACTTCTGATTTCCACCCTGAGATCGGATTTTCAAAACCTGAAACTCCAGAACTCTGAAAACAGATCAGTGCTATCATCTGATATCTATTTCAGAAACCTCTATCTCCTCTTACCCTCTACCTCTCCTTGATCTTCTTCTTGTCTTTGAAGAGATCAAAGAGGCTTCAGTAATACTCGGCCTGTCGAGGTTACTTCGAGAAAAGTGTTAGTGAATTCGGGTTGCTCCCTATAGCACGGAGACGTAGGCTTCGGCTGAACTCCGAGATCACTTCTCGTGTCAACACTCTCTCTGCTTACATATCAAAAGTTGCAACTCCAATCGATAGATCAAATAACGATCTTCGACTTCAACTTTGATTGACTAGTGAGGCGAGGTCTTCGGGTCGGCACAAAGATTTTCCCCCATAGTTTGGCGCCGTCTGTGGGATCCGAGCAAAAAGTCCAGCTCTCCGCTACTCCTTGATCGGTTAAGCATACAACCGATCTTGATAGCCAAACTTCCTCGCCCCCTCGGTTGATTAGACAACTGATCGGACGTTGGCACTCTCGTTGCACCCTTCGCTCTCTGAACGGCGAGGACGAAACATCAGGGTCAACCAGAAGGAAGTAACACTCAACAACAACCTCGTCCCGAGACTCGTTCAATGAGTCAAAGGCTCAACTTCGGACAGCCCCTTGCTGTTCCCGAGATGGGGATCCGTTCAGGGAGTGGGAGATCTGTCGATCGACCGATCGCTCACCCTGCACGACAGTCAATTGGGCAAACAGCCCCTACTCCTGCTGAAGATCCTCCATCGACCTATCAAATTTTGGCGGTCGATTTCCAACTCCTCCAATTGGCAAAGCAGAACGCCACCCTCACCGCTGAGAGGGATGCTCTTAAGAAAGTAGCTTCCGAGGCTGGGATCGCTATACCTATCCCCTCTACAAGTGAGAGGGTCGATCTTCCTCGACATTCAATTCACTCCGAGCAACGGAGGTCAATGGGCACTGCTGCCCTCGAGAGGATCCGACGCGACCCAACTCCCTCTGCTGCCCCCTGGAAGCAGAGTGTTTTGGATCGCCTCGATGACGAGTCTTCCCAATCGTCTTCTGGCCGCAACTGCGACAAGAGGGCACCTTCAAAGCTCAACATACCAAGGAAGCACCCAATGAAAGGCGCTCCTTCAAAGAGTAGAGTCTCCCCTTCCATTCCACTCCAACGGGGACTCGGATCGGACCTTCGCCATCGACTTCAATCTACTAATATTCAGAGGCCTGAACCAGACCTCTCGATTCTACCTCTCGATCTACATCCAGGTCGAGGACACGGTCGTAGAGATGGATATTCCTCCGCCGGACCTCTCCATCGAAGTCTCTTCGAGTCAACATTTCCAAGGGGATGGAGAACTCCTATCCTCCCCAAATTCAACTGCGTTCGAGGAGATCCTACTCTCCACATCCTCGCATTCAAGCAAGCTCTAACGCCGCACGAAGAAGAAAACAACGTGCTCTGCCGCACCTTCGCAGGAAGTCTCGATGAGCCTTCACTCGACTGGTATCACAATCTCCGAGCTGGGTCCATCACCCAGTTCAATGTTTTGGCTAAATTCTTCGTGCAGCATTACCAGCTCAACTTAAAGCCGGAGAAGAAGCTCGACTCCCTTTATCGTCTAAGGATGGGTGCTGACGAGAGTCTTCGTAGCTTCACAAGGAGATTCCGCAACGAGCACGCTGCCCTCTTCGGGAGACATCTGGATGATGAAGCTATCATGTTAGCTTTCCAGAACGCCCTCCGCTTCGATCTACATATCTACAACGACTTCATCCGCAATCCCCCTCCCTCTCTAGGAGCTATGTTCGATCGAATCCAGAGAGAGATCGAGGTTGAAGATGATCAAGTCGGTCGAAAAGGGCGAGAAACAAAGCGAAGGCCTACTGAGAGAGAAGCTCCAAAGTATGCTGCCAAAGCTCACAACGCTGAGGCAGTAGCCCCTCCAGCCAACAAACGATCAAAGAACGATGGACGTCGATCTCCAACGAAGACCACTTTCACCGAGTGGAATATGCCGGTCGAACAGATCCTCGATCGCATTCAACACGAGGAGTTCCTTCGATGGCCCAATCCTCTCCAGCCAAACTCCAAGTTCACGGCCGACAAAACTGTTTATTGCGATTTCCATCGAAGCCATGGTCATTCCACCGATCGGTGCTATCGGCTGAAATTCCATCTTGAAGACTTACTGCGAGAAGGCCACCTTCAAGAGTTCGTCAAAGGCGGACAAGATCAACGTCGAACCTCTGCAAAGGGGAAAGAAGCATGTTGGATCTATCAAATCTCCTCCAACCGGCAACCTATCTCTGTGAATGCCAACGTTTTTGGTATTCATGGAACATTGCACAATCAAACCTTGACCGGGAAGGAAGTGGATCGGCAAGTTCGACGCATTTTCCACGTTCGTTCTGCCGCGAACAAGGAGGATACCTGGATCGAGAAGCCTATCGAAGGTTTGGCTTGGCCATCCATTGTCTTCAACGACTCCGATCTTCAAGAAGTTCAGACTCCACATCGAGACCCTCTGGTCTTGAAACTCCTCATCGACGGAAGTACCGTCAATCGAATCCTCATCGACACCGGGAGCTCCATCGATATTATGTTCTCAGACTGCTTCAAACGTCTGGGACATAAATATCAAAGCCTTGACGTCGTCCCGACCATGATCACCGGATTCAACGGCGAACAAAGCATCATGGTGGGCGAATCAAGATTCACTCTCGACCTTAGCCGAGAGACTCGGGTCTCGGTGAGGTTTGCCATTGTCGAAGGAGTATCCAGCTACAACGCCATTCTGGGGCGACCATTTCTCCACCAGATCAATGCCATCTCCTCTTCTTACCACCAACTACTTAAGTTTGCAACGGGAGAAGACATTGTCTGCATTCGAGGTGATCAGCAAGCTGGAAGATCCTGTGAGGCTGCAGCGGCTAAAACTGATCGGAAGATCAATCTTGCTCCTCCAAAGCGGCCACGAGATGAAGCTAGACCCTCTTCCAGATAGCAATCAAAGGAGATTCCACCGATCGAGCTTCCACCAATCGAATGGGAAGCTTCACCTTCAATTGAAGAAATCATCCCTATCAATATCGGCAGTGGAGATCTCCCTCGACAAACTTTTATTGGTACCGGTCTTAGCGACGTAGAAGCGCAAGACATGGTATCCTTCCTCCAGTCCAATATCGACGTCTTCGCTTGGTGTTTCGAAGACATGCCTGGTATCAACCCAGATGACGCTTGTCACCGACTTGCAATCAAAGAAGAAGTGAAGCCTATCAAGCAAAAGCCACGCACCATCCGACCAGAGCTGCAAATTGCCGTTCAAGAAGAAATCACCAAGCTACTCGCAGCAAGCTTCATCCGTGAAGTAGAGTATCCTACCTGGATCTCTAACATAGTTGATGTTCCAAAGAAGAATGGGAAGGTCAGAGTCTGCATCGACTTTACCAATCTCAACAAGGCTTGCCCCAAAGACCCATTCCCCATGCCAAGGATTGATAGACTTGTCGATGCCACTGCTGGCCACGAGCTATTGTCTTTCATGGATGGGTACTCTGGATATAATCAAATTCCGCTTCATCCGGATGATCAAGAGAAGACATGTTTTGTGATTAGCCGAGGTCTCTACTGCTACAATGTAATACCATTCGGCCTCAAAAATGCTGGTTCTACCTATCAAAGGTTAGTCACAAAAATATTCGAAGATCAGATCGATCGCAACGTCGAAGTCTACGTCGATGATCTCCTCACCAAGAGCTCCACTCGTGGAAAGCATCTATCCGATCTGGCAGAAACTTTTCAAGTCCTCCGAAAGTATCGCATGAAGCTCAATCCCGCCAAGTGCGCTTTTGGAGTTCAATCGGGCAAATTCCTGGGTCACCTTGTGACCAGAAGAGGTATTGAGGCCAACCCCGACCAGATTCGAGCCATCCTCGACATGCCATCACCTACCAATCGGAAGGAAGTGCAACGTCTCACTAGAAGACTTGCCGCTCTCAATCGATTCATCTCAAAGTCCTCCGACAAGTGTAAGCCTCTTTTCGACAAGCTGCGAAAGGCAGATACATCGGGATGGAGTCCTGTTTGCGAAGAAGCTTTTCAAGGCATCAAGAAATATCTGGTGCAAGCTCCTATCCTGATTGCTCCAATTCCAAAAGAAGACTTGTGGCTCTATCTCGCCGTGACTGATCAAGCAATCAGTGCGATCCTAGTCAGTAGAAGAGAAGGCGTCGAGCATCCAGTCTACTACATCAGCCATACTCTTCTTCCGGCTGAAACTCGTTACTCAAAAACTGAGAAGGTCATTCTGGCCTTGCTCACTGCATCGTGTCGTCTCCAACCTTACTTCGTCTCCCACCAGATCACTGTTATTTCAGAACACCCACTCAAAGATATTGTCGACAAAGCTGGTCGAGCTGGTCGAATGACCAAATGGGTGATCGAAATGAGTGCTCTGGGGATTCAGTTCGAATCTCGCACTTCTATCAAAGGTCAAGCTGTTGCTGATTTTCTAGCTGACTTTCCGGTTGAAGACCCCATCACTTGGGAAGAAGATGTCGACATGCGCTTAGAAGATGAAGATAATCCTCCAATCAATCTTGCAATAAAAATTGATCCAAGTCTCGAATCTATTGCTGCAACTCCTCCATGGAAGCTTTACACTGATGGAGCTTCAAGTGCAATCGGTTCGGGAACTAGGATAGTCTTGGTATCCCCTGAACTCGATCATCTCCAGAAGGCCACTCTCCTCGGATTCAATGCCACCAATAACGAAGCCGAATACGAAGCACTCATTTCCGGACTCGAAATGGCGGAATCCCTGGGGGTAGATCGAATCATCATCTACAGCGATTCCCAGTTGATCATAAGACAAATCAATGGAGAGTACACAGCTCGTGAAGAAAGAATGCAACTCTATTTGGCCTTAGTACGACGTCTTCAACAGCATTTTACTAATGCCAAATTCATTCAAATCCCAAGAGCAGAGAACCGAGAAGCAGATGCCTTGGCCAATGCTGCCTCAGTTCTTGGAGACTCACTCGGAGGAAGGCAAATACAGATTGATTATCAAGAAGTGCCCAAGACCATCCCCGATCAACAGATCTTTGCTACTACAAAGAGATCTGGGGGTGGAGATCAACTGGCATTGAACCTCACTACTACAAGTGAGCCTGAAGACTGGAGACGATCAATCTTTGATTTCTTCAAGCATGACAAAATGCCGGAAGATCCAAATCAAGCCCGAAGACTTCAAAGGAAGCTCCCCTGCTACACTATTCAAGGAGAAGATCTATATTTCAAATCTCATAACGGGATATTGCTCAAGTGCCTTGGCCCAGAGCAAGCAAAAGCAATCCTGATTGATATCCACTCTGGAGCTTGTGGAAATCATTCGGGAGGAAGATCTCTTGAAGCCAAGACAAAGCTACAAGGTTACTATTGGCCAACGATGGCAAGGGATGCTCAGCAAGTTGTTCAGAGATGCGAGCCATGCCAACGACGCGCTCGAGCTATCCATCTCCCTGCAGATGAGCTTCATCAACTATCAAGTCCATGGCCTTTCCATCAGTGGGGGTTGGACTTCTTGGGTCCTTTCCCACCAACTCCAAGCAAGAAGAAGTATCTACTGCCGGCCACAGATTACTTCACCAAATGGGTTGAAGCTGTGCCACTCTTCCTAGAGACTGACGACGAAGTGATCAAATTTATTCGGCACAATATCTTCTCAAGGTTCGGTACACCTCAAGTTCTTGTTGCTGACAATGAAGCTCAATTTGACTCCGACAAGTTCCGAGAGTTCTGTCTGAACAACGGTATCAAGCTATTCTATTCAACTCCAAGATATCCTCAATGCAATGGTCAAGCTGAAGCATCAAATAGAGCTATTCTTGGCATACTCAAAAAGAAACTCAACGACAAGAAAGGATTATGGGAACAAGTCCTATCAGAAGTTCTTTGGGGGTATCGCACAACTTCGAGAAGATCAACAGGGTTCTCACCCTTTCGTCTAACATATGGATCGGAAGCAGTACTCCCAACAGAAAACATATCAAGTACTCTGAAGACCAAGGCAGTTGAAGAAGGAATCAACGAAGAGCTTCGGATCAATGATCTAGACTTCTCTGAAGAACTACGAGACCAAGCTTCCCTTCGTGTGGCCAAGTACCAACAGAAGATCAAACGAGCCTACGACGAGAAAATCTACAAAAGACAGTTCCCAGTGGGCAGTCTAGTTCTCAGAGCAGTTTTCTACAACACCAAAGAGCACAACAGTGGGAAGCTTGCTCCCAACTGGGAAGGTCCATATATCGTTGAATCAGTAAGAGGCAAAGGTTCTTACAGACTGATCTCACCAGAAGGAAATAGATTGCCTCGAGCTTGGAATTCTAGACACCTCAAGTTGTTCTATCCATGATGTAAATTCTGTGATGAATAAAGTTCTCTTTCAAATGTTCAGATGTGCAAGTGTTCAGCTTTTTAATTCAAGTTCTGAAACAGTTTCAAAATTATCCATATTCAAGTTACCAGGTCTTTTAACAAGTTTGGGTGTTAGAGTTGCGACTCAACCCCTTACTAGCAAATGTTAAACTGACCCTCAATTTCAATATTCAATTTCAATCAAATTCTATATCGTCTAACAGGTTTGGGTGCTTGAGTTGCGACTCAACCCCTCACATACAAGTGTTACACAAATTCAAATTCAAATTTCAAGTTACAACAAGTTTGGGTAATCGAGTTGCGACTCGACCCCTTACATTCAAAAGATTGTATCTATTATCCAGAACATGATATTCAAAGGCATTCAACTCAAGAGACATCCAACTTTCAAACACCAAAAGGATTTCTATTATTATCAAAATTTGCCAAGTACAGGAGTGAACTACTATATATCAAGAGTTTACAAGCACAATAACAAAAAAGAAGAAAAATCTCAAAGCTTGGCCACACTTTGTGCGCGTGACTTCTCTCCCTCGGACCCACCGCGAGCTTTGCTCGCAACCGATGCTTTGGAAGATCGGACACTGGCAGCATGGGCCCTGAGTGCTTCTGCTGCCTTCTCAGCTGTTTCCCTGTAGCTCTTGCACTCACTTAGCGCATGCTCCAATTCCTTCTTGGAAGTCTCCTCTTTGGCAATAAAGGCAGCATGCTGAGCAGCAAGTTGTTCTTTCAACTCTTTATTCTCGGCTGCGCGATCACAGGACACGCTCTCAACCTTGATGATCCGATTCTTCAAGGATTCAAGTTCGTGACTCTGCGCCTCGCAACGGTCCCGCAACCTCTTGCTCTCCTGCTTCTCTTTGCGAAGATCCTCGATCTTGGCCTTGAGGGAGTTCTTCTTTGAAGTCAAAAGTTCCCTCAGCTTATCCCTCTCCTCGTGGGCAGCTTCCAGTTCAGCTTTCAAACGGGATACCTCAGATACAGCCTCCCGTTCTCCTGCCTTCCTGGAGAGACTGCTTGTGATTCTCAAAACTGCTGAGCTCTGCAGATGGATAGAAAGTTAGAATTATTCCGAAGATACAATTCGAATAAGTGGATCAATCAAATGCACATACCACTATATCTAGCCGATCGAAAGCTTCTTCAAAAGTAGCTTCCGGAAGATTGCAAAGCTTCCGGATCACGCTAGTAGGGTGGTTGATATCAACATCACCCAAACTCTTTATCTTCTGAGTTGAGACAACAGGTGTACCTGCAATCGACACAAGAGTTCAAAGTGTTAGAATATATTCAAGCTTCAAAGACAAGGCAATCAAGGCAAGTTAGAACAGATACCTGAAGCCTCGACCTGAGGAGCCTTTCCCTTCCCACGGTCGGAGCTCTTACCCTTGGGGGTCGACTTCTCCTTGATGGGGGTTGGCTCTGGCAGGGGTTGGGGAGTAGCATTACCCACCCGACTTCCTCTCTCCAATTGAGCGGGAGAGGGAACATCTCGAGGAGGTGAGGCTCCCCCTTCATCTCTGTGTACACTCGAATTGTCGAGCCCTGCCACCATAGCAGCTACCTCCTCAGCCAGAGATCGTGAAGGGGGTGGGGGTTGTTCAACCTCCACACCCCCACTTGTAGTCGCCCCTTCGAGACGAGGGACCTCGGGAGGTATCTGATCGAGGGGTGTAGGGTTGCTTCCAACCCCACCACTCCCCGATATCTTGATCTTGAAGCGCAGTGGGTTTTTCTTCTGCAACTCCCCAAAGTGATAAGTAGGAATCACTTTAGGGCCATCGCCCGTTGCATCCATAACCCCCTCCATCTTGCGAGCCTTAGCCTCGTCTATGAGGATCGGCTGCGAGTCCTCTTCAGCACCACCAGTGGGGGTGGGAGGAATTTCTTCCTCGCCACCCCCATGTCCTTGACCACCATTAGTGGGGGTGGGAGGAATTTCTTCCTCACCACCCCCATCTTCATCATCTTCATCTTCATCATCCTCCTCGTCTCCATCTCCTCCCTTATCACTGCCAGTGCTATCATCATCATCGCCGCCCTCATCTTCTTCGCCTCCACCTTCCTCCTTTCTCTCTTTTTCCTCTTCTTCATCTTCCTCTTTCTTTTTCTCCTCATCCTCCATCTGCTTGATGGGGATTTTTCTCTTCTTCTTCGCCGGGCCCCTCTGTATCACCAATTTCTCCTCCGAGGGCAAGCTGTGCCTGGCTCCGTAAGCCTTCTTCTCAAATCGAAGTTTTCTAACAATTTTGCCTGACTGAGGGTCCTCCTCATAATCCGAGTAGATGACCTCGTTATCTTCATAACGAAGCTTCGATCGGTGGAGGAGGTTGGCATTGCCATGTCTGACTGGGCAATTCGAAAATTGCTTCCATGACCGCATCCCGCAGGTCAACTCCAGAAAGAGATTATCAACAGCCCCTACTTGCTTCGAAGACCACGCGAGAGCTCTTCCTGCACTGTACATGTCAATCTCTTCGTGCACCTTGTACCGGGGAACCTCAGGTACAGACAGAGGAGTCCAGGCACCAGACACCGATAACGGCCAGTCCGTGTAGAGTTTGTCGGAGCCGATGGTATCGATGATCGGACGCAGGACAGAGACACCCGTCAGATTGTAGAATGGGTTGTCCTTCCTCCAGGCCCATCGGTAATGATAAAAGAAATATCCCAGCTCGATCCTGGCTTCTTCGCCTTCAGGGAGGCTGGAATAACATTCCCCGAGCTCCTTCTGGAAGTCCGACTCTACGCGGCAGAAGGCGTAGATAATCCTCCAGGCGTTCCCCGAAACCTACCCAGGGCAAAGACCGGAGGTGTTCAGCAACCTCGCGGTGAAGGGAGGCAATGGAAGGCACAGTCCACAGTTGAGCTGGCCGATCGTAATGATGGTTCCCATCACTTGCTCCTTGCTCGCGTACGAGACAAAGATTGTCCGCCTGTCGATACCGAAAGCTGACAGAACTCCCGGAAGCGCTGGCCGGGCCTTCCCCTCAGTGAAACACGCCAGCAACTTCTGCAACTTCTCCCTCTTTACGTCTGTGAGCTTGCCCCTGATGTTGTATCCAAACTCCGGTTCCGCCGACAGAGGCAACTGAGGGCAGAGAACAAATCTCGCTTTGGGGATATGCTCCGGACGAGAGGGTGCAGAAGCGAACCCCACACCTTGGTGCCTCTTGCCCAGTTGGCCAAGCTCGATCAATTCAGCCTTGCCTTTGCCTCGGCCCTTCGGAGCAGAAGAGACTTCGACAACTTCCTTGCCCTTCCTCTTGGAAGGAATTGCACCCTTCTTAGAACTACCAGAAGAAGCCATTTGACCGATCAAGAGGAAATGAAGAACGAGAGATTGGAAGCAAAGGCTCTGGACTTTGAAAAATTTTGAAAGCGTGAGGCGAAAATGACAACGAGAAAAACTTATCTACCCAGGGTAAACCGGCGCACAAATCGAGATGACACGTGTAATCACCATAACAAATCGTGTGTTTTTACAGATACACGTGGCATCCATCCGTAGCAAGCGCAAAACCAGGCGAACAGTCGGGACCAGACGAAGCGTCAGACCACCGGTCCAGACAAGCCACCGGTCCAAGCAAACCACCGGTCCGAGTGAACCGGACCGCCGGTTCAAAACTGCATTCAGGCAAAACCGAAGATTCGAAGCAGAAAAAATCGAACTCCATCAATGTTCAAGACTGCCGAAGATCAAAGGAGGAGAACAAGCTATACCACTTCTTCGAAAATACAGGTTCAAGACTTAGACCTGATCGGCTGATTTTAGCCGATCGATCAAAATTGACCGATCGGTCAAAATCAACCGATCGGTCGATTTTCTATTGGATATGGCAAAAAACTAAGGTTTTTTGCCGATCACCCAAACCTTGACCGGCTGATTTTAACCGATCGGTCAAACTTGACCGATCGGTCAAAATCAACCGATCGGTCGATTTTTTACTGGATCAGGCAAAAAACTAAGGTTTTTTGCCGATCACCCAAACCTTGACCGGCTGATTTTAACCGATCGGTCAAACTTGATCGATCGGTCAAAATCAACCGATCGGTCGATTTTCTACTGGATCTGGCAAAAAACTAAGGTTTTTTGCCGATCACCCAAACCTTGACCGACTGATTTTAACCGATCGGTCAAACTTGACCGATCGGCCAAAATCAATCCATCGGTCGATTTTCTACTGGATCTGGCAAAAAACTAAGGTTTTTTGCCGATCACCCAAACCTTGACCGGCTGATTTTAACCGATCGGTCAAACTTGACCGATCGATCAAAATCAACCGATCGGTCGATTTTCTACTGGATCTGGCAAAAAAACTAAGGTTTTTTGCCGATCACCCAAACCTTGACCGGCTGATTTTAACCGATCGGTCAAACTTGACCGATCGGTCAAAATCAACCGATCGGTCGATTTTCTACTGGATCTGGCAAAAAACTTGTGTTTTTTGCCGATCACCCAAACCTTGACCGGTTGAATTCGACCGATCGGTCAAATTTGACCGATCAGTCAAATTTAACCGATCGGTCAAATTTGACCGATCGATCAAATTTAACCGATCAGTCAAAATTGACCGATCAGTCAAAATTGACCGATCGGTCAAATTTGACCGATCAGTCAAGTTTGACCGATCAGTCAAAATCAACCGATCGGTCAATTTTCTACTAGATCGGTCAAAAAACTCTGTTTTTTGACCGATCACTCCAACCTTGACCGGTTGAATTCGACCGATCGGTCAAATTTGACCGATCAGTCAAATTTAACCGATCGGTCAAATTTGACCGATCGGTCAAAAATTGACCGATCGGTCAAAATTGACCGATCGGTCAAAATTGACCGATCGGTCAAAATTGACCGATCGGTCAAAATTGACCGATCAGTCTATGTTTTCACTAACACTCGACAAAGCCCCTCTACATATATTACAGTGGGTCGTTAGCTTTGCACCACGAATCCAAGCCAGCCAAGGTGACCTCTTAGCTAACTTGGAGGGGGTAACTGTGGGTGCAAATTTTGGCAAAAAGTCTACAAACAGCGGGACCCACCGGCCCTGCCTGGTGGGCCCCCCCGAGTACCACAGCGGGACCCACCGGCCCCGCCTGGTGGGCCCCCGAAGACTACCGCGGGACCCACTGACCCTGCCCGGTGGGCCCATAAAGGCTTCCGAGGGACCCACCAGCCCTGCCTGGTGGGCCCCCGAAGACAACAGCGGGACCCACCGACCCTGCCTGGTGGGCCCCCGAGTACCACAGCGGGACCCACCGGCCCTGCCTGGTGGGCCCCCCGAAGACTACCGCGGGACCCACTGGCCCTGCCCGGTGGGCCCATGAAGGCTTCCGAGGGACCCACCAGCCCTGCCTGGTGGGCCCCCGAAGACAACAGCGGGACCCACCGGCCCTGCCTGGTGGGCCCCCCGAAGACTACCGCGGGACCCACTGGCCCTGCCCGGTGGGCCCATGAAGGCTTTCGAGGGACCCACCAGCCCTGCCTGTTGGGCCCCCGAAGACAACAGCGGGACCCACCAGCCTTACCTGGAGGATCCCCAGATACGACAGCAGAAAACCGCCATTTACCACCAGAGAATCCTATAAATAGCAGAGACTTCGAATGTAAAAGGATCCCAAAAAAACTTTTGATTTCCACCCTGAGATCGGATTTTCAAAACCTGAAACTCCAGAACTCTGAAAACAGATCAGTGCTATCATCTGATATCTGTTTCAGAAACCTCTATCTCCTCTTACCATCTACCTCTCCTTGATCTTCTTCTTGTCTTTGAAGAGATCAAAGAGGCTTTAGTAATACTCGGCCTGTCGAGGTTACTTCGAGAAAAGTGTTAGTGAATTCGGGTTGCTCCCTATAGCACGGAGACGTAGGCTTCGGCTGAACTCCGAGATCACTTCTCGTGTCAACACTCTCTCTGCTTACATATCAAAAGTTGCAACTCCAATCGATAGATCAAATAACGATCTTCGACGTCAACTTCGATTGACTGGTGAGGCGAGGTCTTCGGGTCGGCACGAAGATTTTCCCCCACACGTGGTACAGGATAAAACCGTCACCCACTGCCACCGGCATTCTCCATGTCCCGAAGGAAACCACTAGGCGAACCAGCATGGAAGGAAACACAGCTCTCATCCGATGGGAATATCGAACTGTGTACCTCCCACCCAGACCTTTAGCCGGTTGATTGTGGAGGCCAGGGGCTCCCCTTTGGAGGGAACCTCTTACACATCCCTTCTTTATGAGATTTTATGCATATCTAGAAAGGTCACGACCTCCTAGACTTAGACCCTGGTCTACCGCGCTCCCACTAGAATTACAAACCTTCCCGCAAAACATTAGTATCCTCAAAAAATATCATAGTCCCTACCTTGAATACTCAGCTTTCGCCTTTCTTGCAAGGATCACATTACATAGATTCCAAGGATCCCGATACTTCACTAGTTTGTCCATAATCCTAAGATCTGGAGCCTAGCCTAAGGTTAACGTGGAAAGGACTCCCACTACGATGATGCCTCATTCAAAATTTGATGCTTGATGTCATAGTAGACCTCATCTCATTACTGGTTTCGATGCTGGCCAAATAGGGACATCCGACAACCTCCGTCGGACCTCAACCTAATGGTGGCATAACCAAATCGTGATGAGTTCATACTACCATCAAACGTCATCTAGAAACGGGTATCACACAGTGAAATCCTAACCTAACTTGGTCGCTAGGACCACGTGGGGAAAGGGCATCCCACTAGGGTTATCATACTTCTTATGGAGACATTAGTTAATTATCTCTAAACAAATCTAACACTGCGTCTATCTCGGTGCACAGTACTTGGCTACCTGAACTACCACGAGGGCGGTTACCGCCTTTCCTTTTAGCTAGCCACCGGATTTGCACGTGTTAGAAGCATATAGAGACACCGATGAATCCATAATTTTAGTACTAACCCTAAGCCTGATCTAGAGACAAACTCACAAGCAATAATGATAATCACATTATCATCGGGGTTCTTTAAATACTGAATAAAGAGAAACAACAGAGAAAGCATCCAAACTGAATCAAGTCCAGGGTCCGACCCCTGAACCTGAATAGCACAGCCAAGATATCCTGCTCTTCCGTTCTGCACGATCTCTGACGACGATCTCCATTATCAACAACGTGCACGCTTTCGCCGGGTCTTTGCATACCATGGTACCGCTTGCTTGAACCGTGGATGTAGCATCATCTCCTTCTTCCTGTGACCGAAAAACTAACACGCTCCGAGCAAGTACTCGTTCATGTACAATTTCGCTAGAAAGAAAAGAAGACAATCCTAGAAACATGGCCAGGGAACCGATGATGGTCAACCCCCACCCTCGCCCATCTAGAGCCTTACAATTGTTGTGATTTTAAATTGTTATACCGCAAGTGCACGGCGTCTATCTGATAGACAGTGGCAAATACGGGTCGATCCCACAGAGACTTGGATGAAAACTAATTAAAGGAAAGATTAATGATTAAACTAGTACGGAAAGATCTCCAAAGGAGAGCGAGTGAATTTTAAATTAATTAATTCTTGATTAACATAAACGCAATAGACTAAAAACAATAAAATAATGGTTGTGGATGATCAATGGATGAGAACTAGGGTTTCGGGGTTACGCTTGGACATTCACAAATAATATTGATTATTTATCTCAGTTGGGGTAGAATGGCGTGTTCATCCCAACCGGAAGATTTAACAATTAAAATCGGAGAATATTTAATCTTAGATCTAGACAGTTGACGATTAGCGTGAAAGAACTTGTTGCACGACACAGGGACTCTCCCTAGTATCCGGCGTAACCTGGGTCAACGCCGAATCTTAAAGAGTTTATAGAAGTGTCAACGTCTCTTTGAGAAGTTGAATCACAGGGCAGTCTATTTCTATAATTAAAGATTTGAATTATAATAAAATAATAATAATCATACGATGGTTATTCAAAACGTTCAGAACGATACCACAATGCTGTAGAAACTTCCCTACGCATCTACTATGACCGGAATCAATAATAGAAACAAGCGAATATGCAAGCATGCGGTATTTAATAAAGGTTATGAAACAACCAAAGATGAGATTACATTAAGGCATAAACGGGAATCAATATTATTCATAAATAAACCAAGTTTCACCCCTAGCCCTAGCTAGGGGTTTAGCTACGCATATTCATACAATTCATAACAAAAATATAAATGCGAGCAAACTCCATTATGGATGACGAGCGTGTGTGTGAAGCTTCTGGCGAGGATGATGGCGCGTCTTCGACGATGGCGGCGTGTGGCTTCGCGATGATGGAGCGTCGCTCGGAGATGATGGATGATGGCCTCGCTTTTGTGGTACCCAGAGCTCCCCCTCTCCCCTTTTGTGTTTCCCGAGGCCCTCCTATATAGGGTAGAGAGAGAGAGAGAAAGAAAGGATCCCGGGCGCTAGGTTTGGACGGTTAAGGAAAGAGAGGGACCTAGAGAGAGAATCAAGGAGGGAAAGAGAGGGAAGTTCGGTGGGGTGTAGATCTAGAGAGAGAGAGTCTCGGGAAGGAGAGAGAAAGTAGGAAGAGAGAGAGAGAATCCCGGTGTGAGTGGATCTCGGGCTTTAGAGAGAGAATGTCATGCTGGGCGGTTGGGTGGATCGGTGCATAGGCAGGCAGGCATGCATGCATGGAAGGGAAGATGGGCGATCGGACGGCTGTGAGTGGTGGAGGAAGAGGGTGCGGTTAATGGGCTGCTGGGTTGCAGTTTTAAAGAGAGAGAGTGGGTGGGCGGCTCGGGATTAAAGGGACGCATGCATATGTTTTGCTCGGCATGAGTGCAATGCATGGGTTTTACATTTGGATCGGACGGCTGCGATGGTGGGAAGGAGATGGCTGGGCGGTTGATGGTGGGTGCAACGCGTTAGGTTGTAAGGAACGCTAGAGACGGCTGCGATGCGATCCAACGGATGCATGAGTAGGGACGACTGTGATTAGTTTCCAAGTGATCACGGGTTAGAGAGAGAGTCGGCTGTATGCCATCAGGTTCGGGGCCGGGATCGATACATGGAATGGATGAGGTGGAACGGTCGGCTGGAATTAGGTGGCATGGGAGATAATCGGGTTATGCGATTCGATCGAAGTCTTGGCTATGACGGGTTTACGGGCGACTTTGTATATAGACGGTCGCGATGGGTACGATGGTGAAATAAGAAGAGTAGGGAATGGCCGACTTGGGTTGGTTAATGGGGTCACGTGGAAGGCTTGGTCACCCACTTATCATCATCTGCATTCATCATCGGTCCTTCAGAAATGTCCGCATACGGTCTGTACAACTTCCATCGCATTGCCGTGAGAATATCCATTGCTTGATCATAACGCTCTTGAGCTGACTGCATCGATAACCAGATCAATTCCCTGAAAATCACGCATGAAATGACGTCCATTAGATTCCACTATGCGATTCTCGATAAAAGGAATAATTTGGATTATTAGACAGTATAACTATCATGCATGATATGTATGAGAGTGAACCAATATGCCGTTGGGTTCGTATGAGAGTCTACTATATCGTGGTGCAAAGAAACTCATGCAGTTTACGTGTATTATGAAAGTTTTACGTAGCAAAGTGACGCTATGTGCATGATAAAGAAAGGATAATTCGCACGAAATGGACGCTCATCAACAATCCACAATAATAATCAATGCAAAATAAAATCTGGGGTCCGACCCCCGGATACATGCAATCACAGATTACTATTCAGTACGGCACCTGCAAAAAGACGATACATAGCACAATCCATATGCATGATCTACGCCAAACCCCGACGAAAACATATGCCATCATATATTCACATGATGTTTTCACGAATTCATGCATGAAACATACACCAAAGCGTGCTCTGATACCAATTGTTGGAATTGGATCCGTGTATCAGAGTCGCAGCGAAAGCAAAAGAAAGATCAGAAGATCATACGGTGTATGTTTCATTACAATTTCGCTATAAAACAATCTACATGCAAATCTACAATCTTAGCATATGTGCGGACACCCTAGAGGCATACTACGATCTACGGAAGACATGAATGCATCTACTTAGGTGTTTAGATTCATCATACCTTATGGATCTATGATCCGGAGATTACGGAACGATGAAGAACCGCACTTGAATTGCAAGGGAAACTATCGGATAACACCTTGTCCTTTGCAAATTGAAGAATCCTCGAAATCCCGTCTCTGAGTGCAAGGATTTCGAGCCGACGGAAGAATCCGTTGCGAAGACGATGGCAAGCCTCGAGATTTTCTCCTCCTCTTTCTCCTTTCTTCCTTCTCCTTCCTTCCTCTTCCTTCTCCCTTCTTCTTCCTCTCTTTTTCCTTGGCCGAAACCACAAAGGAGGAGGACTAGGGGTCGAATTTTTGGAGGGGAGGGAGTAGAACCATAGGACCGGCCCCTCCCCTCCCTATTTCCTTTATAGGGCCAGTCTCCCATGGTTCCAAGGAGCCTAGGGCCGGCCCCTAGGTGGATAGGGATGAGGGGGGGTCAGATTTAGGTCTTCCGGGTGTCTATCGTGAAGTCCGGACGAAAACGCCCTTCACGAAAAGCGGAAAACTGAAAGTGAGACTGAGTGAGGTGCGCTACTCGGAATCGAGTTCCGTCAGCACCTGTGAGCTCCTAGAATTATTCCGCTCAATCTAAGATCCATATTCAATATGTTCTGAGCCATATTTTAGTATTTTCCAAAATACCCCTACGGCCCTTAACACACGTGAGTTAGGTTCTTAGACTCTGGGCTTGCGCTCCATCGCGCTACTTCGCATCCAACGTATCCAACTAGGTCGGGGAACAATTCCTATACGCAACGACAGGGTGGAACCTTCAGGGTTCGGGATCTCTAGCTCCAACCGGATCCCTGATTAACTGTTCCGGTGACACACCGAAAGTTCCGTTAATCAGCCCTAATCCGATTAACCCACGTAGCCACCCAGAGTGCGATGCGAGTTGAACTCTAGTGATCCTAAACTTATGTTACTCCCTCGTAACCCTGTTCTCTACTATACTCCGATAATCCTTAGTCCCTCCTATTACTGGTGCCATGATACGCCTTGGGCGGTGGGGAGCACCGTCAGATCCCGATCGATCATCTGACTAGGGTTTGATGACTTGTCATCTATAATACCATACATCTTCCGGTGCTATGCCTAGCATCCGGAACATCGTCAGTCATACTGACAACCACCAGGCCTGGGTTAACTGTGTGGATAGATTGACTCATCAAACCGCACCCATCTAATACTGGACGTCGGATAACCTGTAGGGATTACATGTCACTCAAGTGCCAGCCGGGTAACCCAACGTACCGTGGTTTTGGACTATGGAAGGCCCGCACACGTTGGCACATCAAAGCATCACACAACTGGTTGGCCCAGTGTACATGGTCCCTCAGGGTTAAGGACAGATTATCTATAGTAGTAAGATGGTTTCTGCACCAGTGTCTGAATCACTGAACTGTGCACCATCTTGGTTCCTGTTCAACACGATCATCGTGCTTGGTCAGGTGAATGGGAATCCCACGTTCCCGTGGTGGAGACTTCACCACATCCTCTACCTGCCAACAGCTTGTTCTCGGTGAAGCGACCGACATCACCTAAGCTGTGAACTAGTTCTAGGTCTACACAGAACTGGTCCACTGGGTCTCCCAAGCATGGATCCTCCATGCGCCTCAGTGGCCTACTGTGTTCCCTAGGGTCCTTTTATTATATGAGTATTATCATATACCATAGTAATATTCTAATTAAAGCAATAACCAAAGTCATCTTTATTAATGTTAATACAGAAAATCCACGCTAAGGACACACGAGCTACAACATACTCTTTCTGGAGTACATGAGGGGATAAATAAGGACGAAGGACTTGCTGTAACAAGCAATGTTTTGGAGGGACTTGGTGCAATATTGAAACGCCTGTCCTTGAGCTAATATAATATATGCTAAAAGGACTTAAGGCTAAGTCTCCCCAAAAAAAGGGTCTTTTCTGAGAGATGACTTTTAGTTGCAGGACACGTTAATTTCAAAATATAGCTCAAGCCCTCTCGACGAATATATACTCTTTTTGAAGACAAATGAATACTCTTTATGAAGATGAATGCATACCTATAGCTGTAGGGACCTTATGTAATATAGCAAATGATGGTGTCCTGTAGCTAATATTGTAAAATAGTTAAGGATCTATACCTAATATACCCAAAAAAAGGGCAAATATGGTATAGGTCCTTAACTATTTTGCAATATTAGCTGCAGACACCATAATTTGCTATATTAGCTAAGGTCCCTTTCTCTTCTCCCCACTCTCCCGAGCAGCTCCAGCTTCGGCGGCGGCGGCGACTGCAGTAGAGGAGGCAAGGGCAGCAGCCATCAGCTTCGGCGGTGTCGGTGAGCAGTTTTGGCGTAGACGGAGGCTGCAGCGATGAGCAGCAAAGGAGGTGGTGGCGGCAAGGTGGTTCGGTTGAACTCCCTAAGTCTAGGGTTCATCACATGGCCTGTAGATTAGGTCCAGCTGGCTGGGGGGGGGGGGGGGGGTAGAGAGGGGTTCGGTTAGGTCTGGCGGCGACTTGGGGAGGGGGGTTCGGTTAGGTCCGACGGTGATAGGAGAGAGGGGCCGGGGGTTTGGTTAGGTCCGGCAACAACAACTGAGGAGGGGGTGCAGGCGGGAGGGACATTAGTTATATTTCGAAATTACAGTGTCCTACAACTAACAGTCAACCCTCAAGAAGGACTTATGTCAAACTACCCCAAAAAAATTTTGATTATTGGTTTGACAGCTGATCTATGTTAGATAGAATGGAGTACGATTTTGTTCCAACCTCTTTAAAGAGGTTGGAGCATCCGGCTCTCTCTCATTCGTCCATTCCAAGCATATGTTTGTCATTTCATACTGTTTATCATGTGAAATGACTAACAGCCCTCGAGATCGACCAATGAGAGAGAGCGGGATGCTCCAACCTCTTTAAGGAGGTTGGAACAAAATCGTTCTCGATAGAATGGGCCCGGTAAAACCGTAATAAATGATGAGTAGGAGGACAATCCGAGGGTGGAGGAGAGAGCGGCGAGCCCTCCTCTCTCTTCGCCGTGCTCTGATCCCCTCATTACCTTGCTTCCCTTCTCCCCGGGTCCGTTACCCCGATCGGAAAACCCTAACCCTAGCCTCCATCCCCACCATGTCACTCGCCTCTGACTCTTACCCAACGACTCACTCCCCCCGCTCCGGCCGCTCCCCCCTCCACCCCTCCACCCCGTGGCCCCGCTTCGTTCGCGCCGATCTTGAGGCCGCCTCCGCCGCCGCCACGGCCCCCCCTCCGGAGCCGTCATTTATCTCTCCCGAGAACGCGGCCGCCGCCCGGCCGCCGCCGTCCGGGAGCCCGGACCACGGGAGCGACGGCGATGCCGCCACCGCGGCACGAGCCAAGAAGCCGGCTTGGGACAGGCCGTCGAACAGCTCGATCGAGGGGGGCGCTGTCATGGGGGCAGATTCCTGGCCCGCGCTGTCCGAGTCCACCAGGGCCGCCGCCCCCAAATCCTCGTCTTCCGATTCTTTCAAGACCGTCTCTGCGGGATCAGTCTCCGCCCCCTTGGTGCGATCCCTAAATTCTTACTGAAATCTTACAAAATTGATTTAAAAATTAGAAATTTATTGGAGTAATGCATGTTACCCCGGCCAATTATGGTCCTCGTATTTTGCTAATAGGGATCTGTGATTGCATCTCCTCCGCCGAAGGCAAGCATGAATAACCCTAACCCAAATCCCACCGCGAACCATTGCGCTCCTGCCAGCCAGAAACCTATGAGGCATGGTGATGCTGGCGGTGCTAGCAGGAGCAGCGGTGCACCGGCCATCGGTGTGCCCCCACCACCTCCACCACTGCTGGCTTCGTCAGATGTTCCTCCGACTGCATCGGACAAGCAGGACAGCCTGGAACCTTCTCCCAAAGACCGACCCGGCAAGGGCAGCAATAACTGGGACAGAGGCTCCCGGGGCAGCGGATATACACCGCAATTCCACGGCGGCGGCGATCATCACCGGAGCTATGGTGGCAACCGCAGCAGCGGCGGGTCCCACCACGGAAGGTTTGGGAACCGGCGTGATCAGGAGCGGGGGAGCTATGATCGGAATCCACCTCGGGGTTTTGGTGGCAGAGATGCCGTGCCGCCACCACCGCTGCAACACCGGGGTCACCCACCGCCATTCCTCATGCCACCTCCTCCTGCTGCCCCAGCACCATTTATCAGCCCACCTCCACCGGGCCATTCTTTTGTGAACCCGATGGGATTCCCTGGTAAGCTATGCGCCTTGTGGGTTGTATGCTGTTTCCTCCATATGGTAATGTTCTGCGGTTTGACTGTAGTTTGCCTATCAGATATCCCATCTCATGTGTATTATGTCCACCCACCTCCCGAGTCGCTCAGAGGCATACCTTTTGTTGCCCACCCAGGGCCTCGTGCAATACCCCCCCCAATGTTCATTGCAGCGCCGGATCATCAGCGTGCTATGTTAGTGACACAAATAGATTACTATTTCAGGTAACCCTGGGATGTAGAGTTGTTTAATTTCCATGATGAGGCACTATTTTCTATTGTTTAAATCTGACTGTTCGTCATTTTTCATCTGCAGTTCCGAAAATTTGTGTAAAGACGTATACTTGCGGCAGAACATGGATGATGAGGGATGGGTTCCCATTTCTTTGATTGCTCGCTTCAACAAAGTGAGTTGATTGCTTTGCCATCACCTTGTCATTAGTTATACTATCCTATCACTTCCCTTGCTTCTTTCCTAGACAACTATGCCATGGTTGAATTATTTGCATGATCTGTTGTTGTGTTAAATTTTCTAAACTGCCTAAGGTTGATCAAGTCGACAATATTAACTGTATTTTAATGTTTATGAGTCAGTTTGACTAAGTTGATCATTAGTGGATTGTCAACAAATATTTTTCTTGATATAATACTAGGGTTAAGGTCACCATATTCCTTGGGTAGTTGGGTTGACCAAAATGCAAGTGAAACTCACAAACCAAATTGTGTTATATAAAAGCTTAGTTTGTAATGTGGTTTTCATAAATCCTTCCAAAAAAAATTCAGTTAGAAATCAATTTTTAACTGCACTACCTCTGAAACTTGAATTTGCAACAATATGGTTTAATGAAATCTGTTTCACAAAACTTGGCCCTAACCTAATATACTGGTTGACTAGGTTTTTTTAACACTTACCTATCCGAATAACTCCTAAATGCTCTTTAGAAACTGAGCTAATGAATCATAAATGGGTCCCTAGTTTTCAATAGAATAAGAAACCCACAAGCTCTGAGAAACTCAATGACTTCATCATGGCATCCTTCATTATCTAGAAATCCCATCTCATTTAGAATTCTTAATGGGAGTAGGAATCCTTATGAAGGAATCCTAACTCCTTAAACAATTCTATTTTAAACAGGAATTCTAAATAGTAATCTTATTATAACTAGGAATCCTTACGATAGGAACCATGTTTGAATTAGGAGGCCAAGGAAACCTCTTCTTCATCTTGTACCTTGATTTGCAGCCTTCCACTGTGCATTGACATGTTCTGAGTCTGTTGACTTATCCATCACTCCATCAATATTTTTGATAGGAAATTGATGATTTATGCCAACCACTGGATGATGGATAGGGATTCCACTCATGAGTGACGAGATATCTTCAGGCACAAATAATAACAAGATCCATGCTTCCTCTTTTGCCACGTAAGAAATGAACCGGCATTGGCGATGATTAACCTTTTTAATAGAAAAGAACCACTGTAACCCTGCACTCTTGCGCTCTTGTTCCTTCAAAATAATACGTGACTCCTGCTTGAGGGGTATATGAATGTTGTTGTCACGTCAAAAAACTTTGCTAGGAATGTCGTTGTCACATTGAATTGTCACGAGTATTTTGCTTTGTTAAGGCTTCAACATTAACAACTTAAGTAGGGGCATAATCGTCAACTTTGTCTTGATCATCAATACATGGGAGAAAAATTTTCATCATGAACATCAAAATGAGTAATACCATTGACTTTGACTTGGGCCACAACATCGTGTAGATGATTTCTCGACATTGAACCTTTGTTACTTTTGGATGATCTTAACCAATTGGATTTTTTTTTCTTTATTTGCTCTCCATGCAAATTATCACTTGCTATATGTTGGTTGGAAGAATTATTTTTATTGTTTTATTGTCCATTGCTTTCTAAAACTTCATTGTGTTCATATTCTTCCTTTGAACATTTAATATGAGGGCATACTGGTTTTTCTTTTGATCGTGATGAACATCTCAATTAGTGATCTGCGATCAATTGAACAATTGGTGGTGATCTCCTTTGGATTACATCGAACCAAACATCTTCATATGAACCGATTTTAATGAAATTAAGCATCACTCTCATGGATTATAGGCTTTATAGCACTATCTTCTCCCAAAAAATCTTGTACGGATGTGGGTATAACTTAACCGGTGGGTTCAATTTTGCCCGCCATATGTTGCAGTGTGAAATTCCTGCTCACTCCACCATCAATGGTTAAATTGCACATTTTCTCATCACATCTTGTGTGTGTGTGTGTGTGTGAGAGAGAGAGAGAGAGAGAGAGAGAGAGAGAGAGAGAGAGAGAGAGAGAGAGAGAGAGAGAGAGAGAGAGAGAGAGAGAGTTGCTAACTGTTAACTGTTTGTTTAATACACCATAGTATTGTGGCATAATCAAGTTTCCAAAATAGACATCCGATGATATATATTCTTCAACGTCCACATGATTGTAATGAGTTCATCTTGTTGATAATCTTTCTCCATAGACTGAATTGACCACATGGTAGAACATGGTGGCTAGACTAAAACTGTGATACCAAAATGGAGCAGAAGAAAAGCACTGGGCAAGAAACAGGATCGAGAACAACTAGAAGAACATCTTTATGTAACTTGGGAATTATTTCAGATTCAGGTTTGATTTGAAACTGCATTATGAACGTGAGTAAAGAAATCTAAAGGCAATTTTAGGAGTTGTTTACTATCATAAGAGTCAGGGATCTATACCAGTTGTAGGAAAAAAACAAGGATTAAAGGTGTGAACAAAGAAAAATGCTAGCTTGAATTAAAATCTTACCCTATGTTTTTTGAAATCCGAGGGTATTAGATGAGTTCTTCTATGGATTCTAAGAGATTAGATGGACCTCCTAGGTATTCTATGCATGGATTTAATGAAATCTCTCTTTTGATATGCAAGAAATCAAAGAAGACTCCTGGAAAGTCAACATACCAGAACTTCAAGAGAGATGGAATAAGTAGTAGAGGGTTTGTCACCTGACTCACCTCTAGCAATTGGTCCAAATCATTGCACTCTGGTTTTCACTATGTCCATTTCATAAGAATGGAAGAATGCTTCAGCATGTTCTTTGAAAAGAAGACAATTTTTAAGGTTGTATTCGTATGTCATTGATGATTTACAACTTCCCTTGCATGTGTATATACTATATAGACTATCAAATCAACCCCAAACCCAGTCCTAATTAATTTGAGACTCCCGTAACCTAATAAACTAGTAAACTAGGAATCTTTTAAAAGCTTTCGTATGAGAATAAGACTTAAATCATTTTAGAAATTGATAGAAAAATTGGTCCAGAAAGTACAATAAATGAGAAAAAAAATTAAGAAACTCAATAATTACATAATTCTTTATTATGTAGGAATTTTTATGAATCTTAATTTGACTTGGAATCCTAACTCATCAGATAATCCTATTTTAAGTGAGTTATATATTGTGTAGAAATCTTTTTCAAACTAGGTATCCTTTTGAACTAGGTAACCATATGAATTTGAAATCCTAGTTGAAGTTGGAACTCTTTATATTTTTTATGGACAGTTCATCGTGAGGCTTGAAAAGAGTTGGCATTATGCTTATTGTGCATTTTTAGTAGAGTCGGATTCTAGTTTTACTTATGCATGTTGATTGTGTGGTATTATCATCAATGCTAATCGCTAGATCACATATATCTCATTAGTCATTACATATCGTAGTTGGCTAGAGTGTGAGGTTAATCCTTATTTGCATAGTACTGAGAAATATCCAGTGTATTTGCTTAGAAAGTTGTTCAGTAGGACCTGGAATTAGATCTTTTAAATTATAGGTACTCTATGTCTAATAATAGGTTGCAAATTTGTGTAAAATCTTTCATATATTTGTCTTTATCTTTGATCCTTTTTTAGCTATCCATTTTGTAGGATCGAGTCCCTTACAATTGCGCACAAGCAACCTGATTTTATATATGTGCTTCTATTAGCATTATATTGAGAAGTTTGTATGCTTTGTGGAGGTAACTATTATTCAAACGATGGTTTTGCTAATAGATGGCGCAAAAAAAAGGCTAGTGTTAGTTTATACATCAGATGCTGACTCTAATGCACATAAATTGGAGTTGATAGCTTGTTGACCAAGGTAGTGATTAAGGTCTGGCATCTCTTTTGCATGAATTTCACATGGCTACAATTTAGATATGTTCCAAAGGATGATATTGTCTTGTACTTGGACACATTCATTCCTCTCTTAATCATGTGCACTATGGGCAAGTTAGCGCTTACTAGGATACGAATGTAGGTGCTGGTTCTGAACACCGAAAAACCCAAAAAGTAAAAAAAAAGTAAGGATTCAACAGGCCTATATATATATATATATATGAGGAATGGGATGCTGCCTATCAAAGCAGCATTTTTTGCTGCTTTGAGACCACTGTTCTAAAAAGCGGTCCGGGCGGCCGCCTAGGCGTTTTAGGGGGTTGGCCGCTCCGCTTCAGCAAAAAGCGGCACTGCAGGCGGGTTGAACAAAGGCGGGCGCCTAGGCGGGATCCGACCCGCCTAGGCGCCTGCCTAGGCGGGTAAAAGGCGGGCGCCTAGGCGGTCTCACTGTATGCAATTGCTTGAGGAAATTTTTTTTTCTGTAATGAATTTTCTGTTTCTTCACCATATGCAATTGCTTGAGGAATTTTTTTTTTCAATGTATTGTGATGAAATGTTTAAGCTCTTACGATTTTTTACTATATTGGTTCTTGTATGGTATGAGTTTGGATAGAATTTGGATAACAATATATGATTGGTTGGAATTTGGGTACATCACAATAAAGTTGGAGTACAACTGTATTATCTGGTATACTCAAGTTAGAGGGACAATCGGGTATAGGTATTAAGGTAACCATACCGAAATACCCCTACCCACCCAATCCCCTCCTCCCTTTTCATAAAACTTTTATATTCAGATTGGTAGTTTTGATGTTTGCATATGTAAAACTTTCTAATATTATTTTTTTATATAGAATTATGAATTTATATATATACATACATATAGAATATATATAATATATTTTATATAGGTGGGTGACCGCCTTTTTCTCCGGGCGCCCGCCTAGTCGTCCGCCTTCCGCCTTGAAACCACTTGACCGCCCGTCTTCCGCCTTCCGTTTTTTAAAACATTGTTTGAGACATTGTTTGACCATCCTAGAAGTTTTGGAATTTGATGAAATTTGGTGAGGGTGTTGTCTAGGGTAAGATGATCATCCTCACAAATTTTCATCAAATTCCAAAACTTCTAGGGGGTTCAAATGGTCGAAGCAAAATCAGTCGTCTGCAGTCACCGTTAAAATCTGCAGCATTTTGCTTCGACCATTTGACCCTCTTAGAAGTTTTGGAATTTGTTGAAAATTTGTGAGGATGATCATCTTACCCTAGACAACACCCTCACCAAATTTCATCAAATTCCAAAACTTCTAGGATGGTCAAACAATGTCTCAAAGCAGCAAAAACGCTGCTTTGATAGGCAGCATCCCATTCCTCTCTCTCTCTCTCTCTCTCTCTCTATATATATATATATATATATATATATATATATATATATATATATATATATATATATATATATATATATATATAGGGGAGTGTGACTTTGTATGCCCATGCATTGAAGGCTTCAATGTATGCTCCTCTATTAACATGCATAGAGGATTCCAAATTTGCTAATTTTTTGTGGAGATGATATCTATGTTGAGATGAGCATCCTAAAAAAAAATCAGCAAGTTTTGAAACCTCTAAGCATTGCAAATAAGCTCATCAAATTAACGGTTGAAATGGACTGCTGATAAAACTTCTAACATTTTGATGGACCTATATGTTTCAGAATTTGTTGATTTTTGGTGGATATGCTATCTATAATAACATGATCACCCTTACCAAAAATCAACAAATTCTAAAATCTCTAGGTGCATCAAAATGATAGAAGTTGTATCGTCTGTCCATTTCAACCGTTAATTTGATGAGCTTATATGAAATGCTTAGAGATTTCAGAACTTGTTGATTTTTTGTGAGGATGATCATCTTAATATAGATATCATCTCTACAAAAAATTAGCAAATTTGGAATACTCTATGTATGTTAATAGAGGAGCATACATTGAAGCTTTCAATGCATGGGCATACAAAGTCACACTATCATATATATATATATATATATATATATATATATATATATATATATATATATATATATATATATATATATAGGTAGCCTATTCCATGGAGTAGGTAACTTATCTACTCCATGGGTTAAATGGATGCCATGTGGCACATTTTAACCAGAGTTAAGACTTTGTCAACTTAGGTTCATCCCTCCCAATAATTGTTAAGAAATTTTTTGAGAAAAACACATGCCAAGTGGCATTTTTAGCATGCAAAAAAAAAAAGTTTTTACAATGCACAGTTTACCGTTAAATTTGTTACAACTTGATCGGGTTGATTTAGATTTTTTTCTTCGGATTTTTTTTCATAATCCTAAGCTATCTATTTTGGATTACCATACATCAACAAAATACCCGATTAAAAAGTGTCATGTGGCGTCTATTTAAGCCATGGAGTAGGTAAGTAGCCTACTCCATGGAGTAGGCTACCCTTTCCCTATATATATATATATATATATATATATATATATATATATATATATATATATATATATGGGAATAGGGAATATGGTCCTCCCGACTAGCCAACACGCTAGTCCTCCCTTTAATTTGGATGCCACATGACACTTTTTAACCGGGGTTAGGGATTGGTCAAGGTGGGTACACCCCTCTTAACCTATGAAACACGGACACTTCTTAGAGGACCCCGTGTCCGTGTCGGACACGGGCACGGCTCGGACACGGCCCGAACACGTGTCAGACACGGCTCCGAAGTGTCCTGGTTTTTTTTTTTGTCCAGGACACTGCCGGACACGGCTGGGACACGGCCAGGGCACGGCTGGGACACAACAGAGACATTGTTTGCATGGGATCAGGGATGAGTTGGATGATTTGTTTGGGGCTTGGTGTAATGGACGGTTGTGATTAAGATTTGGCTTTAACTGATATCCTCTAAGGTTATAACATAATAGAATATAATTAATAGGGTTTTTCTTACAAATATTAAAATAATCTTTTAGCAATAATTCTAGAACTTTATGGATTTTGTGAACTTTATTGGATAGTTGTCATTACCCTTATGACCTCTAGTGAGGATCCTATAGTGCCAAACCCGACCCCATAGTAAATAAACTTCATTTTGCCCTCTTCAATTCAATTTTGATTAGATTGAATCATTGAAATTATCAAAAGAAAAAATTTAGTAGTGGTCAAATTGGGGTATTGTGCTACCATTGAAATTTCTTAAACATAACCATAAAGTAATTTCCCATCTAGTTGGAGCATGTTTTATGAATTATTCTTCGAAGTTAAGCATCTTTATGTAATATTAATGTATTATATATTATTTATATAAAATTATAAATATTAATTGCCATGCCCTAGCCGTGTCGTGTCCTGCATTTTTTATGAAATGTCGTGTCGCCGTGTCCGTGTCGTGTTGTGTTGTGTCCCCGTACCCGTGTTTGTGCTTCATAGCTCTTAACAATGATCATGAAAAAAAAATTGGAAAAACAATTATGCCAAGTGGCATTTTTAAATTAACCATAGCAAGGGTTATTTGCCCGCTACAGTTTACCGTTAAATTTGTCGACCGTTGATCGGGTTATTTTAAGTTTTTTTTTTTAGAGTTTTTTTTAAAAATCTTGATCTAAGTAGAGTGGATTGACCATCCATAAAAAAAGTGGTTAAAAAGTGCCATGTGGCTCCTAAATTGAAGGGAGGACTCTAGTAGGGAGGATCGTGTTCCCTATTCCCTATATATATATATATATATATATATATATATATATATATATATATAAAGAGAGAGAGAGAGAGAGGAATGGGATGCTGCCTATCAAAGCAGCGTTTTTTGCTGTTTTGATACATTGTTTGACCATCCTAGAAGTTTTGGAATTTGATGAAATTTGGTGAGGGTGTTGTCTAGGGTAAGATGATTATCCTCACAAATTTTCATCAAATTCCAAAACTTCTAAGAGGGTCAAATGGTCGAAGCAAAATCTGCAAAATCTGCAGTCACCGTTAAAATCTGCAGATTTTGCTTCGACCATTTGACCCTCTTAGAAGTTTTGGAATTTGATGAAAATTTGTGAGGATGATCATCTTACCCTAGACAACACCCTCACCAAATTTCATCAAATTCCAAAACTTCTAGGATGGTCAAACAATGTATCAAAGCAGCAAAAAACGCTGCTTTGATAGGCAACATCCCATCCCTCATATATATATATATATATATAGGGAAGTGCTAGAATGCGGCATGCGGTGCGTGCGGCATCGCACCGCAGCCGTCTGATGCTCTGCTGCGTGCATCGCATGCACGCAGCGCGTGCATCAGACGGCTGCGGTGCGATGCCGCACGCACCGCATGCCGCATTTTAGCATACCCCTATATATATATATATATATATATATATATATATATATATATATATATATATATAGCGAGGCTATGGTGCGAATGTGCGATCCACTAAAAACGCACCTTTTGTTAACATTGTGTAATACATATATTTCCATATTTGGTATATAAATGTTATACTTATTCCATTCAATTGTTACAGTTAAAATTTTCAGATTTTTGTTTTGTTAAAACATGTATAGAAATATGTAAAACTAATAAAACATTTGAATATGATATGATAACATATGTAATGCATATGATAAACATGTATATTACATTATGTTAACATTTATACATAAACAATTGATTACAACTTGTACAAAAATATGTAAAATAACAAAGCAAGTAAGAGGGGATAGGCATTTAAACAACATAATTAGCACCAAATATTATGCTCTTTAGCCTTAAGAATTATGTTTAAGCAACATAACCTACTAAAATCAATTCGGGGGAGAGAGAGAGAGAGAGAGAGAGAGAGAGAGAGAGAGAGAGAGAGAGAGAGAGAGAGAGAGAGAGAGAGAGAGAGAGAGAGAGAGAGAGAGAGAGAGAGAGAGAGAGAGAGAGAGAGAGAGAGAGAGAGAGAGAGAGAGAGCATGTTGATTTACGTTACATAAACCACTAAAATCAATCCATTATTTACAAAAGAGAAAGTGAGAGAACCTGTTGTGTTAGGGGTGCTCACGGTGGGACCTCCAGGATGCAATCATCTCCTCTGCACGCTAGGTTTCTCATGGTGTTTCTTGTAAATTGAAAAAAAACCCCCCTTCAATTCTCACTACTCAGTACACGAGAGAGAGAGAGAGAGAGAGAGAGAGAGAGAGAGAGAGAGAGAGAGAGAGAGAGAGAGAGAGAGAGAGAGAGAGAGAGAGAGAGAGAGACGTATTGGCCAGTACAAAACTAAGACGTACTAACCGATACGTCTCGTTATCAGCCAGATTTAAAAAACATGGACATACCATAATCATCAAATTCTTTTGTATCTATTTGTGGCTGGCTTTATGAATCCGTTGCCATGCATCAAATTTGTATCCATTTCATGCTTTGATGTTTTTTTAAAACTTTCAACCTGACATCAACCATCAACATTTTGGGTTCTAAGTTCAGCATAGGAAGCTAAATCAAAACTACGGGAACTTAAGACTTGTACGGATATTATTTATGATGTTATTCATACTAGATATCCAAGTATCATTAACATATACATATGACGTAAGAGTTATAGGAAAGTTTTCTATGACCTGTATCTTTCAACTGCAAATACATCCAAAATTACAAGCATGCATTAATGCATGTATGCATATCATACACACATCCCTACATATACATGCACATGCTTGCACTTGCACACATGTATCCATGTATCTGATCGTTGACTATATAGGGGTCTTTTTACACCTTTGATCCACCTTGCTTTACAAGATTTTATTCTTGTGCGGGGCAAAGCTCTAATTGTCCAATCTTTCTGGTATATCCTGTTTTAAACTTCTCTCTCTCTCTAATATGCAAACAATAACACCATTTCTAATAAAGCACTGGATCATCCAAATTGTGTTTGAATTGTTGCAAGCGCCTCTACTACTTAGCTACCTGTCGGAAAGATGCTTGATTTAAGCAAGTTGTGAACAAGACAGCAAGTATTAGTTGTGCTTATATCCTGCACTTTTTTTTAACTTTTGTGCTTCTGTCCTGTACTTCTTGTTTTTTACTTTTGGCACTCTTGCAAAATTTACTTGTTTTTATTATCATTTCTTGGCTTCATGTAAGCTGTTATTTGAATTCACCTACAAAACCTAGTAGTTACCATTACTGTAAATTGCGTGTTAATATATCTTGCGAGTTTTGTGGATGCTGATTCACATAGCTTCTCTGCTGATTTTATGCCATTCCCCTATGCTGCTGTGTATCCTAGGTGTACATCTTTTACTACACTTCGAAGCAATGTAGGGTTGCATATTAAGGTGCTGTAGCTAATTCTGATTTTGTTATATTGCTGCTACTGGCATTTGAGTGTAATTTTAGCTTGGCGATATCATTCATTTACTTCATCACACAGTACTATTCTATTATGACTTGTCACCACTGCCTCTAACATCTTGCCATTCTTTCCTTGGACGAATGAAAATATTATATTTTGATTGATGACTATTTTATGAGACTGTTCTCTTTTTGTGCGCATGAACAGAGTAGACAATTGATATTAGATGATCGTCACACCTAGGTACAGCTGTAAGCTGGTTGGGGTGAAGCTTCTTGATTCTGTGCGCACCCAAATGTGAGCTTGGTTTGTTAGTAATGAGTCGTCCTCTTTTAAGATTACTGAAGTTGAGAGAGGCTGCTATACATCTTGGCCTTAAAGTGTTTTCTTTATACCTTTGGATGCTCACTATATGCTTCTTGTTTCTTTTTGTACCCAAATTTGATCTTGGTTGGCTTGTAATGAGTCGTCCTCTTTTAAAATTACTGAAGTTGAGAGAGGCTGCTATACATCTAAGCTAGAGTGTTCCCTGTAGTCTTTATAGTTTATACCTTTGAATGCTCACGATGTATTGGTATTTCTGGGATTCTTTATAGCATTAAAGTTATTATACCTTTGGATGCTTAATCATAAGAAGCCTCAGCCACTTGTCAGATTGGTTGAGTGTTCATTCTTTGTAAAATATCACCTGGGCTCTTTCTATTGATTTGAGGAATCATGACCAGTGAACCAAATCGTCGGATTCCTTCGATTATGGTTTTTTGCTTGTTTTCTCCTTGGAAGACAAGCATTTTTTTTTTGTTTCCCATTTGAGGTATTCTATGCAGTTTGTGTCTTCAAAACTGTTCTTTTTTATCTGAAAATAATTGATGAATTTTTCCAATCCACTTGAATTCCATCTTCTAATCTTCAATACAAATGATTTGGTTATCGGCTTGTGGGTTGCTCAAATAAGTTTCCCATGAAGTTTTTTATTCATGATTATCACTTGAAGCATAACATTAAATGAATGTTGTGACACAATTATAATACTGATTCCTAATGGTGGCTCTCTGGTCCATGGATGTGTCAATTCTATTCTTTCACGGTTGAATCCATTTTTCCTCCTTAAATTTTGGTCATCGTAGAGTCCACGTTTGAAATCTCCGTCGTTTACTGTCTATTTTAAGTGCATAATTGAAATTGTTTCTGTTGCGGTCATGCGCAGGTTAAGCAATTAACAAACAACATACAGTATGTATTGGATGCAGTGCGATCTTCAGCTATAGTGGAAGTACGGGTATGATTGCAATTATTTTTTACGTTACATCCTGTTCTATTTTCTTTTATTTCAAGAACATTATATAAATCGAAGAAATCATTTAATGTTACCATCTTGTGGATTTCCTCCAAGGGCCATGCAAGTGAACCATAATGATGAGAGGTAAAGGAGAAAAAGGGTTTCTGCTCAGTCCTGACGCATGCACATGCTCAACATGTTATTATGCTGCACCTTGTTTCTTTTAGCTATTCATGCTATTACTGGGCATGGCAACCTTCAGAATACCCGATGTAGTGGTATTGTCTGTATTTTTAAGACCAACTTATACATTACATTCATTTAACCAGTTGGGCCAGCGACCATGACCTCAGAGTTATGTTAGCTGTAGACCTGTTAGAAGCCCCTGATGCTAACATGAAAAAAGATCGTGGTATGACAATATCAAGGGTGAAGGATGGACATCTCATGGTACACCCAGGCGTCCCAAGGAGAGGTGTGTATGTCCCGAAGGTGCAATAAACTATGACCATAATTATCAAGCCTCGTCTTAGCTATTTGGGTTCGGGTCTATGAATCCTTCTTTGCCGGTCATTTTTGTTAGGGCCCATCTCTGTTGTCAATTAGATCTTTTCCATAAGGTTCAAATATGTGAAGCTGGTTCCAGGGTTCATACGAACCTGAATGTAACCACCGAACTGGTTCGGATTTTGACTGATCCGAACCAAAATACCACCAGAAACCTGAAATGTCCCAGTTTGGATTCAGATTGCTGATGCGGGCCGCCTGATTTGGATCCTGTTTGGCCAAACCAGATTCGAACAAGACTGAACCAGACGAGTTTCGGCCATATTAAGCTCGAATTGCTCCCGAATCGGCTGTATAGAACCCGGATTTCTTATTTTTCTATTTTGATAACAATGTTTTTGGCCGATATGGCTGCCGGTCAAACCATTGTCGAACCGCCGGACCAACCGAACAACTTTTTTTTTGCCCAGTCCAAAACAAATCCGAACCAAAATTCTCAAATCTTGCATGAAAAATCGGGGAGTGTTAAGGAACATCTTTATGATCATCATTATCATCGAAGTCTTATCCCATCAAGATAGGGCTGACTGGGAGTGTCTATGAACAATAGTCACTTAGAAACGCAGAGGAAATATCGACTCTTAAGCTCATACTTCTTTTATTTTTTATTTTTCACTAACACAGGTATTTTCACTCTCCTACGCATTCTCTTATGTAGGGTGAGAAAATAAGGAGACGCCATGATTGGGGGAATTGGATACTGCCTCCATCACTTCGTCAAAATGGTACTGCTTCCGGTCTTCACACTTCAGCAACAACAAACTATGAAACGATGATGGCGCACGTGCAAAGTGTCGGGCTAGAGGAGCTGGATACTGACAACATGGCAAGGGTTTCAACCCCTACTGACTAAGGATCTACTCAAACTTGGGTATCCAGCTGCAGGTCGGAGGTGCTAATGGTGAGGACAAGGTGCAAAGCCGAGAGGAGCGACACCATCTGAGGCCTTCTTCATGAAGTGAAAACCCTTGCGGAGAATCCGACACTACAGCTCCTCTACAGGGAAGCTCCTTGCCTGAATTCCATTTTGTCCAAATAGGAAAAAAAAAGCAATAAAACCCATAAAATAAAGAAAAATTTTGGAAAGACATTAAAAGGAGGATCAAGGTAGAGATTCTACTACCATGCTGTATAGTTTGGTCCATCTTTTGTTGGATGGTGCTTTCTGATGGTGATCCCTCATTGGTTTGTTTGGTCCTCTGGGGGTTTATCAACCATCACAGTTTTGTTTTTGGCCACCACCACCACTTTTTTTTTCTTTCTTCCGGGGAGGATGAAGAATTGTGCTGGTCTCATGTTCTTCATTAGAGGATGAAGATCTTAGGGTTCCCTGATTGTTGGGGTGAATGAATTTATATTATCTAAGTAAAGACCTTTGAAACTTATTATATATGGTTTGGAGTTGTGTGTATTTTGGATTTGCTGCTTGGAGTTTTTTATTAGTTTTGCAGGAAAAGGAATCCGCTGGAAAGGAAATGAAAGTATAGGAAAAGAAAAGTGAGTTTTCATATTACTGCTTGGTTGTCTGGTGGAAAAAAAAAGAAGCAAGAATTTGACTTTTCTTTTCCTTTCTCGTGTTTCTCCATGATTTTTAGCCAGAATTTATTTGTAGCCTTTTGAGGGAAAGCTGGTTTCTAGGGAAAAGTATTTTGGGGGAGTTTGCATTTGGTAAATTTAGTAACATTTCATTAATTATAGGCCCCGACATAACTTTCATATCAAAAGTGATCCACGGTTCAAAGTTTAATTGCAACAGGTCTAACGGCTAGCAAAATGACTCGTATGCCCTTCCATTAATCATCTAGTTAATTTAGTTTCACAACATGATAAACTTTGGAATTCTGAATTGTTTTTGTCGTATCGCTAAACCCTAACCCTAATTTTATTACCTAAATAGTGAATCCTAATCCTAAACCTAGTTCTATAACCTAAATAGTGAATCATATTCCTAAACCTAATTCTAATCCTCTATAAGTTTTGTAACAAAACGGTCTTAGAAACTATTGCAAAAAAATTCTTCCAAAATTTTTAATATTTTTTATATTATCTTATAAATCTAAAAATATGATTAAAAATATTTAAAAATAAGTCCAAAGCCTTGAATGCAAAAAATTAAGGGGTGGACTGCGAACAATCCTTTTTAAGGGTTTTATTTTAGGATAGAGTCTAACAACTTTTTTCTTTAAGTCCAGGTCCATATTTCAACAGATTAGGGGGTGTGGCATTGTTTCGAACGTGTTGTTTTTTTGCTTTTTTTGAAAGTAACGGCTACTTTCTGTTCCAGTGGAAGAAGAATCGGGAACAATATTTTTTTCGTCCCGTCGGTTTCTCTGCCAACTGCACACCTTCTTTGCCAATTGCACACCGGAATGCCCTCATCCGGATGAGATTCACAAGGAACAATTGTTCTGCATGTCAAACACCCCCTTGGTTGCAACAACTCTTTTGGTTAATGCAAGTCTAAAATAGTCTTGGTTAAATTGCTGAATTTACCAACCTATAATTGTTTATATAGCTTCACCCGATCTCTATGAAACGTATTGTGGGACCACTATAGTTGCTACAGTGATTTCACTGTAGTAGTTACAGTGAAATTGTAACACTAGTGGTTCCACTGTAGCGGCGACAATGAAATTGCTGTTGCAGCTACAATGAAATCACTGTAACGCTATAGTTATTCCGTCATGGCTGTCAAAAAACACGTTGCTACAATAAAATCATTGTAGCAATAGTTTTCATTTTTGTAGCAAAAGTACTCATTTCAATTGAGTATTATTAGCATATATTTGAGTATCTTTGCTATAGTGAACATGTTGTAGCTTTTATAGTGATTTTTTCGTGACTGCTAAAAATACTTTACTACAATAAAATCACTATAATACTCAATTTTAGTCGCAATAATACTCAATAAAACTGAGTATTATTTAAATAAAATTGAGTATTCTACAATGATTTACTGTAGGGAAGCCTTTTTAGCCGGTACAATGAATTTCACTGTAGCAGCTATAATGATATCACTGTAGCAACCCATGCATGGTACTTAAATATACAAAATAATACTCAATTCATCTGAGTATTATTTGCATAAAATTGAGTACTTTGCTACAGAGATTTTACTGTAGAAATATTTTTTAGCATCCATGATGAAATCACGGATTGCTACAGTGATTTTACTGTAACAACTACAGAGATTTCACTATAGCAGCTACAGTAAAATCATTGTAGCTTCCACGATTAAATCATGGGTTGCTACAGTGATTTTACTGTAGCAACTACAGTGAAATCACGGTTTGCTACAGTGAAATCATTGTAGCAGCTACAACGAAATCACTGTAGCAGCTACAGTAAAATCACTGTAGCAATCGTGACACAATTCCTGTAAAAAAAAATGTGCCATATATCATCTACCGTTATTTTATACGGAAGGATATTATGGATATTTATGGCATTTAAAAAAAACACGTTATCTAAAACGGTTAAGACATGATCATTTGCAAGCAAAACTATGGACAATGAATAAGGTTTTATACAATAATCTTATCGGTGGACTTACTGTAAATAGGAACTTAAAATGGGACTAGATGTAATACACGTTCTATTTTTTGGACCTAACACTGATTTTTTCAAAAATTAAAGACCTTAAGACTAGTGACTTAATCAACCCTTATTAGCTCGTGCACCATATGTCCTACAATAAACTTGTGGTTTTTCTTCATTTTAAATTCTTGCAAAATTTGGTATAATAAACTTGATGAAAATAGAGGCATTCTTTATACATACAGTATATCTACCTGCATGACTTATATTGGTGTTATGGCTGGCAATTTCGGACCCGACACAGCAGACCCGACTCGACCCGACACAAAGTTAGCGGGTTTGGGTCAGGGCTAAACGGGTTCGGGTTGTAAACGGGTCTACACGATATACCCGTTTAATAAACGGGTCGGGTCCGGATTTAGGGTTTGGACACGGTAGACCCGTTGAAAATTCAACAGTCGTGTCGGGTTGGGTCGGGTCTACCCACAATCCAATACTGTAATATAGAGTATCAGCAGGTCTATCGGGTTAGGTCGGGTCGAGTCGGATTGGGTCGGATCGGGTCAACTGAATAAACCCGTGTAGTAAATAGGTCTAACGGGTCTTATCGTGTCTACCGGTTATAAACGGGTCGGGAACGGGTTTAGGATCTAGACACGATTAGTTAAACGGGTAGGGTCTGGGTCTAGGGGTTTTGGACACTACCCGAAACTAAACACGACACGAACCCGACCCGACACGACCCATTGCCATCCCTAATACGTGGCTTTACAATTCTCGATCGTCTCTTGTGTGCAAGAACTTTATCGGATTTAGTGATAGATTTGTTGTGTCGTTGGGTTTTAGATTTATTGTTTTTTTTTTTAATGGATCAGCTAGGCGGTCAGAAAATAGAACGCTAAAGCATGAGCTCAAAGGGGTCCAGAGATCGAAACGGGAAATGTAACGTAACTACTATTTTTTTAAAATTTTATAATCCCATTAACATGACATCATCGGCCAGGATTCGCACGCACAAAACAAGACAACAACAACATTGAGGGAAAGTTCGCTCCAAGATGTCCACCCCAGGAATAAGGAACCTTTCCAACATGGGAGAAAGGAAGTACCACTCTGGACAAGTGTTTTGAAAACCGGACCGGACTGGGGGGTTCGATAGGTTTGGATCGGAACCGGAGCATGTTTCTGTTCGGGTCTCTGAATAAATCGGTTTATTTGTTAACCCAGAAATCAAACCTTTCATGGAAGAATTTATTAAATATCTATTAGAAAAAACTCTATTTTCATACGGTTCAAATGGTTGAACCATCAATATGTACCAATTTGAGCCAAACCGGATGCCTTTTGGGTTCGCTCTATATGGACAACTAGGTTTCCCAAGACACCCATTTTTTTTTTTTGGGGTCAATTTGACTTACCCCTGTGTTAATGTACCCCCCTAAAATGATATCAATTAGAGTTACCCCAAAAAGCGGAGTTGCTGATTGACTGGCTAGGATGGGTCATTAGCTGGAAGGGGATTCAAATCAACCAATGGAACATCCCTCCTTCTCTCAGGGCGATCACAATTCAGGCCGCACAACTGGTTTATTATCCCCGGAATTTTTTTGACCCAGGCTGAGTTGAGTTGGGTTTTGTTTTTGGTGGCTGTAGGTGTTTTGGCTTCGTTCCTTTTATAGTTGGTTGTGTTAGTGTGTTAATAGATAGTACTTTCCTCAACAAAAAAAAAAATTACCCCAAAAAACTGAAACTAACCTCCAAAAATTTTAACTTACCCCCACAATGCCTATATGGTATTTTGAGATATCCCCAATTTCGTCTAATTATCATATAGAAATTTTGGGGGTTAAGTCTAATTTGGGGGCAACACTAATTGGAATCATTTTAGGGGGGTAAGTCTAATTGACCTATTAACATCGGGGTAAGTCAAATTGATCCACCATCACAAGGTGTGGAGTCGGTAACAACACAGCACAAGGTGGGAAGACAACCATCTCACATGGCGCTGGAACACCATCACAGGGATCGAACCCACGACAGCCTGCAACAGAAGGATGCGTCACGCCAACTGATCTATCAGTTGGGGACCCCATACTCTTCCCATAACATGGATTTTATGTTTTTTTTTTTTGGGTTCATAAATGGGTAGGGCTGGCAATTTCGGACCCGACATGACAGACCCGATACGACCCGACACGAAGTTAGCTGGTCTGGGTCAGGGCTAAACGGGTTCGTGTCGTAAACGGGTCGACACGATAAACCCGTTTAATAAGCGGGTCGGGTCCGGGTTTAGGGTCTGGACACGGTAGACCGGGAAGACCCGTTTAAAATTCAACGGTCGTGTCGGGTTTACCCGTAATCCGATACTGTAATATGTACCAGCGGGTCAGGTCGGGTCTAGTCGGATCTGGTCAACTAAATAGACCTGTGTGGTAAACGGGTCTATCCGTTTATAAACTGGCCGGGTATGAGTTTAGGATCTAGACATGATTAGTTAAACGGGTCGGGTCCGTGTATAGGGGTTTTGGACACGACCCGAAACTAGACACGACCCGACCCGTTGCCACCCCTATAAATGGGGGCTCAACCCCCAGGAGGGCCACATGCCAAAGCAAACACAAGAAAAACCCACCACCCAGTGAGAGCAACACCGGTTGCCTTCTGGCTGGAGCAACAGAGATCGCCACTAGGAGAGTCTAAAAACAATCGACACACCGGCAACAATAATCCGCACACCGGCGGAACCCTCCACATACCTGCTAAACCACAGCCTTCGGCGGAGAAAAGAAGAGACGAAAAAAAACCCTAACAACAATAAAACAAGCCAAAACGAGATCATTGTAGACGGGCCAACATAGAAGGCCTGCAGCCGCATACCGATCCGCCGACGAAACACTGCCGGACCTTCGCCACCAGCCAACAAAGCCGACCCAAAAAACCACCAATGCTAACAGTGGGGGCCGGGGCCAAATCGGACACTCCGACAGTCTCCAGTGAGAAACCATGTCCCCGTCTCTGAGTTGGGGATGTCGATCCGAGCCGAGGTATGCTGCTGCGACACCGGCTTAACAAAGACAAAACGCCGGTTTCCCGGAGAAGCCTCTATGTACAGAGGGGTGTAGGAGGGCCAGATCCCACCCTTGATTTGCCAGGAGCCAAGGTTCTGGTCTCCCCGGAGCCACCGCTGACGTACGAGGCAGCCAAGAGGGAGGAGCCGAAACCCTACGTAGAGGGAGAAAAAGGGGAAGTGAGCGAGGGCGCTCCGAGCCTTGTTGGTGGAATTTCATTTCTCAACCAAACACCTAAGATTTATAAATCCTCCTGTACCCCCCATCCTCATGGTGGAAGCAAATATCTGTACACAGAAACAGATCTGGAAAGATTTGAAAATCCCTTGGCTACATGGTGGTTTTATGGAAAGAATATGGGAATTCCAATTCCCAGGAAAAGAACAGCCTTACAAGAATCGAATGTTTTCAATTCCCCCGCCCCCAAAAAGATTTAACATACCAATTGATCACATAAACATTTCAGCATCTTTAACTACATCCCTTTGGCTCACAATTTCCCCGAAACACCGAATTCAAACCGACTACAGAATAGATAACAGTCTAATTGATCACATACATATGCCCTCGGAAAACCTGTGGCACATAAATTGAAAAGGTGATTCAGTTGTCGGCGCACATTATTCGAATTTCTTTATTAGAGAGAGGTCGTGCAGCGTTTTCTCGATTGCATCATCTTCAAGGGCCCGCCCTTTGCTCTGCAAGGGCATCAAAAGAAAAGCGTCAGTGCTCAGGAGCCGAAATAAAAACACTAACAAGATACAGGAGGGAATAAATCTCGAGTAAAACCAGAAAAGAAATTCCGGTAATCACCCTAAAACTCGGAACACATTGAATTGGCTGATAAAAATACATATTAGTACCCATATACTTAAAATTTTCAGATCAATGTCAAAGGAAGTATTGAATGAAGGGCACCAAGAGGACCACTGATTCCAATAGAAAACACTAAGTAAAGGCTCACCGGAAGATCATTTCCCGCACTAGTGTCATGTACTAGTGATATAGAAAAACAGATGTCGGGACAAACAATTAGCAGTGACAGTCCATAAATCATTCATACATGATCGATGATAGCATGACGACTACTCGTGACTATCTGAGTCGGCACCTCTTTGTGAGTAAAAAATCCAAAGGTTGCGAATTTAATACAAATAAGAACCGAGTGTGAGGTGCACCGAGAGTTGCATGAGTTGTATTTCTTTATAGTAGTAATATTTCCCTTTATGTCTTTTAATCATGCATTTTCCCTGTTACATTTGTGCTGTATTCTCACCCGTAGGGAACCAACCCCACTGTAGGTTGTGATGTTGTATATATATTCTTGGCAGGGTGCCATAATACAATTGAGCATTGTTTTTGAGGCTTTCTCCATAGTGTACCCTTCAGGCTTTCTTCCATCGTAAAATGGAATCAAAGCTCCCTTCCACCGTCTATGATCGACCTCTGTTGTTCATGGTCGGGCCTCCATACGTGATTAATCGCCAATCGGATCTTTGAATATGGGAGATCCTGAGCTGTTGCAATCTGCAATCATCCCAACAAAACCCATTACAATCAAAGGCTCTCCCACAGTGTGTAATGAGTATCATCAAGGAAGCCAACATCAACCTTTAGATCTGATCCTCCGGTGACATCACACAATTCAATGACTTCAACCCTCATCGACAGGCCTCCATCCAATGCATCTTTGCTCATCACCCTCACCACTTTTGCTTGGCTCTCTTTGAGGGTGAGACACCATTGCCTCGAGCATTTGGTGGTAGGAGATAATAGAGCTCCCTGCATCATGTATCGATTGCTGGTTCAAGATATTGGACCACAGGCAGTGCATCTTAGGTCGCGTGGATGGGAATTTAGATAATGGTCAATGGAGTTTGGAAGGCTGCTGGTGCTTGAGGATCACCCCATCAGCCTTCATGATCATGTTCACCGGATAAGGAACTAAGAGGGCGCTCGATTAGTAGCTATTGATGAGATAGAGGTAAATCGACCTGACTTGAAACAGTAATATTATAGTTAGTCACTTATAGGCCTAATCCATATCTGCCTGGTTTGCTGCTTCCATTGCGGAACCGGACCAGTCAGCCTAGCCACCAACCAATTATGGACCCGGTCCACTATTGTTCTTCCTCTGCGTGAGGCTTCACTAGCCTTCCCACTCATGGGCCGAACAGGAGGAGCTCGCCTACTTCCAACTTAGTTCAGATCGCACCATCAACAAATCCATCTGCCTGTGACCAGATTTCAGCATCGTATCATCGGTGGCAACAACTCGAGCTCTCAACAGTTCTCAAAAGCTCACTAGCGTTGATCTCCAGATCTGTGGACTCTACATAGAGTTCAGATCATTCCATCAAGAGTTGCAGGCCCGCGATCCTACAGACTGTGATCCTCAAGCCGTCACGGACCTTGTGGTCATCAAATCATGAGATTTGATCCAATATGAAGGTGCAACAATCCTCAGATATGAGATAGGTGCTGGAGGATTACTTAGTAGGAGCTTCCAGCAACTTTCGGACGAACCTGTCTTTGGCCGATGTGCTTCACTGTAGCCAGCAACTTCTAAGTTTCTGTGATTGCAACCCATGATCAATCCCCGAGAGGCAAGCTTCGTAGTGTTATTCAGCGGAGTGGACGGACTGGTATCAAACGGAGTGATATTCTAGCTTTTTGGATGAATCATATCATATAGGTGATGCCTAGGGTGGAGCTCTCTCCAAGTATGAGAAGATGCTCTTGGTGAACCCAGTGGTGGATTTGATATTGTGGCCATTGCTGATTGTAGTTGTTGAGATCATAGCTCATAACACAAAGGCCCGGAATCTGCATCATCATTGTCCGCAGTCACTCCTCGTTATTACCACACACTCGTTGTACCTAGGAAGTGTTATCCCCTTTCAAAAGTTAATCAGCTCTTGATATCTGCTGCAACGACCCTCTTCATTTCTCAATTATATTATATAATCCTCCAGCAAATTCCCTTCATCCAGTCCAAGACTATATAATAAGAGGACTCTCCCTTAGCTTTTTGTGCACCTCATCTAGATTAACCTTGGTTTGTTGAGTTGAGAGTCTTGAGACTGTAACGGACGAACCTTTGGTAAACTCCAAATTTTTGAAATGCAGATTTTCTCCTCTCCAAACTCTAAGGCATTGTCTGGCTTGTCTTTTTTGAGTTGCTACCATGTGCGAGCTGCCCTTTTTTTTTTTTCCTTCTTTGACCGTTTCTCTTAGCAGAGAGCGGGAGAGGGCCCCGTAGTCAGCGGGGCACAATGGCTATTTTGAACTAAAAAGTGACAGCTTCAAAACGTGTAAACGATACACCTTTTACAATCCCACTTTCCAACGGGCTGCAAACGCGTAGGCCGCACATAGACAGTTGGTGGCCTCGCTACCAAACAGACTAAAGTAACATCACAAGAAAACTGCTTGAAAGATTCTGATTCCTAGCATGAGGCCAGGTAAGTCCTCAAAGATCATCGCCCTTCTTATAACCAACCGTCTTGAGCAAAATTATGTATTAAAAGCTTAAAGTGGGAAAATTGGAGCATGAAGAAGGGCCAAAAGGCTAAAACTCATGCCCTAATGCTACTTTATAGAAAGCATTAGATTTTTTGAATTACATTTTAAGTTAGAAAAAAATTGGTGTTAGATAAAAGTCATATGCTTCCTCATACAGAAGTACAAGTAGACAACCAAGACATCAACTTGAATGGTGTAAAACCTTTTCGCTCTCTCATAAATATGTGAGGGCTCTAATTTCAAAGGAGAGGTTTTTGCTGAGAAGATAGGACATACATTATCTAGGTATCACAGAATAGAGATGGCTTTTTCCATACAGCTTAGGAGAGATCCTTTATTTAATTTTTACGTAGTTTGATCCCTATATGGACTCAAACATAAGGAATTATGGAATAACCAACTTCTCCAAAGAAAAGATATTGGATGCTTTGTACTTAAAATCAATTAGCATAGTGTTGAAATAAATGACTATTGTTTCAACTCTTGGATTATTCCCTAACTCTACATGATTTTTCCTTTTCAGGAGATCATTTATGCTTCAATTTCCTGTAATTAGAATCCTATGTGGAATCAAATCTACTAATAACACTAAGCCAAGACGAGAGACAAAACACTCCAAGTTTTAACAAATTGAAGATTTTGAAAATTAGGAAAAGTAATTATGAGAAGCCACAATTTTCACCCGTTTGCAAATTTCCCATAACCACCCAACCCCATTCTTCGGGTGGTTCTTGTGTATCGCACTGGTCTTTTGCTCCTTTTTCTTTCAATAATACATTGACCTATTCCTCCTTTACATTTTATCTTCTTTATTTTTTAATGATAGCTAAACCACCGAAATACCCAAAATCACAAACATTGCAACATTGCCTACCTTAGATCCTGATTTTCCCTCAATCTAATAAACCAGACTACCAGAGAAGTTATCCTTTTGATAGCATCAGCTTTCCACTAGATATGAGCTGCATGACCTCCTCCACACAAATCCTTAACATTTCAGAATACCTCAAAAGTTGTAACATGGTGGCCAACATCTACTAGGTATCAGAACTACCAATCCTCAAAGACAGCTCTCTTTGAGAAGCAGAATACAGTCAATCAAAGAAAAGCAAGGAGTAAAGTAGCAAATCTATCTGAGATACAAGCTGAAATACAAATTGGTTAACAGAAGCTTCACGAAATGAAAAAGCAAAGAATAGTTCATCTCTCTTAGAACCAACAAGAAACAGAAAGCCACTGAGTCACACAAGCCTTTGTTTTCCTCTAGTCCAACATTTCCAGGTTAAATACTTTCTATAAGTGAGTGTCAACAAATAGTGCTACTGTTCATAGTTAACTAGGGTTGCTTACTAGATAGTTCAGTTGTCGTGAGGCTCAATAATTATAGACTGTTGATTGGATTCCTTCCCTTTTACAATCCTGATCCTATTCATGTATCGTTGTCGTTTTTTTCCCCAAAATTCATACTCATATATTACTTCTAGAAAAGAGAAAGTGTGATAAACTAATTTTCACATATAAGCATTTGACAAATCTACATTTTATTTTGAAACAACAGTATCTAATAGCAAAAGTCATATATAGCTTGCAGCATGGGAAATTTTTTTTTTCTGGAAAAAGGACTACCCTTGGGATAGTAACTTTTAATATATACCTTAATAGATGGGACCATAGCAATTGCCTCCTCGACAGTTTCAGGGCATAGATTACCGAGAACACAAAGCTGAAAGTACCAAATAAACATGTTTTGTCAGTAAGGTTTTACTTCAAAGTTCAGATGGTTTGATATCCAACATGATCAGAACAAAATTCCATACCTCAAATTCAGCTAGTTGGTTCCTGCTTAGTATTCTGATAAAATGAATCAAGGAATTACAATACCGATGTCCAAAATAAGTCAACAAGACAAATAAAGATAGAACACGAGTTAGAATTGCAGAAAACCAGAAAGTTTAGACTTCCCAATGTCTCAAGTAGCTTGCAAATCTGAAATTGGTTCCGAAAGAAAATATCAGGATCACTTCCTTTCTTGACTTAAAATTATTTCTTAATTAAGGATACTCTCGAACTTGCCGTACGGCGTCAGCATTTTTGTAGCGGCTGAAGCGTTTCACATATTGCATTGATTTCTCAAACACCCTGTATGGCAAAGGAACACAAATAAGCCCTCTACTTTTGTGCATGGTGGCAATGAGAGTGATAGAAAACAGGATTAATAAAAGAATGCCTCGAGGCACCCACTGAGATATTTGGTTTGCAGGATCATCGGACATCTGCTGAAGCTGCTCATATTTACGATCTAGGATTAATGCAACTTCGGCATTCATTAGACACTTAGCCTTCAAAAACTCTGGAAAAAAAGGAATGTCACTGTTAGAGGATAAAACAACAAGACAATAAGATCAGACAAATAAAATTACATGGATTGCAAGTACATAATGTTGGAGCAAAAAGTGAGTTGGCATATAATAATAATCATATTAGTCGGTTTAAGTGATGCCCTAATAATTAATTAATGTGCATTGTTAAAATAGTCCCAATCAAAATAAAGGTGACTACTCTGAGCTCAAGGATGAGTAGTCTTTAATCTAGATCAAAGCAAGGCTGTATTCAAATACATGACTCTACCACCATGTACACCCATGTGGCAGATCAGCGCAAAACACCTGCTTTTTGCATGCAAAAGTAATCAAACAACCATCCAGACAAGCAACGACTGCATGTTCTCACTATATCAAGCAATATATAAGGTCTGCACAAATATTCATAATCATCAAGCAATGTACTAGCTATTTGGAGTTATAGGGGCCTCCTCAGCTCTATATCTCACAATCTCAATCAGTTATTCATCACCTTGTTCTAGATCGATGCAAATCCTGCCTGCCTTTAATATACTTATTCATCAACCTAGCAAACATGGCTTTAACACACAAGCACATCCACTGGCAGAGCTAGCCCCGAAATACCAAAATTTTCACAACCCGGCCTTCGTATGTTCTGGACCAAACAACAAACGCTACTAACTACTAAATTGCTAGCTTTGCACATTGCATCTTAAAAAAAATGTTGCTTCCATACTTTTGGTGTCACATGGTGATAAGCGGCTCGGATGAAAGAGGAATTTACATATGATCGGAGAGGGATCCCGCTGACCATGATTTGTAGCTTCTTTTTTTGTTTGTTTTAATTTACTTTTGTATAGGACCGACATAGCCCCCCTTTTCACCCAATTGCCCTAATGGGGATCTGTGCCCAGACAAATTATTTTTGGAATATATATTTGTGGTAATTTTAAATTCAGTTTTAGATGAGATTTGGTTAGAATTCAATCTCTTTAAGTTAGGAAAGATCTATCGTTTATGAGCTATGAATTTTTATGGTTATCCTTGATTAGATAGGATTTGATTAGAATCAAATCAATTGAATTTATTAAGAGCTATCTTCTTTGATCTTTTGTAGCCTATAAAAGACCACCGATGTAACAATGAATGAAAAAGAAAAAATGATTGAATGGAAAAAAAAAATGAAAGTTGATTGTTAGCATCTAGTGGATTCCTCGAATCCGGTGGACTCTGGATCCCCCCCCCCCCCCCCCCCTACTTCTTTTCTCCATCTCTATATTTTCTCTCTAAACCTAAAATTGTTGTGAGTATTTGATGCCCTTCTTTCTATGTTCACCACTTGTGTTAAGAAGTTGTCGCAGTCTCTTGGCCCTCTAACAGACCTCACCCCGACCACTGCCCAAGCTCGAATCGACTACTCCAGACCCCAGCCATCCATCGAAAGACCTCACTTAGCCATCAGACAATTGATCAAAGCTCTTTGGCCTCCTGACACTGCAAGCCGACCCTCCTGCACTGCATGGCAATCCCCGGGGTCTCCCCTGATCCGCAAGGAGAAGCCCCACTAGGCCTCGTCCTCTGTTCGCGCGATAGATCGCAGAAAAGGCATGGGAATAAATCTCGTGCCGCTTATCTACCCTCCTAGCAAGTTGCTGGCACCCAACATTGCAGAGGACAACCCCAGTTATTGGTGCAAGTTTTCTAAGGGCGCCCCAGCCACCCGAGAATGATATTTTGTTGATTTGATGGCCTTTTTTCCTAAATGATGTTGATGGATGTTTGCTTATTCACTCGAGGATTCATTGAGGTGATTTTTTTTTTTCATTACTGTCTTTCTTTGGAGATGTTTTGAGGGTTGGTTAATTTAAATTTTGAGGGACCACATACTCCGCCTCTCATTAGTTTGGTACCAGAGCTCCTGTCACAATGTCCTATCATTGTGACCGGTCCTCCTATGCTCGCTCCTATCATGGAGCGAGACATTTATATTCTTTTCATTCCATTGACAAAGAGATCTACCAAAAATTCCATAGGCCATATAAGGATTATCCCACTCACCTCTTTTATTCTCCAAAGACAAGACCAAAATTCTCCTCATGTTCTCTCGTTGAAGAAAAGCCTAGTCACTAGGCCTGATCACCAAATCGTTCATCGATTAAGTGTTACATATGTACTTATCAGTCTATTACTAGAGGATTTTGAGTTTGACACTCGCACTGTTCTCGATGGCATAGAAGGTCAGTTGGCATAGGGACAATTGTAAAACAGGGAGCTCGTCAAACATCAGAAACCTGAGATGGTACAAAGTTGAGCCGAGTTCCTACAATCCTTATCCAGTAGGGGGCCTCCGTCTTCTGTAGTCTCCATTATTGATGGCTCCAACCATCCCACCGCCTCTAAGACAGTCGTCACCACGAGAGGTGCCTATTCAACCGCTTGTGTCATCACATATGGTGCCTGCACTATCGGTTCTGCTTTCGTCTCTAGTGCCACTTACAGAAGAATCTGCATTTTCGTCAGTGCATCCTCCGCCTATAGCGTAGTTACCACCTATAGTTGACTCCAGCGGGTTAGACCTATTTCAGCACGTAGACTTCATCGGAACAGACCAACCACCAGCAACTCCACCATTCCTCCTGCACTACCTGGATGTGTGCACCTTTCAGCAACTCTCTCAGCCTATCTTAATACTTGCCTTCGTCATAGTGCGTCAACTCTCCACCCTCAGGTTCCAGTTCGCCCACAACAGACTAATTTTTTGGGACTCGGGAGACGACTGCTGTATGACGCGCCATTCCCTTATAGACCTCCATCACTAGTTTTGGATTTCGAGACGGTCCTTCAGTGATCTTGGTGATTCGGGCTTTGCAACTGTTAGATACCCTCACACCTCAAAACCCGGGTTGTAAGGGGAGGTCCACAGGGGGTATATTAAGCGGATGATGGGTGCCTCCCTCACCGATGTGGGATTATTTGTCAACATTCCCCCTCACGCAGAGCACACGTGGCAAGGATCCTCCCATACGGAGCACACAGGCACGATTGGCGGGGAGCACTCGGAGCGGAAGCAGGACCAGAAAACGGGCCAACTCTAATAGCATGTTAGATACCCTCACACCTCAAAACCCGAGTTGTAAGGGGAGGTCCACAGGGGGTATATTAAGCGGGTGATGGGTGCCTCCCTCACCGATGTGGGACTATTCGTCAACAGCTACCACTCCTGCCAATCTTCCATGACTCTACAAAACTAATGAATAAATTCTTTCTGAGTTGGGGTGAATGATTGGAACTAGAGCATAGGCATGCACAACTTCCAGATCCAAATCAGTTCGGCATGCATCTCGAGGCACGATTGGGAATAAAATTAGTTTTAGAATAAATGCTTATGGTAATTTTAAAATTCAGTTTTAGACATTTAAATGAGATTCGAATAGAACCGAATCTCTTTAAGTTAGGAAAGATCTATCTTTTATTAGGTTTGAATTATTTATGGTTATCCTTGATTAGATACGATTTGATTAGAATCAAATCTATTTAAATTTATTAAGAGTTATCTTCTTTGATCATTGTAGCCTATAAAAGGCTACCGATGTAACCATGAATGGAAAAAATATGAATGATTGAATGGAAACAAATGAACGTTTCTTGTTAACATTTAGTGTTTTCTGGAATGGAATCCATCAGAGGTGGATTCCTCAAAATTTGTGGACTTAAAATCTTTCCCCTCTTCTCCTCTTATCCCCCTCTATCTTTTATCTCAAACCCTAAAGTTATTGTGAGTGTTGAATCGACGAAAAGTGAACCCGCCGGCTGCCCCTTCTGTGTTCACTGCTTGTTTTTTTGTTTGCAAACAAATCTAATATTCATCAATTATGTGAAAAGCGCATACAAACTGTAAGTTGAAGTCTAATTGCTTCAAACATCAACCGGTAATTGAGGTCGTAGAGTTTTACCTGCAGATTTCAGTAACACGGTTTATTCTAACCTAGGCTTTGCTGTCATAATTGATCTAGTTTAGGAATAATCTCTAAGAATGTTGTCATGTTCTTATTTCCTTAAATTTTGTGATGAAACTCCCTTATCCTGCCGCCATTCATCGTTGATAACCTGCTTATTGCAAAATCTTGCACTGCTATTAGGCTAATTAAAATTGAATTCATAAAACTTAATTTGAATTGGGTAACTTCAATTGCCACACTATCCAATATATTGGGAAGAATTTCGGGGTCTTGGAAACACTAAAATGTCTGGCCTAGTAACAATATGCATCCAACAAATTTTTATAGCATGCCAAGTCAAAACTACACAAGATTCACAAAAACCTTATCTTGATTGCCAAGACTTTACATAAACCAACGAAAGGGATTCGATGTTACTAACCTTCGCCGATTTTCAGCTCAACGGCATTCTCTTCCTCCTCCCCGGACATCGTAGAGGGGGCGGCCCCCGGAATTTCCGCTTGAGGGGGGGGGGGGGGATTAGCGTTGTGCAGACAAGATAGTGTCAGGGAGGAGCAAACCTAGAGGGGTTGTGAACGCCAGCACCGAAAGGCTAAATTCGTCAAACACGTACACAGAAGAGAAACATGAATCAACATTAGAGAGCTGAAAGAAAATTTTGGAGAGGAAAAATTGAGAAGGGGGGGATTTAACCAATGTAAGGGTAAGAATCAGTTGTTTTGTTTAGGGGTAAAATAAAAATCAGCTCTGAAAGAGGAATTGAGAAACTATAAAAATCCGATTTTTTTGGAGCAAGAAGGGGCAGTGAGTGCCCCACCACTGTAACAGCACAATCAACGGCAAAAAGGGGTGAAGGAGGGGGATTTTCGAGAGGGCAGAAGAGGGATGATGGTCGTTGCAACGAACGGAGGCATGGAGGATTGAAGATTGGTGATCTTGGGCTGTCAAACCCCAGTTGATGCAATCTGCAGTGGAGAAGGGAAAGAAGAAGAAGAAGAAGAAGAAGAAGAGAGAGAGAGAGAGAGAGAGAGAGAGAGAGAGAGAGAGAGAGAGAGAGAGAGAGAGAGAGAGAGAGAGAGAGAGAGAGAGAGAGAGAGAGAGGCTCACCGTTCACAGAAGATCGCTGCCGGACTTGGAGGGCTTGGCCGCACACGAAGGAGACGTAGCAAGGGAGAGTGGACGGTGCGTCACGGTGGAGGGAGGGAGAACCTGGTGATGGGTTTATACAGAGGAAGCACATGATCAGGCTCCTCCTTAAAATGGGATTGTTCCATACATCCGATCATCATCGGATGGCTACTAAAGAGACCAAATTCTATCCACCATAGGTTTTTTTATAGAAAATTTTATTCATACCAAAAAAACTGTAATTTGCATGCTCCTCTCCGTTTCTCAATAGCTTCCTCAACAAAATTTGAATATTGACTATACCCTTTTCTTCTGTACCCCAAATCCCAACCAGAGCCGGTCCAGGAAATTTTGCGACCTAGGACGAAGATCAAAAATAGGGCCTTTTTAAACATACTAATAGTCATAAAACTAACATAGAAGGAGAAAAATCAATAGAAGTAAAATATTACTTTATATATCTTATTGAATTAAAACTAACGTAATTAAAATTTTCAGACAACAAAATTATAGAAAATAAAATAAAATTAACATACAATCATTTTATATATCTTGCTGAATTTTCGAGACAATAAAATTAACATGTTCATTCACATAAATCTTTTTTTTTTACGATAAGAAGTCTGTCACCCTGCCACAAACACACACGCGAAGAGAGCGAGAAAGAAGTCCACTGCTGCAGAGCCACTGACCGTGAGCAATCGCCGGTCACACACACACACACATAGAGCGGGAGAGAGAGAGAGAGAAAGGGGGGGGGGGGGGGGGTCTGGTCGTTGTTGCAGAGCCGCCGGCCGTGAGTTGTCGCTAGTAGCCAGTCACAAACACACACACGGAGAAGCTGTGGCCTATCACCAAGGGTATGTGGTTGTGGGGATACCGTTCATCCGGCATATGTGGGCGATCAATCTGCATAACGACGAGAGTGAGAGGGAGAACACCAGCGAGAGGACCCATAGGAGTTGAGAATGACGGGCCTCGAACGATCAAAGAACATATCACAGTCACCGCGCAAATGGGTGTGTGTAAGAAAGAGAACTAGAGATATAAAGGTAAGATTTTTTTGGTAAGTGTGCAAACTTTTGGCACTGGTGTTTCGTTGTTTCAGGAATGAACAGTTTTAATAGGTAAGCGGGTAGAATTGTTTTGCACACTGAGGCCCCGTGCAGAGCCTGCAACTACTTATTTGGATTTTGGACCCAAATACTTAAACATCCGCCCCAAACACACAAGATATTGTTCGCTTTGCCCATGTCCGCACAAGAACTTCCCAGAAAGGTCACCCATCCTAGTACTGCTCTTGCCCGAGCACGCTTAACTACGAAGTTCTTATGATTCCGTAGCGGTGCACGGTTTTAAAACACGTCTTATATGTTTAGGAGAGAAAATTATATAAGTAGCTCAGGATCTCCTTCTCTCCAGGCGATGTGGGGCTAACTCGTGGCCATGTACACCTCACCTCTTCCATCTTTGCATCCCCCAGCCTCAGGAGTCTTGGCTCTTGGCTCTTGGCTCTTGGCCTATTGGATCTTGATCGTCACAATCCACCCCCTTAGGGCAACACGTCCTCGTGTAGGGTTAATGTAACATCCGTCCCAAACATACAAGATTTTGTCCGCTTTGCCCATGCCCGCACGAGAACTTCCCAGGGAGGTCACCCATCCTGGTACTACTCTCGCCCGAGCACGCTTAACTACGGAGTTCTTACTAAATCCGTAGCGGCGCACGGTTTTAAAACGCGTCTTCTATGTTTGGGAGGGGAAATTATATAAGTAGCTCAGAATCTCCTTCTCTCCGGCGATGTGGGGCTAACTCATGGCCTTGTACACCTTACCTCACCTCACCTCACCTCATCCATGTTGGCATTCCCGCCTCAGGAGTCTTGGCTCTTGGCTATTGGCCTATTGGATCTTGGTCGTCACAATCCACCCCCCTTAGGGCTACACGTCCTCGTGTAGGGTTAGACCCCCCCATCCCGAGGAGAACCGGCTCTGATACCATTTTGTAACATCCGCCCCAAACACACAAGATTTTGTCCGCTTTGCCCGTGCCCGCACGAGAACTTCCCAGGGAGGTCACCCATCCTGGTACTACTCTCGCCCGAGCACGCTTAACTACGGAGTTCTTACGAAATCCGTAGCGGCGCACGGTTTTAAAACGCGTCTTCTATGTTTGGGAGGGGAAATTATATAAGTAGCTCAGGATCTCCTTCTCTCCAGGCGATGTGGGGCTAACTCATGGCCTTGTACACCTCACCTCACCTCACCTCACCTCACCTCATCCATGTTGGCATTCCCGCCTCAGGAGTCTTGGCTCTTGGCTATTAGCCTATTGGATCTTGGTCGTCACAGTTAAACCCCCACATCTCGAGGAGAACCGACTCTGATACCATTTTGAAACATCCGCCCTAAACACATAAGATATTGTCCGCAGTGCCCGTGCTCGCACGAGAACTTTCCAGGGTAGTCACCCATCCTAGTACTACTCTCTCCCGAGCACGCTTAACTACGGAGTTCTTACGAAATCCATAGTGGCACACGGTTTTAAAACTCGTCTTCTATGTTTGGGAGGGAAAATTATATAAGTAGCTCATGATCTCCTTCTTTCCAGGCAATGTGGGGCTAACTCGTGGCCTTGTACACCTTACCTCACCTCATCCATCTTGGCATCACGGCCTCAGGAGTCTTAGCTCTTGGCTCTTGCCCTATTGGATCTTGGTCATCACAATCCACCCCCCTTAAGCCTTACACATCCTCGTGTAGGGTTATACCACCCCCCCCATTGCGAGGAGAACGTGCTCTGATATCATTTTATAATATCCGCCCTAAACACACAAGATATTGTCCACTTTGCCCATGCCAGCATAAGAACTTCCTAGGGAGGTCACCCATCCTAGTACTACTCTCGCCCGAGCATGCTTAACTACAGAGTTCTTACGAATTCCGTAGCGGCGCATGGTTTTAAAACGTGTCTTCTATGTTTGGGAGCGGAAATTATATAAGTAGCTCAGAATCTCTTTCTCTTCAGGCGATGTAGGGCTAACTCGTGGCCTTGTACACCTCACCTTATCTATCTTGGCATCCCAGCCTCAGGAGTCTTGGCTCTTGGCTCTTGGCCTATTGATCTTGGTCGTTACAAATACAAGGCAAAACCTTCGAGATTGGAGGGCTTCTTCTCAAGTGGGGGCGAGTCTGCTATGAACCCTTTCTTTGTCATTGAGATTTTTTAATTCACGGACTGGGTTGGAAAGTGTTTGATAGTTCATCAAAAGTGCCAGATAGTGTTGGAAAAAATTTAATAATTTTAAATATTATATATATATATATATATATATATGTGTGTATATAACACGCGATCTAGTGT